>CM039128.1:17039175-17578978 GCA_022036555.1 Microstegium vimineum | reverse complement strand
GATGAGTTTTTTTGATCTTGCTTGTGATTTTTGAAGTAAATCTAAAAAAGAGAACCAAATACTAAAAAGCTTTTGGTCTCCTATTACTGACAATTTGCGGCATTAAAAGTAATTACTGTCGACAAAAAAAATTTGGATAGGGGTGAAACATTTAAAGGAGCGTGAATTTTGGGGTTTTACACCTACCCAAATTTTGAGATGACCAAAAGGTATGTCAAATGCTTGAAAAACAAATTTTTAAAGATGGAAAATTTTTTGACTTCATTGTAAAAATAATTTTATTGATCAATATTTTTAAACTGGTCGGTTTTTCCCTTTTTGTCACACTTTGATATGCTTTTTTTTTTTTTACTTGTGACAAAAAAGGGTTTGTGTGTATGCTCACTTATTATACCCAATGGGAATAAAGCTCAAACTGTTTAAAATGATGCTGAATTCAGCATATTTCTAT
Source organism: Microstegium vimineum (assembly GCA_022036555.1). Taxonomy (NCBI): domain Eukaryota; kingdom Viridiplantae; phylum Streptophyta; class Magnoliopsida; order Poales; family Poaceae; genus Microstegium; species Microstegium vimineum. The sequence goes on along the minus strand of CM039128.1, from coordinate 17,578,527 downwards.
TGTAAATGAAAATGAAAAGCAAAATTGTTTTCATCTTTCTAAATGGGAATTTGATTTCGATGTTTTTGGGAGTTTAAACTATTTGCAGAATAATTGATGATGATTTGAATGCCAATTCTTCTAATATCATTTTTCAGCTATTGGCAAAAATAATTATAAAGATGAGTATTGGTAAAACCGAATTTATATTTGCCCCAAATATACAAACTCCTTTTACGTGAACAAACTAATAAATTTTAGAGGTATGCAATAACAATAAACCATGCCATGTCAAGCTTCCCTATTTTTTATTTTAAAGAAACAGGATAACAATCATGAATGGGAGCATGGTTTTGCTTGTATCAAACACACCCCCCACTGGTCAAAAACCGAGGACATTTGCTGTCAAGAAAGGGAAATGAGAGGAAAACCCCGGGGCTTTGATATGACCATGCTAACCATTCTTACCAAAGGGTGAAAACCATTCTATATGAGGTTTATCTTGTTACATTTGTGAATGGGTGCTGCACTATGAAGTGTGTATGTTTTCATTTTTCAGAATTGCTTACATAGATCAAGAAGGGTTAATTGCATAGGGAAAAAGCATGGATGGTCAATGAAGTCGATTGGGACCAAATCCAAGTGTTCCTAACGTTCTCCACCAGGCCAACCACGTCACTTTGGGATCCAAGGAAACAAAGTTTCCCATGTCCACACTTTTTGGAATTCAATTTCGGACTACAGAAGAGCCAAAGTTTGCGACGGTTGCCACGACTTCATACGGACTCCGTTTGGGACATTCTAGCCTTTTGGAAAGCTTATCAAGTTACCTTTTCCAATGGGTCGGACTCATACCTATATCCTATCAGATCGTGGCAGTAGACTTTAATACCCGAGATTTTTCTGCCAATGGGTGCTGCGCCCCCCTATTTTGGCCGATGACCCGGTAAAAGTTGAGTCCTTGGGGACTCATCCTAAGGGTTGTAGGACGACACCGGGCCCCCTTGTGGCGCCCTCCTCCTTATATCCCCTAGGCCATCACAAATTGATTGATTTTTGTTTAGAAAAAGTTTAGCTGTTGTACTTCCTTGTAGACGCGTGTATCCCTAGCCATCCGTTCTACTTGATTCGGAACCCCACCTTCAGAGTATCAGATTTGAACTTTTATCTCTTATTTTCCAATTGAGTCTGCTCAAACTTTTTTCTTCGATTGCTTCCAGGGGAATAACCCTAGTGGTTTGGTTGGTTTGACCCCGCAAGATCGTGAAAACCCCAATTTGGTGTATCGATCGCTAAGGCGCAGCGTCCCTGGATGTTTGTAGTCGGATCGTGAACGTCTCCCAGTCAAATCGTAGTTATTTACTCCCTGAAAGATCGGGACACCCATACACTCATCAAGTGGATTCAAAAGCAAGGTTTCATCGGTGAAGATTTCAGTTTGCTTTTAATTTCCTAAAGTCCAAAAAAAGCCAACAAAAAAATGTAGTTCTTTCCCATAATCCCAAGCCTTTTGAGCCTTTTATAGTATGATTGGGTTCGGGTTGTTGAGTTTTGGTTTACATCGGGAGTCGTGTTGCTAGTCTTAGGGTTGGCTTTTAGGTTCGAGTTCTTGTCACGTTTTGGTCACTATATCCCTGCGTTTCCATCACCAATACATCTCCACTACATCATATATATTTTCTTTGCAATCATTACTACATATATATCCTTGCGCACCCTATCATCCACATTTTTTTTCCACATCCAGATCTGATTTAGGCACCAAAAAAAATCTGTATTGCTAGTTCTATTTTGTACTCGTAAAAAGAGAGAGAAAAACATTGTCAATTGCTTTTGTTGAAATTGATTTGGGCAAGTTTCAGATTTGTTCTAGTTGAGGAGAGTTAAAAAAAAATTAGAAAGAATAAGAAAAGAAAAGAACATAACAGAAAAGAAAACAAAAGAGAAAGAGAAAAAAAAACAAGAAAGAAAAAAAGAAAAGAGGAGGAAAAGAAAGGGAGTGTTTTCCTTGCTGTTTTTGTGCCTTTTTCTGTTGTACCGTGAAATTCGTTTGTGTCTAGGCTCGCGCTCTAGCACGGTCTAGCCAGGACCAGCACGGTACCCCGTTGAACGTTTCTCAACTTGCTTTTGTGACTAATGTGGTACTATTACTTATTGTACATTATTGTTTAGCCCCCCTATAGCTCCACATATCCGGATACAGCTTGACGGTGTTTTTTTGCTGCGGTGTCGATACACTACTTCCAGGTTTCCGACTTATTGGTTGCTGCCATCTCCTGTTTTGCTTGGTAAGAACTTGTAAGAGTTTGTTTGAACAGGTTGAAAGTGAGTGGGAATTACAACAACCACATCCTAATAGTTGAAAGGAACATAAATTTATTGTGTATGTTTCTTGTTTTGTTCTAATCATGACAGAATCTACATGGAAATTGGAGATGATCAGATTGCCTATTTCAATCACTTTGTTAGGGGTGTGACAAGTGGGTAACCAGCTACTCATGAGGTTTGTGATGCTTGGTTTTTATAAAAAAAATCTGCAGTCCTTATTTTGAAGGAAAAATATGATACCATGCATTTATTAATGGGAGCTACATGTAGAAAGAATTTAAAAAATATGATCTATTGAAAAACAAAAGGGTTAGCATTGCTTCAAGTGTTCTTATCAACTATGCTTTAACTGAGTGGAAACACCTTTGTAGATTGATAAAGCTCCTCAATCATGGAAGATATGAAAAGAGATTTTAGAGATGTTTTTGTTCCTAGCTATTACTGAAATTTTGAATGGAAACTTGAAATCTATAAAACAAGGAAACCAAACTGTAGCAAAAATTTAAGAAACTAAAATTGGGTTTGCTACGTTTTGGCTTACAAGGAACCGATGAGTTTTGGAACATAGATTTTTGCATGGTCTTAATGTGGAAATTCAGAATATACTTGTTAAAACATTATAAAATTTTAATGAGTTGTTTGATCTTGCTTCTATGTTGAAGTAAATCTACAAAGGGAACATACAAATACTATAAAGCATTTGTCTCTCCTATTACTGACAATTTGCAGGCAGTAGATGATAATATACATGTCGACAACAATCAATTTGAGATAGGAGATGAAACATTTAAAGAGAGCGTGAATCTGGCTACACCTACACCAAATTGGATGAGCATCTAAGGTATGCAAATGCTTGTAAACTAAATCAAGGTGAGAATACTTTAGTTGACTTACATTTGTCAACTAATCATGATAGTGACAAAGAAGAGTTGTGTGATAGTGCATCACTTATATCCATACCAAACTAGTGAATAAAGCTACAAATTCTGTATAATGAGTGCTGAATTCAAGCATATTTCATATTGTAAATGAAAATGAAGAAGCTCCAATTGTTTTCATCTTTACATACAATCGGATATATTTGAATTCGATGATCTTTGGGAGCTTAAACTATTTGCAGAATAATCTGACTGATAGATTTGAATTGCCATATTCTTCTAATATCAGTTTTCATGCTATGGCAAATATAATTATAAAGATGAGTATATGGTAAACCGAATTTATATTTGCTCAAATATACAAACTCCTTTTACAGTGAACAGAACTAATCAATTAGAGGTATGCAATAACAATAACCATGCCAGTCAAGCTTCCCTAGTTTTATTTTAAAGAAACAGGATAACTATCATGAATGGGAGCATGGTTTGCTTGTATCTACAACACATCCTCCGACAGTGGTCAAACCGAGGACAGTTTGCTGTCAAGAAAGGGAGAATGATGAGGACATCACCGGCTTAGATATGACCATGCTAACCAACTTTTATACCAAAGGTGAAACCATTCATATGAGGTTTATCATTGTTACATTTGATGAATGGGTGCTGCACTATGAAGTGTGTATGTTTTTCATTTTCAGAATTGCTTACATAGATCAAGGAAGGGTTAGATTGCATATGGAAAGCATGGATGGTCAATGAAGTCGATTGAGGACCAAATCCAAGTGTCCTACGTTCTCCACCAGGCCACCACATCACTTTGGATCCAAGGAAAACAAAGAGTCCGAGTCCAACACGTTTTTGGAAGTTCAATTCGGACTACAGAAGAGTCCAAACTTACGACGGTTGCCACGACTTCATACGGACTCCGATTGGGACGTTCTAAACACTTTTTGGAAAGCTTATCAAGTCTACTTTCCAATGGGTCTGGACTCATACCTATATCCTATCAGATGCGTGCGTAGTAGACATTTAATACCGCGATCTTTTCTACCAATGGTGCTGCGTCACCCTATTTTGGGCCGATGGCCCGTGTATCAAGTTGAGTCCATTAGGGACTCATCCTGGGTTGTAGGACGACACCAGGACCCTTGTGGTTGTCCTCGCTCCTTAATTCCCCTAGAGCCGCCACAAACAGATTGGGTTTTGTTTAGATGAAAGTTTAGCTGCTGCTACTTCCTTATAAACGCGGTGGTCGACTAGACCATCCGTTTCTACTTGTTTCGGAACCCCACCTTCATGAGTATCAGATTTGAACCTTTATCTCTTATTTGCAATTGAGTGCTTGTTCTACTTGTTCTTGCTTGTTCTTCGATTGCTTCCAGGAATAACCCTATGGTTTGGTTTGGTTGTGATCGCAAGATCGTGAGCAACCCTAGATTTGGTGTATCGATCGCTAAGGCGCAGCGTCCTTGGATGGTTGTAGTCGGATCGTGAACGTTCTCCAGTCAAAATCGTAGTTTTTATCTCCACTGAAAGATCGGGACACCCATACACCATCACTTCCTCTACATGAGGGCCGTTGAGCAGCTTCCTCAGTCGGTGCCCGTTGCACCTAAGGGAGCTCCAGCTGCTATCAAAGGGGAGGCCACTTCGTCCAGGCAGGCTCCCCGGCACATCCAGCAACAGCACTCGCCGGAGAAACATCATCGGTGACATTGACCGTTGAGTCATGCGGTCCAGGTCCTATTTGTTTCACTTTGCTCATTCGACTTTTGTCGCTTCTTTTGAGCCCCGAGATGTTGGACACGCTTTGATGGATCCGGATTGGGTTAATGCCATGCATGAGGAGTTAGAAAACTTTGAGCGAAACTGTATTTGGGTCTTAAGTTCCTCCACCACCTAGTTGCCACCCCATAGGTACCAAATGGGTTTTCAAAATAAACAAAGTGAAGATGGGGTGGTAGTGCGCAACAAGGCTAGGTTGGTAGCTCAAGGCTTTTGTCAAAAGGAGGGAATAGACTATGAGGAAACCTTGGCCCCCGTAGCTCGTTTAGAGGCAATTAGAATCCTTCTAGCTTTTGCAGCTTCTAAGGGTTTAAAACAAATGGACGTTAAAAGTGCTTTCTTAAACGGCTACATAGAGGAGGAAGTTTATGTTAAACAAGCTCCCGGTTTCTAAAATCCCAAGTTTGCAAACTATGTTTTTAAACTTCACAAAGCTTTGTATGGTTTGAAACAAACCCTTAGAGCATGGTATGATAGACTAACGAACCTTTTTGCTTGCTGAGGGTTTTAAAATGGGATCGGTAGATAAGACGTTGTTTCTCCTCAAGCAAGGCAAAGACACTCTCCTTGTCCAAATATACGTGGATGATATCGTATTTGGTGGTTCTTCTCATGCTCTTGTTGCCAAGTTTGCAGATCTATGAGCAGAGAATTTGAGATGAGCATGATGGGAGAGTTGACTTTCTTTCTCGGGTTGCAAATCAAAGCAACCAGGGAAGGTACGTTTGTGCACCAAGGGAAGTACACAAACGATATCTTGAAGAAGTTTGACATGGCGAGGCAAAGCCCCCTCTCGACACTTATGTCAACTAACTACTCCTTGGATGCGGATGAGGAAGGAGAGGCGGTGGACCAGACATGGTACCGAAGCATGATCGGGTCGCTTCTATACCTGACGGCGGACCCGGCCGGACATTCAGTTCGCCGTCTGCCTGTGTGCTCGCTTTCAGGCGTCCCCACGGACTTCGCACAAGCAGGCGGTGAAACGCATCATGAGGTACTTATGCTTCACTCCCGAATTTGGTCTTTGGTTTTCCACCTCTTCCTCTCTTGTGCTTTGCGGTTATTTTGACGCTGACTTTGCCGGTTGCCGACTTGATCGGAAGTCCACTTCTGGGACTTGCCAGTTTCTCGGATCTTCTTTGGTTTCTTGGTCTTCTCGCAAGCAGGCTGGCGTGGCACAGTCGACGTGCGAAGCTGAGTACGTTGCCGCGGCTAGCTGTTGCTCGCAGTTGATTTGGATGATTGCCACTTTGAAAATTTTGGTCTTGAGCTTACTAAGGTGCCTATGCTTTGTGATAGCCGAGTGCAATTAGTGTGGCCAAAAATCCTGTGCTTCATTCAAAGACCAAGCACATTGAGGTTCCGCTTTCATTTCTTGCGAGATCATTACGAGAAGGGCGACATTGACCTCCGGCATGTCGAGACCCACAACCAGATTGCGGATATTCTCACAAAACCTTTGGAACAAGCTGCGTTTTCTCACCTTCGGGGCAAGTTGGGTGTTTTCTTTCCTATTTAGAGGAGGAAAGTTTTGTGTATCATAGTTCTTTTTGGTTCTTTTTGTCTTTTTTGTCCTTCTAAATTGGTGTCTTGTTTGTTTTTTTTTTTGGTGTCAATGCATTGTGCATCTCATTTGCATTTGTGACTTAGTTCATTTTAAGCTTCTTACTTATCGCCAATATAATGAATCTATGCTCTGTTTGAGGTGCTTTATGGGGTCTATGGTGTTGCCTAACTTAGACTCTTTTTGATCTATATGATATGCAATAGACCTCTGAAATGGCACTAGCATGTGTAGGCTTTTGAAGATCCTTCTTGGTTGTCTTGTAAAATAGCTTGTAACTATGGCTCTCATTGTTCATTCACTACCTTTGAGCACCATGATTAATATCTAAAATGAAAATTGCTCTCTGTTTTGTGAATTTGGGAAAGATCGAATTAGGTCTGCATTGTGAGCACTTCACTGTTTTCGAGATGCTTCCATATGGGTTGATACTTGAGCGGTGTCGTGTATGACAAAAACCGGTGTGTCCATGTCCTTTGACTTCGACCGGTTGGTAAGCTAGTGGCATCACCTTTCTTACAACCACTCGCATATAACTTGTAATGTGCCTAAAACTGAAATTGGCTGCAAAACTCTGAAATTTGGAAAATTCATTCAGTTGGGTCTTGGATTGTTGTATGAACTTTGCTAGGGATAGTTCTACATGCTATACATGAGATTGCTTTGAGATAGATCCTATCTTGTTTGCCATGTTTAGTTGTCTCTAGGAGGTGATACCCTTTCTCTACACTCACATGATATGCTCTCTAAAATAGCTTCTAAAGTTATCTTAAGCTCCAAATTGAGTCTTTGTTGGGCACGTAGAGTTTTTCCTATTCTCACAGGATCACATCACTTAGAGCATCTATTCATTGTCTTAGCTCTAAGTATGAAGCTTTTGCACTTATTTGCATTTCATGGCATTTGTAGTCGGATCTTGAGTTGTTGATGTTTGATGAGCTACATGTGTCAACAAGGGGAGAGATGTGCATTTCATTCCATTTCAGCCATCTACTTCCAAGGGGGAGAAAGAGTGCATCTCATTGGTCATGGTTTAGAGCTTCTTTGGTCAAGAGGGAGTTTTGTGCGATTTTTTTGCCCTAAGGAGCTCATTTGGTTTCTTGAGTATGCTTTTGCCCAAGGGGAGCTTTTGCTAGATGTGTTGAGCCTTTGCCTCTTCTGGAGGGTCTAGCTTGCTTTGTTGGCTCCGATAGGCTTTGAGTGCTTCTTGAACATTGGTTTCTTTGGTGTTCCCTTGGTGTTTTCAATTGGTTTCCTGAGCTTTGGTAGGCTTCAATTGGTATCTTGTTTTGCTAGCGGTGTTGAGCCCGTTTTCTGCCCCTTCTTGAGGGCTAGTTTTGTTTTGCTTGGTTGCGTCGAGCCGTTTTCCCATGTCTTTGGGAACCAAGTGTTGGACTCGTTTTGCTTCTCTCAAGTGACCCCGTTTTGGTTTTCTTAGATTTTTGGTCATTTGAAGAGCTTTACCTTGTGGCTCAAATCGGAAATGCACTTGTGTTGACAATGCACTCATCAAGGGGGGGATTGCGAACACATGGTGGATAAGTACCCAGTATGCTCAGCTTTATGATGAGTGATCGTCCAACACGTGAGTGTTTCAGTTTGAGTGGCTTACCCTAAACCCTTGCGAATGCAAGTCTGTGCATGTCAAAACGGCTTGTGGTGTGCAGGTGCTATGCCTAGTGACAGTGGTCAATGGCGTGGAGAAGGTCGAGTAGAGGCTTGCCGTGCCGATGGACTGAGAGCGGTGAAGGGTGGAGGCGGGGCTCGGACTGAGGGACCGTGGCGCCGACAGACTAGCTGTGGTGGCTAGTACTTGGCACCGGCGAGTGCGAGAAGACATGGAGGTAGACCATGTCAGCCGAGTTAAGACGGTGGACGCGTGAGTCGAGCGGAGGCTCAGGGGACTCGGAGTTCCGACTAGGCGAAGACAAGGTGGCTCGCATCGAGTGGTTTGGTGGTTTGGGCGCAAAACTTGGGGTTCGGTAGTTGAGCCCAAAGCTACCATGGCGGGTTTCCTGGGTTTGGGCCTCAAAACCTAGGCGGAGCTTCCGAGGAAACGGGGATGGCACGTGGCGGAATCCTGGAGGTTGCGTCGAGGTGACGGCAACTCCTGCCAGGAAGCGGGGCCGTCCATTCAAAATGCGGGAGATATTTTCCAGAGCTTGGACTGCAATGCTTAGGCTAGGTAGTTCACTCAATGTATCTAGGGTGTCTTTGGGAAATAGCCAAAGCCCGATAAGTAGGGGGTGAAGGGGTATCCCTATCCTATCTCTCGAACCCTAATCATTTTGCCCCAAACTCTTTCTCTCTGTACCCCCCTCTAGTTCATGAGATCCCTAGGTTGATTTCACCAACCTCTGTAAGAACTTGAGTTTGTTGCAAGGAATCGGAGGCCGTAACCTCCGTAAGCCATGGTGGCTTCGATTTATTGATCGTGTCCCCGGTTTGCTTGTGTTCTTTCGCGTTTTGCTTTTGATCTCTCTTTTTCCCGAGATGATTTCCTTTGTTGAGAGTAGCTTTGCAAAATCCACTTGAACCAAGTTGTTCGTAATCGTGAGGAGCTTCTTTGCACCGAAGGAATTCTCTTCAAACCTCACGAGTTGCGTAGATCAGGTGATTTCTTTGGGTGTTCTTCGTTTTGCTCTCTTCTCCCCCAAATCCGAGTGTTCCCGTTTATCCTGTCAAAATTGATGATGATTTTTTCGGGATAGCTCCCCAGCTGCACTAGGATCATTCCTACTAAGTTTGGTGGCAGTTGGTGATCATTTGCTTGAGTTTTGGGAAGATTTGGTGGAGTGGATTCGGTTTTCGCGGGGTTTTGCAGAGTTCCTGCGTGGGAGCGTCGGACCACCCTCTGGACAACTTTACCCTAAGCTCCGGACCATAGCAAGTGGTCCGGTGGTCTTGACTTTCCAATTGTCAAGCACCAAGGGGCGTCGGACCACCCTCCGGACCACTCAGTTTTTGAGCTCCGGACCATAGGCGATTGGTCTGGTGGCTCTGCTGAGGGAGTCTACCACGCGTCGGACCACTCGGCATAGTCCGACGGTGTAGTCCACGACCTGGTCCAGAGGCAGGGAGCTTACTGGATTTCTTGTGCAAGAAGCTGGAGTGAGCACCGGACCACTCTCCATAGTCCAACGGTGAGCGTGGGGACCAGAGTCCGGAGCTCAGGCACTCCCTGAGTCATTTTCTGGGTGAGCACTGGACTTCCGAAAGTGTCCGTCGGACTAGTCCGGAGCCTCTGGTCCGGAGCCTGTCCCGGTGGGGTGAATGCATCGGACTTGAGCTCTGGACTACTTGCTATAGTCCGGTGGCTCAGTCTCATCTGGTCCGGAGCCTTGTTAAGCTGCTGGTTACTTCGTTTGAGTTGCGGTTTGTTTCTCTGCATTTGTGGCTAGCTCCGCTGTGTTCCTAGGACATTTCCTTAGAACATCCACCCACTTGTGGGTTGAGAGCCTAGTTCGTGCTTTGGGTCGTGTCTGGGACAAGGGTCGAGATCTTTTTGAAAGGAATTTTTATTTGGCTCCCATTCACCCGCCCCCCTCTGGTCGCCGTTTCCGGTCCTTCAGCAGACGAGGAAGGAGAGGGTGGTGGACGAGACGGAGTACCGAAGCATGATCGGGTCGCTCTTGTACCTGACGGCGACCCGGCCGAACATTCAGTTCGCCGTCTGCTTGTGTTCACGCTTTCAGGCGTCCCCACGGACTTCGCACAAGCAGGCGGTGAAACGCATCATGATGTACTTGCACTTCACTCCCGAATTTGGTCTTTGGTTTTCCACCGCTTCATCTCTTGAGCTTTGTGGTTATTCTGATGCCGACTTTGCCGGTTTCCTCTTGATCGGAAGTCCACTTCTGGGACTTGCCAGTTTCTCGGGTCTTCTCTTTTTGTCTTGTCTTCTCGCAAACAGTCTAGGGTGGCACAGTTGATGTGCAAAGCTGAGTATGTTGCCGGGGGCTAGCTGTTGCTCTCGGTTGATTTGGATGATTGCAACTTTGAAGGATTTCGGTCTTGAGCTTACTAAGGTGCCTCTACTTTGCGATAGAACGAGAGCAATTAGTGTTGCCAAAAATCTCGTGCTTCACTCTAAGACCAAGCACATTGATGTTCGCTTTCACTTCTTGCGAGATATTATGAGAAAGGCGACATTGACCTCTGGCATGTCGAGACCCACAACCAGCTTGCGGATTTCTCACAAAACCTTTGGATCAAGCTGCATTTTGCGCCTTCGGGGCGAGTTGGGTGTTTGCTTCCCTTTTTTGTTGAGGGAAGCTCTTTGTGTATCATAGTTCTTCCTGGTTCTTTTTGTCTTTTCTTTGACTTTCTTTCTTTTGGTGTCTTTTTAGTTGTTAAATGATCTCATTGCATTTTGCAGCTCATTTGCATTTGTGACATAGTTCATTTTAAGCTTCATACCTGTAGCCGATATAATGAATATATGCTCTATTTGAGGTGCTTTATGTGTCTATGGTGTTGCCTAACTTAGACTCTCTTTGATCTCTTGATATACAATAGAGCTAAGTTAGAAAAGCTTTAAAATTGAATTTAATTCCCATGTCACCTCTGAAATGGCACTAGCATGTGTAGGCTTTTGAAGATCCTTCTTGGCTGCCTTGTATATAGCTTGTAACTATGGCTCTATATTGCTTCATTCACTACCTTTTAGCACCATGATTAATATCTAAAATGAAATTGCTATCTGTTTTGTGAATTGGAAAGATCGAGTTTAGGTCTGCATTGTGAGCACTTCACCATGTGTTTGAGACTGCTTCCCATATGGGTTGAAACTTGAGCGGTGTTGTGTATATCCGAAACTGGTGTGTTAAGTCCTTTGACTTCGCCCGGTTGGTAAGTGGCATCACCTTGCTTACAACCACTCGCATACAACTTGTAATGTGCCTAAAACTGAAATTAGCTGCAAAACTCTTATATTTGGAAAATTCATTCAGTTGGGTCATTGGCTTGTTGTATGAACTTTGCTAGGGATAGTTTTACTTGCTATACATGAGATTGCTTTGAGATAGATCCTATCTTGTTTTCCATGTCTAGTTATCTCTAGGAGGTGATACCCTTTCTCTGCTCACACATGGCATGCTCTATAAAATAGCTTCTAAAGTGATATTAAGCTCAACTTGAGTCTTTGTTGGGCACGTAGAGCTTTTTCCTATTCTCACAGGATCACATCACTTAGAGCATCTTTTCATTGTCTTAGCTCTAAGTATGAAGCATTTTGCACTCATTTTGCATTTCATGGCATTTGTAGCCGGACTTTGAGTTTTGAGCTTTGATGAGCTACATGTGTCAACAAGGGGGAGAAATGTGCATTAGTCAAGGGGGAGAAATTGGAATTTGTGGCCTTTTTTGAGCTTTGGTCTGCTTTGGTCCTTCAATTGGTATCTCTTCTGCGTACATGGCTCGTTTCACCCTTCCTGGTATCTTGAGTGTGCTTTTGCCCAGGGGGAGCTTTTGCTAGATGTGTTGAGCCTTTGCCTCTTCTGGAGGGTCTAGCTTGCCTTGTTGGCTCCGACAGGTTTCGATTGGCTTCTTGAGCCCTATGTGGTTTTATTGGTATCTTTGAGCTTCTCTTGGTGCTTCACTTGGTATTCTGAGAGTTAAGAGTTGTGTTTGGTATCTTGGCTTGCTAGCAGTGTTGAGCCTGTTTCTGCCTCTTCTTGAGGGCTAGCTTTGATTTGCTTGGTTGCATCGAGTTGTTGCCCATGTCTTTGGGAACCAAGTTTTGGACTCTTTTTGCTTCTCAAGTGATCCCGTTTTTGGCTTCCTTAGCTTTTTGGTCATTTCAAGAGCTTTACCTTGTGGCTCAAATCTGAAATGCACTTGTGTTGACAATGCACTCATCAAGGGGAAATTGCGAACACATGGTCGATAAGTACCCATGCAGTTCAGTTTTGTGATGAGTGTTTGCCAAACACTTGAGCGTTTCAGTTTGAGCCACAAGGTAAAGCTCTCGAAATGACCAAAAAGCTAAGGAAGCCAAAAACGGGATCACTTGAGAGAAGCAAAGTGTGTGCCTGTCTATCGGCTTGTGGAATGCAGGTATTATGCCTAGAGACAGTGGTCAATGGCGTGGAGAAGGTCGAGTAGAGGCTTGGCGTGTCGATGGACTAAGAGCGGTGAAGGGCGGAAGCGGGGATCGGACTGAGGGACCATGGGAGCCGGCGGACTAGCTGTGGTGGCTAGTGCTTGGCACCGGCGAGTGTGAGAAGACATGGAGGTAGACCGGGTCGACCGAGTCAAGGCGGTGGACGCGCGAGTCGAGCAGTGGCTCAGGGGACTCGGAGTCCGACTGGGTGAGGACAAGGTGGCTCAAGTCGAGCGGTTTGGTGGTTTGGGCCTCAAAACCATCCGAGGACGTTTCCGAGTTTGGGCCTCAAAACTCGGGGTTCGGTAGTTGAGCCGAAAGCTACCGGTGGCGGGTTTTCTGGGTTTGGGCCTCAAAACCTAGGCGGAGCTTCCGAGGAAGCGGGGATGGCACGTGGCGGAATATTGGAGGTTGCGTCGAGGCGACGGCAACTCCCGACAAGAAGTGGAGTCGTCCATTCAAACGAGTGGCTGAGAGTTATCGACTTGGATTACAATGTCTTAGGGCTAGGTAATTAAGTCTTGTATCTAAGGGGGTCTTTGGGAAATAGCCAAAGCCCATTAAGTAGGGGATGAAGGGGTATCCCTCATCCCACCTCTTTAACCCTAGTCTTTTGCAACACCTCTCTCTCTCTCTAGTTTATCTCTCTAGTTCATGAGGTCCCTAGTGTAAGGATTTGCACTTTGATTTTAAGTGGGAATCGGAGGCCTTACCCTCCGTAAGCCATGGCAGCTTTGATTTTGTGATTGTGTCTCCTTTCTTGTGTTCTTCTCTAATCGCGTTTTTGCTCCTCTTAATCCTCTTTGTTCATGCGATGATTTCTCTTGATTGAGAGCGAGTTTTGTGATTCTGTTTGACCAAGTTGTGCGGGATCACGAATAGAAGATTTGCACCGAAGGGCTTCGTCCCAAACATTTTGAGCACATAGATCGGACAATTTCTATTTCATGTTCTTCGTTTTTGGAGTTTTTCTCGAAATCCTTTTACGCCCGTTGATTCACACCATATTGAGCGATGATTTCTTCGGGATAGCTCCTCCATAGCCTTGGGATCATGCCCACAAAGTTTGGTGGCTATTGGTGAAGATTTGGAAGTGATTTGGGAAGATTTGGGGGAGAGGCGATTCAAAATCGCCCCCAAATCGTGCCTGTCCAGCCACCCGCGGTCAGTCCAGGGTTTATTCGCGGACAGTCCGCGAGTCAGGGCTGAAACAGAGCTTCTCGGGGTGAGTTTATGAGTTTTTCCGGCGGACTGTCCGTAGTTTTTCGCGGACTGTCCACAGTTCATTTATGCCGAGAAACATAGTTTCCGGACCTTCTGTTTGGCATTTTTGGCTTTGCCGGCGGACAGTCCGGGCCTCACCTGCGGACAGTCCGCCACTCGTCAGAATCAGGCGTCGGACAGTCCGCTAAAACTGCTTCCGTGTTTTTACCGTATCTCTCTCGTCCGGACTCCGAATCAAGTTATGTTTGTTGCATTGGATTCATATTCACGTAAGGAACATGATGATGAACTTTTGAGACCAGTTCTAACAATTGGGTTTTGGGTGTGCTCTTGCCTCTTCTCTCTAGAGGTTCGGAGCACGTCTTTCGGGTCGCGTTTCAAGTTCGTGGTTTTGATCTTTCACCGACCGTCTCCGACCGCTCCGCTGCACCTCTAGGGTTCTTCCTAAGGTGTCCACCTACTTGTTAGGTCGTGTGCGTGTCGTTTCTTCCGAGCTCGATCTTTGGGTGTGATTTTGGGACAAGGGTCAAGCAATAGAAGTTTCTGAAAGGATTTTTTATTTGGCTCCCATTCACCCCTCTCTGGTCACCGTTCTCGGTCCTTCAGAGAGCTCCGTTTGTCAACCGCTCTAGTTACCTACCTCCAGTGGCAGGAGCCAAGTCAAGCAAGCCAGCGCCGCTGCCACCGCCGCGCCATCGCGTCACGTCCCCTCTAGCAGCGCCGGTCGGCCATGTCCAAGCTAAGAGGAGCGCCTATACCTCCTCCACCTCCCACACTAGTTTGCACTCATCCGCACTCGCGCAATCGCTCGCAGTTCTCTGTTCTTCGTTGCGCCGAGAGCTCCGAGCACCGCAATCCGCCTTCTTCTTAAATCCACCACCGCCCGAGTTCCTTTGCTCAATCCCTCTCGCAATAGCTTTCGCTTTTGCCCCGCACCCACGCTACTCGCCTCGTCTTCCCCAGCCGTGGACTCCAGTCACCGGAACGCTTTCGCCGTTCTTCGACTCCGAGTCGCCGCTGCACTGATCAACCAGCGGTTCACCGTTCGCCGTCTCGTCTCCGACGCCTCCATCTTCGTGGAAGCTTCGCCGGAGTTAACCGAGGTGAGAACACCGTTCCCCTAGCTTCAGTTCGACCCGTGTCGTCACAGCACCATTGGCCGTGCGCCATTGCCGCCGCCGCGAAGCTTGCATGTGGCCAGTTTTCCACAAAGTCTTTCTGGCTCAGTTAGCCCTTGAGCCGCGCTCGCCACCTCACCATGATGCTCACGCAGCCCAGCGCCGAGCTTCGCTTTGCCGGTGATCACTTCGCCGCGTCACGCCGCCGTGTTGCACCGCCACTGCACACCGTCGACCCCTCTCACGGTCGCGCCAGTTCAACCAACACCACCAGTGGATGCGTGTAAGTCATCCCGAGCCTAGCACAGCCAATCCTACTGTCGAAGATTTCACCCTCGGCGAGAAAACGTCGATCAGCCGTTCTCTGTTTTCGATCGATGGTCGTTGGACCTCGAGTAATCGAGGGTCATCCTCGAGTAATCGAGGGTCACGCCCGTCAGTTGCCTCGAGTGCCTCTGCGTGCCTCAAGCCCGTTCCCGAAATGGTTTCCTATTCTGTTTTCAGTAGTGTATGCCTTGCTTGTTTGTTGTTATCTAGAGTGAGTAAAGTCTTGTTGCTAGTTTCTGTTTAGAACAAGTTATAGCCTGTTTATCCTGCTAGTTAGTAGCTCGAGCCTTAGTAGCTTTGTGGTAGTTCTGTTGGGTGTATGCTTAGAATCACTGTTGTGTGTTAAATCCTATTCAAAGCATCATCCCTGCACCTTTCAGTTATTTATCTATGCATTGCAATCATTTAGGATCCGTGGAGGAACATCAGGAGCCCACAGAGACCGAAGTCCAGGAGGTACAGGAGCTGTACGAGGAGTACCAAGAGCTCGACACTAACCTTCCTGAGTGCCCTGACCACCAACCCTCCACCTTCTCTCAAGGCAAGCCCCGGAGCATTCTTAAGCCTCCCAGTTTTTACAATTTAATCTACTTGAGTATCTTATACTGTGATGCATTAGGTAATAGGAGTTGTTTGAATCCCAAATTGATGCATTACCATCCTTGATACTTGTTTTACCTACCTTGTTACCCTGTTAATAATAAAGTAAAAGCAACCGCTTTAGCATGCTTAGAATAATGGTTACCTTTCTTTTTATGTTTCGTATTATCCCTTGTGGGTAATACTACCACGGTTGGCTATATTCGCTATCGTGGAAAGAACCTATGGTAGTAATGAAATACGGCCAACTGGAAGGCAAGTGCACCAAGTGGTCAAGACTTGGGGCAGTCCGTCCGTTGGATCGTGTAGGTTTGTACACGATGGTGGCCCTCTTACATCTTTGAATGCGCCCTTTCACATAGGGGCCGTCGGGAGTGTCGACCCCGAAGCCGAGTAAACACTGTCCGGGCCGGAGCTCGCTCAGCTGTGAGCACCCCTCTAGACTGTAGGCATGATCTGCCCCGTGGTGGCCATCTATTTTCTACAATTGGGGTGGACCCATGCGAGCCCGCGTCGATTACCACCTGGACTTTGTTGAGCGGTAACCTAATGCTGACCCGACGGGGAAAGTATGGGCGTGTGTTAAAGGTAATCTGACCAGCTGGTGTATATCGATTCGAATTGCCGCCCCCCACTGGATATGGGGGATTATGCTGAGCTTCACCACGGTACAACTCCATGTGACATCTTAATGGTTCTACTAAAATGTTGATGAAGGAACTGGATATATGTTATTATATTGTTTGAGTAGAATCAAGAGTGTGCTCTAGTGTAGATGCATTAACCTAGAAATAATTAGTAGGATAAAAGATGACTGCTCACCGCATCATTAAAGTAAACTCCTTAAAGTTAAGCATTTCCGCAAAGTAAAGCTTACCCAACTCCAGATACAGCCATGCATATCCTTGGAGTCTTTATTTTCAGTTAGACGGGTAAGTCTAGCTGAGTACATTCCCGTACTCAGGGATTATCCCGTTGTTGCAGATGGCCAAGTATACATCGGCCATTGTAAGCACTGTCTCTATCCTTTCTACGGAGAAGATGAGTAGGCCTTGGGCAAGGTCTTCTACAAGCTCACCTTTTGCTGTTGTTGGACCTGACATTGTGGGCACCCTGTCTTTTGAAAACTTCAAGTTCCGCTTCAAACTCTGTTTTATTTGGCCACATGTGTAGTGGCGTAAGTATTACTTTTATTTGGAACAAAGTGTTGTAATAACTTTACTTCGTACTTTAAGTATTTCCGTTGATTCGTGGCTCGTTCGAATGTGTATCCCTGAATGTACGCGATCCTGAGTTGATGTAAGAAATCCTTCGAGATTTCCGGACTACCGGGTTTATATGGGCTCAAGTGTTTTAAATGGTAGTTAAGTCAGCTTCATTAGCACTTGATCTCTTATAATCTGGGCGGTTCCGTCACAGCTGGTATCAGAGCTTTTTTCAGGTATCCTCATTCGTTGAGCAGCTTTTCAACAAAACAAGTATTTTCAAAATTATTTTTATAAACTAATTTTGAAAATTTTTGGGTGCCAGAGTCTAGTCCTTAAGCCCTATACTAGGAAATCAGGTGGCTTAGTTATACTAACTTGGTTCCGGGTTTTGCTCATGCTGGATCTTTGTAATTTGCCAGGATATCATTCTGGGAAAGGATGATACTAGGTTCGAAAACTTGCACTAAAACTGTTTGTGAGATGTGAGAGTAGACCTTCCAACCGTTGGTCAAGGGAAGTGATATCTTGTACTTACAGATATGCGAGCTTTCACGCAGACATATCTGAGAAGTATGAAATGCTGGGTGGGTTTTCCGAGCTTGGTGCATAAGGTTTTGGTATCTAACTGGTATGTACTTGGTACATATCAGGAAGTGCCCGGTGATTTTTTCTGCATTGGGTTTTGTTCCTTGGGCTGCAATGAATTTTCTGCAGGTACACTAACTACGCAACCGTGTAGAACGAATAACTGCGTAATGAGAGATCGTCTTGCCACCGACTAGAACGTTAAGACTTACGAGTCATTCTAGTTGAGTGAGAACGTAGTTACGATCATGCATCATGTTTATATTCTTGTGTCATGTCATCCCTCCCCTTAAATTGTAATCATCCCCTTTTGGTAAAAACGACCAACTTATACCTGTCTCACGAGAGTCGAACCTCTTTTCTTCAGATGCCTCGTACCCGTCTGACCGCCAGGAAAGCAACCGGAGGAACTGGAGTCCCTCGTCACCCTTTGGCAAGGAAGATGACCAGGGGAAAGTTTTTGACGTACTTTGGGCTGCCAACTATCCTTTGGCGAGTCTTGCACGCCATTGGGTATTCTGAGGGCAGTGAACCCAAGTACTCTTGGCAGAAGCAGCAGTATGGTCAAGATTCTTTGGTCCAGGTTGAGATTAGAGTAAAATCTTTGGACGGAAGGCCCGACTGGTCAGGATGGACGATCGTTACCAAGGGAGCTTGTGCTAAAGATGGAGCCAACAGGGCAGCATACCTGGTGCTAAAGGACATCATCGCTCGTTTTCCAACAGATCTTGCAGACGCATGGCCAGGAGTGTTCCCACGTGGATCAGCTTTTCCTGTGGACTGGATGCAGACTGAGGAGACAACTCTGACAGGAGGCGAAGAGGAGCTTTTCTTTTGTGAAACCCCAGCCATGGGTGCCACTGGAGCTCTTCTAAGCACTTGTGAGAATTTGGAGCGCAGTCTAGCAGATGTTGCAGAAATCCACAGCGCCACGATGGAGAGCAAGCGCTAGTTACAGCAGGAGTTCGAGACAGCAGTCGAGACCCTTCAGGCAGAGTTAGCTCAGATAACTCTGGAACACAATCAGGCTCAGGTCAAGTTGGAGGAGGAGATCACCGCTCGTGTGGTCAGTGAGCAGTTGCTTCTAGATGCCACCAACTCCAGGAATGAAGCTTGGACCGAGTCAGAAGACCTGCAGGCTAGAGTGGCAGAGTTGGAGGGAACCCTCAGTGGACAGCAGGAGTACATCAACAACCTGCACGAGGCTTTCCACGTCCTCCATCAGCAGCAGGCAGCAGCAGCAGCTGAAGCCGTCGAAGCACCTATACCTGAGGAGCCAGAGCCACAGGATGGAGTAATCCTTGGTCCTGACTCACCGAACGAGGACTTCGCCGACGAGCCCTTCTACGATGACAACCTC
Organism: Microstegium vimineum; assembly: GCA_022036555.1. Classification (NCBI taxonomy): domain Eukaryota; kingdom Viridiplantae; phylum Streptophyta; class Magnoliopsida; order Poales; family Poaceae; genus Microstegium; species Microstegium vimineum. The sequence continues at coordinate 17,559,465 of CM039128.1, read as the reverse complement.
GACGACAACATCGGAGAGCACAACTACTCCGACGGTTTCTGAGCGCTAGTTTAGGAGTTGATCTTCCGCGCAAGGAGCTTTTGCATCTTGGTGTTGTTTAAGACTCTGTTAAATTTGGATCTTCGTTATGTGTAAGCCAAATATGGAATTAAGTCCAGGCGTTGTTCTGGCGACGAATTTGGAATGTTATTTGTATGTTTATGATGAGCAATTAATTCTGTGATGTTATGTGGAAAGATGAATAACTATATCTGGTCGTGTGCTTAATGTTACATTTTGTACAGCACAATATTTATTCATCATTCAATGTATCATCATCTGATTGTTGCTTGTTAATGGGCTATACAGATGACGGCTAACACTCGTCGCACCAACCGGGGTGATGGAGAGGCATCCCAGAGAGAGGACTTGCCACCACCACCACCACCTGCAATGACACTGGAAGCGTTCTTTGGCCAGTTCTTGGGTAGCCAAAGAAGTGTCGAAGAAATGCAGCGGCAGATGAATGAAACTCTGCGCAACATCGCTGCCAACACAGCTCAGCAGCACAGACAACAGCAGGGGGCCGCACCTAACCAGTACAGTTCTTATAAGGATTTTATGGACACTCGCCCTCTTATCTTCAAGGAAGCTTCCGAACCGCTGGAAGCAGATGAGTGGCTGCACTCCATGACGCAGAAGTTTAGGCTTCTACGTCTAACGGAGGAGTTGAAGGCGGAGTATGCCGCGCACAGGCTGGAAGGACCAGCGAGTATCTGGTGGTCCTAGTACCGTGATAATCTACCTGCCGGTACTGCAGTTACATGGGAGTTGTTCTCCACTGCTATGCGCCGTCACTACATCCCAGACGGTGTGATGGAGATGAAGCTTACCGAGTTCATGAGGCTGTCCCAAGGGACCAGAACAGTGACAGAGTACGTCAGCAGTTTCAACAAGTTAGCTCACTATGCCAGTGACTTTGTCAACACGGACGTCAAGAAAATCACTAGCTTTAAGAGGGGTATGAACGCCGCTCTTTTGTCCAAGATGGGAAACAGTCACCGCATCACCTTCAGTGACTTCATCAGCGACTGCTTGAATCAAGAGACCAATGACAACCGGTTGTTTGCAGAAACACGTCGTCGCATCCCAGAAGGAGGATCTCATCAGAGTAGAGGTCCCAGTGCTTCAAGGCCAGTGTTTCATCCACCACAAGTTGGTGCACGTTTCCGACCACCTCAAGGGAAGATGACCAATGCTCGTGCTCGTCCCGCTTATCAGAGACCCTTTACTGCACCTCTGCAACAGAATAAGGGTAAAGCCGCAGCACCTGCAGCCAGAAGTCAGAAGACGTCATCCGTGGTAGGACCGTGCTTCAATTGCGGACAAACAGGTCACCTATCTCGCTTCTGTACGAAGCCCAGAAGGCAGTTCAGCTATTCCCAGTAGCCTCGCACAGGGAATGTTCATCATACAACCATGGGGGAAGTACCAGAAGGTGAGCTCGTCACGGCTGGTACGTTTCTTGTTAATCAATGTCCTGCAGTTATCTTGTTTGATTCTGGAGCATCGCATTCTTTCGTTAGTGGGAACTTCGTGTTGCGAAGTCAACAGAAGGTGGTAGAGTTGGAAAAGGAGTATCAGATTAGTGCAGCAGGAGCTGTACTATATACTCGTAAAATGGTAAAGGATGTAGAAATTACCATGGGGACGACATCAATATGTGTCAACCTCATCGTAATACCTGAGCTAGGTCTAGATGTAATCCTTGGGATGGAATGGATGAAAGCTTGGAAAGTGCATCTAGATATCGCCCAACGAGCAGTATCTATCACCAACCCACGGAATGGAGTTACCTTTGGAATCTTCTTACCTAAGAACCCAAATCAGCTTGGAGTCATGTTTGCTATCACTGCAGAATTGTTGGATAAGATTCCTGTAGTGTGTGAGTTTCCAGATGTGTTTCCTGATGATCTTCCAGGGTTACCCCCAGATCGAGATGTCGAGTTTGCTATAGAGCTAGCTCCAGGAACAGCACCTATATCTAGGAGACCATATAGGATGCCACTCAATGAGTTAGCAGAACTCAAGAAACAACTCCAGGAGTTGCTGGAAAAAGGTTTGATCCGACCGAGTTGTTCACCTTGGGGATGTCCCGCCATCTTTGTGAAAAAGAAGGATAAAACCTTAAGAATGTGCGTGGATTATCGCCCTCTCAATGCAGTTACCATCAAAAACAAATATCCGTTGCCACGGATTGATCTGTTGTTTGATCAGTTGTCTAAAGCTAAAGTGTTCTCCAAGATAGATCTACGATCTGGTTATCATCAGATTAAGATCAGAAAGGAAGATGTACCCAAAACCGCTTTCTCCACAAGATACGGTCTCTTTGAATATCTAGTGATGTCTTTTGGATTGACAAATGCGCCTGCGCATTTCATGTACTTGATGAACTCAGTGTTCATGCAAGAGTTGGATAAGTTCGTGGTAGTTTTCATCGATGACATCCTGGTATATTTGGAGAATGAGAAGGATCACGCAGACCACCTGCGAGTAGTGCTGAAATGGTTAAGAGAGCATAAGCTTTATGCCAAGTTTAGCAAGTGTGAGTTTTGGTTGACAAAAGTACCTTTCCTAGGTCATATCTTATCAGCTGAGGGTATCTCAGTGGATCCCTCGAAAGTGCAAGAAGTTATGAATTGGAAAGCACCCGTTAACGTGCATGAGGTTCGCAACTTTTTAGGATTGGCCGGATACTACCGTCGTTTTATCCCGGACTTTTCTAAGATAGCTAAACCTATGACAAGGATAACATAGAAAAACAAGAAGTTTGAATGGAGCGCAGACTGTGAAACAGCGTTCCGTACCTTGCGGACACTGTTGACAACTGCACCAGTTTTAGCACAACCAAATTTGGAGGAACCTTTTGATGTGTTTTGTGATGCATCAACTATTGGATTAGGATGTGTGCTAATGTAGAATGGAAGAGTCATTGCTTATGCCTCACGACAACTCCGATCTCATGAAGAGAATTACCCGACACATGACTTGGAGTTAGCAGCAGTTGTGCATGCTTTGAAGATATGGAGGCATTACTTGATGGGTAATCTGTGCCACATCTTCACGGATCATAAAAGTTTGAAGTACTTGTTTACCCAGTCTGAATTGAATATGAGGCAAAGGAGATGGTTGGAGTTAATCAAGGATTATAACTTGGAAGTGCATTATCATCCTGGAAAAGCAAATGTTGTAGCAGATGCTTTGAGCCGCAAATCTCATTGCAACTTGTTGCAACCCTTGTTAGAAGATGGTTTTGATCTAATGCACCCTTCGGTCATAAATAATATTGTTATCCAGTGTACCTTGGATAGTGATATTATTGAAGGACAGAAATCGGATGTAGAGCTTGTGCAACTCAAACAAAGGTTGGAAACCAGTGAATCTCTGAATTTCAAAGTGGATCAGAAAGGAGTCCTATGGTTCAATCAGCGTTTGGTAGTACCTAAGGATCAAGTCTTGCGAGAAAGGATTCTCAATGAAGCGCATAACTCAAGGTTATCGATTCATCCTGGTAGCAGTAAGATGTATCAAGATCTGAGGACAAGGTTTTGGTGGTCTAAGATGAAGTTGGATATCGCAGAATATGTCGCAAAGTGTGATACGTGTTGTCGCATCAAGGCAGTGCACATGAAACCTGCCGGGTTGTTACAACCTCTTTCTATCCCTGAGTGGAAATGGGAAGATATCAGTATGGACTTTATCACAGGTTTGCCTGCTACTCAGAAGGGAAACGACTCAATATGGGTTATCGTTGATCGGTTAACAAAGGTCGCTCACTTCATACCAGTCAAAGTTACACATCGACCACATCAGTATGCAGAGCTTTATGTTCAGAATGTCTTAAGGTTGCATGGTATTCCTAAGACCATCATATCCGACAGAGGATCACAGTTTATCGCTCGTTTTTGGGAGCAGTTACATAAAGAGTTGGGAACAAAGTTGATTCGAAGTTCCGCTTATCACCCTCAGACAGATGGACAAACGGAACGAGTGAATCAAGTGTTGGAAGACATGTTGAGAGCATGTGTTGTATCAGCAGAAGGATCGTGGGAGAAATGGTTGCCTTTGGCTGAGTTTTCTTATAACAACAGTTACCAAGAAAGCATTAAGATGTCACCGTTCGATGCTTTGTATGGACGCAAGTGTAGAACCCCTGTAAATTGGATTGAAACAGGAGATAAGGGATTCTATGGTACGGACTATGTGAAAGAGGCAGAAGAAATAGTCCGCATGGTTCAACAACATATCAAGGCAGCTCAATCTCGACATAAAGGTTATGCAGATCAAAGAAGGAGACCTTTGGAGTTTCAAGTTGGTGATTATGTGTATCTTAAGGTATCACCAATGAGAGGCGTTCGTCGCTTTGGAGTTAAGAAGAAGTTAGCACCCCGATATGTTGGACCTTATCAAGTCATCGCAAGGAAAGGCAAGGTGGCTTATCAAGTACAGTTACCCCCAGAGATGAGTTCTATCTTTCCAGTGTTCCATGTATCTCAGTTCAAGAAGTGTCTTCGAGTTCCAGAAGAAGAATCTGTTCCAAGTTCAGACATCGTGATCAGCTCAGACTTGGAATACATTGAAGAACCAGAAAGGATCTTGGATACAAAGACAAGAGTCACCAGGAATCGAGAAATGAAGACGTTCAAAGTTCTCTGGAGTCATCATGGTCCCCATGATGCAACCTGGGAGACCGAAGCCTACCTAATCGCAAACTACCCCGTCTTTTATAATAAATGGTACTAAAACTCAAATCTCGGGATGAGATTTCGTTAAGGGGGAAGGGCTGTGACACCCTGTGTCAAGCTTGCATTAGGATCATCATTAGCCACTAAGCACATCATGTCATTGCATTCATGTTTGCATATGCTATCGTCTCATGCGTGTGTTTATATGTTTTGAAACTAGAATTGAATAGGCGTTTTGTGCTTAATCTTGTGCTTAACCTGTTTAGTTAGCCTTTGTTTTGCTTAGAGTAAAAGTGTGGTTTGTTTTGTTTAGTTACCCTGCTTAGTTCTTTAAAAAAAATGGAAAAGGAAATCAGAATCGAGACAGGCCGAGCACCACCCCTCGATCACGACCCCACCGCACGGAAGGCTCGATGACGGACCGGGTCCGAGCGAACGACCCCAGGCCAGAGGCTCGACCGAACCCGAGGCTCGATCGGCCAGTCGATCGACGCCGCCTCGCCATCGACCTCTACCCCTCGAGTTTTACCCCTCGATGATGGACTGAGGCTTGAGCGAACGACCCCGCACGGAAGGCTCGACTAAGTAGGAGGCTCGATCCGCCGATCGACCCTACCCTCGATATCGACCCTCTCCCGCACGGTCGACCGCACGCACGTGTCGCGCACGCTCGCGCGCACTCACCCGACCGCAGCTGAGCCGTACGTCGGAGTCATCCGCCGCGTGGCCGCCGATGCCTGACCGCGGGAGTGGAACACGCCATCGCCGCCGCTTCGGCTCTGAGCCGACATCGCTGTCGCCGATCGCGCTGTCTCGCTCAAATCCGCGTTAACGGCGCTAGGACCAAGTCGGCTCCGCTTTTCCGCCGCTGACGTCCTGTTTCGCCGCCACAGACCTGCCAGCCGCCCTGCCGTGCGCCGCGCCCTCGTTTCGCAATAACATCGCCACAGTGCCGCGTCCGATCAGCGCCCCGCCTTGTCTCTTTCGCAGTTAAGCGCGAATCCGCACTAATGGCGCGTCGACCAAGTCCCGCTCTGTTTCGTCGCCGCAAGCACGCCAGCGCCGCTGCCACCGCCGCGCCATCGCGTCACGTCCCCTCTAGCAGCGCCGGTCGGCCATGTCCAAGCTAAGAGGAGCGCCTATACCTCCTCCACCTCCCACACTCGTTTGCACTCATCCGCACTCGCGCAATCGCTCGCAGTTCTCTGTTCTTCGTTGCGCCGAGAGCTCCGAGCACCGCAATCGCCTTCTTCTTAAATCCACCACCGCCCGAGTTCCTTTGCTCAATCCCTCTCGCAATAGCTTTCGCTTTCGCCCCGCACCCACGCTACTCGCCTCGTCTTCCCCAGCCGTGGACTCCAGTCACCGGAAAGCTTTCGCCGTTCTTCGACTCCGAGTCGCCGCTGCACTGATCAACCAGCGTTCACCGTTCGCCGTCTCGTCTCCGACGCCTCCATCTTCGTGGAAGCTTCGCCGGAGTTAACCGAGGTGAGAACACCGTTCCCCTAGCTTCAGTTCGACCCGTGTCATCATAGCACCGTTGGCCGTGCGCCATTGCCGCCGCCGCGAAGCTTGCACGTGGCCAGTTTTCCACAAAGTCTTTCTGGCTCAGTTAGCCCTCGAGCCGCGCTCGCCACCTCACCACGATGCTCACGCACCCCAGCGCCGAGCTTCGCTTTGCCGGTGATCACTTCGCCGCGTCACGCCGCCGTGTTGCACCGCCACTGCACACCGTCGACCCCTCTTCACGGTCGCGCCAGTTCAACAAACACCACCAGTGGATGCGCGTAAGTCATCCCGAGCCTAGCACAGCCAATCCTACTGTCGAAGATTTCACCCTCGGCGAGAAAACGTCGATCAGCCGTTCTCTGTTTTCGATCGATGGTCGTTGGACCTCGAGTAATCGAGGGTCATCCTCGAGTAATCGAGGGTCACGCCCGTCAGTTGCCTCGAGTGCCTCTGCGTGCCTCAAGCCCGTTCCCGAAATGGTTTCCTATTCTGTTTTCAGTAGTGCATGCCTTGCTTGTTTGTTGTTATCTAGAGTGAGTAAAGTCTTGTTGCTAGTTTCTGTTTAGAACAAGTTATAGCCTGTTTATCCTGCTAGTTAGTAGCTCGAGCCTTAGTAGCTTTGTGGTAGTTCTGTTGGGTGTATGCTTAGAATCACTGTTGTGTGTTAAATCCTGTTCAAAGCATCATCCCTGCACCTTTAGTTATTTATCTATGCATTGCAATCATTTAGGATCCGTGGAGGAACATCAGGAGCCCACAGAGACCGAAGTCCAGGAGGTACAGGAGCTGTACGAGGAGTACCAAGAGCTCGACACTAACCTTCCTGAGTGCCCTGACCACCAACCCTCCACCTTCTCTCAAGGCAAGCCCCGGAGCATTCTTAAGCCTCCCAGTTTTTACAATTTAATCTACTTGAGTATCTTATACTGTGATGCATTAGGTAATAGGAGTTGTTTGAATCCCAAATTGATGCATTACCATCCTTGATACTTGTTTTACCTACCTTGTTACCCTGTTAATAATAAAGTAAAAGCAACCGCTTAGCATGCTTAGAATAATGGTTACCTTTCTTTTTATGTTTCGTATTATCCCTTGTGGGTAATACTACCACGGTTGGCTATATTCGCTATCGTGGAAAGAACCTATGGTAGTAATGAAATACGGCCAACTGGAAGGCAAGTGCACCAAGTGGTCAAGACTTGGGGGCAGTTCGTCCGTTGGATCGTGTAGGTTTGTACACGATGGTGGCCCTCTTACATCTTTGAATGCGCCCTTTCACATAGGGGCCGTCGGGAGTGTCGACCCCGAAGCCGAGTAAACACTGTCCGGGCCGGAGCTCGCTCAGCTGTGAGCACCCCTCTAGACTGTAGGCATGATCTGCCCCGTGGTGGCCATCTATTTTCTACAATTGGGGTGGACCCATGCGAGCCCGCGTCGATTACCACCTGGACTTTGTTGAGCGGTAACCTAATGCTGACCCGACGGGGAAAGTATGGGCGTGTGTTAAAGGTAATCTGACCAGCTGGTGTATATCGATTCGAATTGCCGCCCCCCACTGGATATGGGGGATTATGCTGAGCTTCACCACGGTACAACTCCATGTGACATCTTAATGGTTCTACTAAAATGTTGATGAAGGAACTGGATATATGTTATTATATTGTTTGAGTAGAATCAAGAGTGTGCTCTAGTGTAGATGCATTAACCTAGAAATAATTAGTAGGATAAAAGATGACTGCTCACCGCATCATTAAAGTAAACTCCTTAAAGTTAAGCATTTCCGCAAAGTAAAGCTTACCCAACTCCAGATACAGCCATGCATATCCTTGGAGTCTTTATTTTCAGTTAGACGGGTAAGTCTAGCTGAGTACATTCCCGTACTCAGGGTTTATCCCGTTGTTGCAGATGGCCAAGTATACATCGGCTATTGTAAGCACTGTCTCTATCCTTTCTACGGAGAAGATGAGTAGGCCTTGGGCAAGGTCTTCTACAAGCTCACCTTTTGCTGTTGTTGGACCTGACATTGTGGGCACCCCTGTCTTTTGAAAACTTCAAGTTCGCTTCAAACTCTGTTTTATTTGGCCACATGTGTAGTGGCGTAAGTATTACTTTTATTTGGAACAAAGTGTTGTAATAACTTTACTTCATACTTTAAGTATTTCCGTTGATTCATGGCTCGTTCGAATGTGTATCCCTGAATGTACGCGATCCTGAGTTGATGTAAGAAATCCTTCGAGATTTCCGGACTACCGGGTTTATATGGGCTCAAGTGTTTTAAATGGTAGTTAAGTCAGCTTCATTAGCACTTGATCTCTTATAATCTGGGCGGTTCCGTCACATTAGTCCCCCACTACTCTTTGTTTAAAGAGGAGAATCTTGACCACTTTGGCTCAGCTTTTGATCACATCACAAATTTTTCTTCACCTTTCACCAAACACTAGAAAAAGCATGAGTGGAATCCCTACTTTATGGGGTCGGCCGACCACCTTTGGTCTCCTCCCTCTTTCTCTTTTGCTTTGTGTAAGGCATCTTCCAAGACATGTGATCATGGCACCCAAGGGGCATGCCCATGGGGGGTTGGCCAACCACCCCATGGCACCCCCTTGGTGCCATTACTCTCCCCTATAAATCCCCATGCAAGGAGAGCTCATTCCCTCACACCTCAACCAGAATTCAGTTCTAGCTCAAGCCTCTCCTTGCCTTCCTCTCTCCTCTCTACATTCAATATAAGTTCTTAGCTCTCAAGAGAAGTAGTGTTGATCTCACTAGTCCATAAGAAGATCTCTTGTCAAGCTTCTCCTAGCTCAAACTTCTCCCCACAAGGCAAACTAGAAATCCACTCCACACACATCTCTTCCTAGTCTTGCCCTTGTGTCCATCTTCCACTCTAGAAGATGAAGAACCCTATGGGATCCTTGTTCAAGAAAGCAAAACAAGCCCTCATAGGGAGCTCATCCCAACGCTCCCACCAATCTGAGGACACTTCCCAAGGAAGAAGAAGGGGAGGTTCTGCCCGATATACTTGGGAGAACCTCCATACTGAAGAACACCCTTAGGAGGAAGAAGAAGTTCCAGAGGAGGTACCTCATATCGAGGCATTCATGGTGCCCCCGATAAGGACCTATGATCAACAAAGTGGTCTCTGGTTCGACCAACTAGAGTACCAAAGATATCTCTCTCTTTGGGACCGATCTTTCGAGCACACAAGGATATTGGATCTGAGTCTTCTCTCCAACGCAGGTATGACCACCGATTTCGAAACTATCTTCTCTGCTCTTGGTTGGTCTGGCTTTTGGCAAGTAGAAGAGTTTGGAGTTGAGTTGCTCACCATAGAATTCTTATGCTCTCTCCAAGTCTCTTATGTTGGAATCACCTTTCGCATGTTTAACCAAAGCCATAGTCTAACATGGAGTCATCTAAGTGTTGCTCTTGGTTTTGATAATGCATGCTTGATAGATTTAGACCTTGCCATGCGTAGGTTCAATAAGAGGAAATTTTGGTTCTCTATATCTGCTCTAAAAGATTGCTCAAATCCTAAACCTGAGGAAATTCATAATCCAACTCTTCGTTTCATGCATCTTAGGATGAAAATGACTTTGTTTCCTGAAAGTAATGCTAGCTTGATAAGTGACATGGATATAAAATTGCTATATGCCATGGTAAACAAAATGCAAGTCTCTCCTGTGAAATGCTTAGTGGAATTTTGGCAAAGTTCAATTGAGAGTAATGAATCCATTCAATTCACATCTTTAATTACTCGTCTTGCCGAATCTATGAACATGCTAAATGGCGATCAACCCTTTTGTGTACATCTCTGCTCCTATAGCTGTAATCTCAGAAGCGTATCTTGCAGCCGTTCAAATGTTAAAAAGAGATGCCAATAATAAACTCAAAATGATTTACAGTGGCAATACAATTGAGGTGCCTCTCCCAAATAGGCAACTTCGGTTGTATAGGACCCGTAAGCTAACCCTTGATTTAGATCAAGGAATTGGAAAAAGAGGTTTTGCAGGTTCAGACATGAGAGCTTAGGAGGGGCTATACTTTGTTCATCTTGAGCAAGGTGGTCCTTCCCGAGCTTATGGCGAGGAGGAAGACGATGCATCGTCCATGCACACTTCTAGTGGCATGCCTCCTCGACCATCACGGCCGCAAAGACCACGAGCATCATTCTCATCCACGCGAGACAGGGAGCATTGTGAATTACGGTAACAATTTGATCATCTCACCAATACCTTTGGTGAGCTACGTGTTGAGCATGATGAGACAGCACACATCGCCCAGCAAACTGCCGAAGAAATTCAAGCAATGCAAGAAGAACAATACTGGTATTGGGACGCGTGGCGGCAACTACATCCATATCCGCCGCATCATTGAGCAAAAGATAAGCTTGGGGGAGGTCCCCTCCCCCACTAAGATAAGTTTTTATTTTTCAGCATTTATATTTATGCATTTTCCCTGCTTATCTTTTCTTTTCATATATAAAAAAAGAAAATAATAAAAAGACTTTCTCTAATCCACTCTCACATGTTCTATGAAAATTAATATCTCCTATGGAAATGATGAATAGTTGCTCTGCTAAATGTTGCTCTAGTACTTAGTTTACAACTTGGTATTTCTCTAAGTATGGATTACTTGGATTAAAAGAAACCATCATGAACCTCAAACTTTTGTGGGTTGCAAATGCCGTAACTAAGTCTAAGTTGTTATGAGACATGATATGACAAGATAAGAGCTGCTATAATTTTGTTCTAAGCAAGAATGACTATCGTAGTTTTATTTATTAAAATGATAAAAACACTTCTTGTTCCTCAATGGTGAAAATTCCTACCAAAGCCATACATGTTCTTTCATGATATAAGCTTTCTACATAAGCTGCTTGCTTTGTGTTGAGTTTGGTCAAGTTTTGTGACCCTTGTTGAGAGATTTATCATGCCCCCAAGATCAAGATCACGTACACGCCACATATACATGCTGCTTCTACACTGGAAGTACGCAAAAACATGCCTTAGATTTCCACATAGTTCATACTCCATGCTCTAAGTAGAAAAGCTTTCTCTAGTTTGTTGCTAGTAAATGAGACATAGACTATGCACAATTATGAAAAATTCAGGGGCATGCTAAAGTCTCAAATTTTATGAGCATTCCAAAGCTCTCTCAAAAAAATGAGCATCTTCAAAGCTCATAGAAAAATTAAAAAGATAGCTATGTATCAAAATAATAAGGTAGCAAAGAGAGATCATCCAAATATAGGAGTATCGATCATTTACCATGTTTCCACACACTTTCACATCTTGATCTAAGAGTATGACATTTCTCTCCTTGGATCCGAAATTTGACTTTACAATACATGCAAGGTAAGTTTGCTACATCTTTGATCCCTACCTATAGCTCCACATAAGCTTTTGTCACACTCCAAAATTTCCAATTTTGGATTGTGCTTAGAAAACACTAAATAAAATAAATGATTTCTATATTGATATAAAAAAATTCAAGATTAGTTTGAGTTTGCACAAATTTAGTATAGGAAAAGTGAATTTATAAACTTTTCTAAATCAATTTGATAGGCTTTAATTGTTGTGGTTGTTGTTCATTGCTTGTCTTGATGCATGTGAGTGTTTAAAGTTTTTAAAACGTGTTTAGTAAGTCGTTTATCGGTCTCTGGCTCGTCTCTATCTTTTTCTATAATCAAATTCTCGCTCTCTCTATCTTAATTTGTCTTTTGGACATTCCCAAGATCCTTTGTCTCTTGATCCAAATCATTCCATTGAGTTCATCATTCATCAACATGTCTCTAGATTCCTTTCGGGAATTTTCCTGGCTTTTTCCGGATCTTTTTCCTATTTATCTGTGAGCATATTCTAATTTTTATATACTTCAAAATATCTTTTCATGAGCTCCAAATACTTTATTTGAGTTCATCATGTTCCAAAGTGTCTCCGATAATTTTCCCAGAATTTTTGGAACTTTCAGAATATATTTCATGGCTTAAATATTAATTCTAGACTTTTCTAGAATTATTTTAATCCAGAAATTAATTAAATCTGAAAATAAATAATAAACATTCCAATTTTCCATCAGCCCACAAAGCCCATATGCAATAATGCTAATAGATCTCAATGGCTCATGTATTTATTTACTAATGGACTTTAATGATTAATTTTGATCCATTAGTAAATATGGAGGTGCGCCATCAATTAGTACCATATCGTCAGTTGATAAACATATAGGGAGTTTTTTTCTCTCTCTATATATATCTATCAGCTTCTTAGCCAAAGCACACCATAACTACCGTAAGGGGAACCCCTAGTTTGGGAAATCTCTCGTGTAGTAAATCATATCTTTCTCTCTTCGTGTCATATCACCATCGGCCAATTCTAACTCCGGAGAAGTCTTCGGGGAACTCCGTTGTCCTTCATAGATTCCGAAACTATCATAAGGTTCGTCTCCTTTCTCTCTTAGTCCTAGTGTGTCTTCTTTCTATCAAATCTATGACGGTAGTTTGATAATTTCCCGTTCGTTTTCTCTTTCTTCACATCCATGGACGGTGAAACTTTTCTGCGTCTCGGTCAATGGCGTCTTCCCTGGCTGCAGTCCTGCGCTCGGCCCTCCCTTGCGTGTGCCTTGAGCACGAGTGCAGCAGCTGCCGCTGGTGCTGTGCTCACGACCACCGGCCGTGCGTGGCGTCACACCGCGTGTGCGACTACCGCAGGGACGTGCATGTTTCTCCTCTGGCCGGCCAGCAGGCCAAGGTCCCTGGCCGCAGCCCGCGGCCCCCTGCTTCCTGCAACCCCGCACGAGCTCCTGTGCAGCACCAGGCCACCTACGTCCCTCGTCAAAAACAAACCAGAAATAGAACAAAGTAAGCTTTGCCACCGATTTGTTTCCTCCCCCGTTTAGTTGTTTTAACTCCGTTTTAATCCGTTCTAGTTGTGTTAGAACCGTATCGTCGCGCTCGATTTAATAGTTTTCATGTAACTCAGTTATGCATTTTCATTAATTTAAATATGTATTTAGTTAATGTTTATTCAATAGCTTTCTAATTAATTAAAAGCAATTTAAGGTTAATTCTGCTTCGCTCCGTTTAAGTTGTGTTTTATTCATATTGATATGATATTTATGTTAGTGCTGATGTTTTTCATGTCATATATGGTTATATATATAGCTAAATATTCAATTAATTAAATATGCTTGTAACTAGATATGTTTAATAATTAAAATCAATATAGGTTTATACTTTGATATTTTATATACAAGAATTAATGTGATTGATCGCAAACATTAATATGCTTTTATAATATAAATTGATTAGTTCAAACATGCATCGTATATTTCATATTTTGATTAGATGCTCTCACATGTTTAAAGATAGCGTTTTTCACTTGCTTAATAAATTATATGATAATGCTTATGAATAAAATATGATTAGTTTAACTTAGATTTTAGAATTCAAGTATGCTTTTATGTAATCTTAATCAATATGCTTCACATGGTTTTAACTAATTAAAACGCAGCACGAGTAGTTCTTATTGAACATTTGAATTAATTCATGATATAAGTAATCTGATATTAATCACTCTCACATAGTTTTATTTAATTAAATATGAATTAATGTGTTTCACATAGTTTTAATAATTAAAAATAAAATCAAGCATGCATGTTCTTCTGTTATAATATAGTTAATCTTCCGGTAGTTGTTTCTTTTAAGGGTAGCTTTGTTCTCAATGTTTCTTGCGTTCTCTTGACCGTAGTACCGATCTTTCTTTCAATAGGTTATTTTCTTTTGTGTGATGTATTGTTCTTAGTTGTCTCTTTTGTTTGCTTGTATGTTGTCTATGTGTGGTGCTTGCTATGAGTAGATTGAGAATCGCTTGTGATCGTTGAAGATAAGAAGGTGATGACCCAAAGCTGATGGTATGAGAGTTGAGCAAGTGTTTAAGGCAAGTATAACATGGGATCATCCTTGTTACCTATTCACCCTAATTCATCTAGTCATATTGCATGTGTCTAATTTGATTCCTACTAGATCTATCATAGCTTTGTTATCCTTTACCTTGTCACCAATGGGTTACCATGCATATGGGTAGTTTTGCTATGCTTTACAATAATAGATCTTGAGATGAATCTTGACTAATGGATATATGCAACGATGAGTAAAATTGGCTTTTGTAGCAACATGGAATAGGACCCCACTGTAGGGCAAAAGCTGGGATAATAACGCAACCATGAGTGCTAACATGGCTCTGGTTTTAGTCAAGTATGGGTGTTGGACTAGCATGATTGTAGTTCGTGAAAGGCACCTTTGCCGAGCTGGTTATGGGGTATAGCTTGTGTGGGGACCGCTGCGGGTGGTACCATCGGAGGTCCCGTACACCCCTTTGCATTGGGTCCGTAGGGTCTACTACTTGCTTGAAAGACTTTTTGAAAGACTTCATAGTGTACCCTGCCGACCTTCCTTGGAAGTGGGTTAAGAGGTTGATCACCTCGGGCAAAAGGGCAACATGGCTTGTGGGTAAAGTGCGTAACCTCTGCAGAGTGTAAAACTATCATGATAGCCGTGCTCACGGTCACGAGCGGCCTGGAAAACTCACAGTGTAGATGATCATGTTGTTATAACTACTATGATGGTAAGTTTGGAGTTATGAGATAAAAGGTGGTTTCATTAATGATCATGTGGTTATCAACTGGGTTATGCATAACTAAAGCTAAGTGTTGGTAAAACGTGACCAAGTTAAAAGCAACCGCAATAAGCCAGTGTCAGCCTTTTGAGCTTCATAACCCCGTGTTATATTGCTGAGTACGATATGTACTTACACTTGCTTTACTTTTCAACTATTGGATAAAAATCCCGGATGGGTAACAGAAGGTGGATCTAGTGAGTTCTAAGGAGTTCTAGGCATATGCAACCCCAGTCAACAGTCCCTGTGAAGTTGGAGCCTGAAGAAAGTTTAGTAATCGTTCCTCTATACTTTGATGTAAGTGTTAATGTATCTATGTTTTTGCTATATAACATTGATTTTGATATTCTCCTTTTCTGTTGTTGTATGTGTGGACTTCCTGGGCACACATATGATGATCTTGGTTTCGTCCTCGCTTCGCTTAAAAGGATTAACCCGGGGATGGTGGGATGGACTCTAGAAGCCTTATATGTTGGTCTATCCCACCCTAAACAATCAAGGTGGGACTAAACCCTCCACAATATCTCATTAACACACATGGGCCACTACGAGCCAAATGGACCGGATGTGACAGCTTTAGAGATAGGATAAAAGAAGGCAAACTTTGATATATGCCTTGGTGAGGAATCATACACCTTATGAGCGATTCGAGAGTAGCATTTGAGGAACACTAAGTTTTTCTTTTTACAAAATCTCTCAAAACCTCCGATATGAAACTTGTGAAAGAATGAGAAAATTAGTGCTCAAGTCAAGTTGTTCTATCTCTCAACCTCTCAAGACAAAGGATAAATCTATAAGCCCCATGAAGGAGTAAGTTAATATGGGTGAATCTTTATTGCTAACTTTTCCATTCAAAAGAGAATTATGATTGTTGTAGATTTAGTACTCTTGAAATATGAAGCATAATAGCAACTCCTGATCCATCGAGCTAAGTTTGATTGTTTGCTCGTGATCAACTTTTACATAGCTAAAATGTTGCCACCAAGCTTAGGATCAAGGACAAACAAACACATCATGAGCATATTTTATCAAATAACCACTTCCACATGTCCATGAGTGTTTGAGTGTAGGAATGAAGAAATGAAGCAAATGAGAGCCAGTGGGATCCACATAGGGGGTCGATTGACCAACCTGTGGGCCCACCTGGCTCCCCTCACGGCCATGATCCAAGAGAAGCATCCCAGAGTGATTTCCAACCCTTGGATCACTCTTTGCTTTCTCTCAACGGTACACAAGCAAAGCACCTGGATCCATGGGCCCACACCAAGAAGATAAACGTGATAACCATCTCAGAATCAACATCCAACATCCTTGACAGGTGGGACAAGTAGCTGGGAAGACCGAGGTTGGCCAGACACCACAAGGGCGGGGGGGTCGGCCGACCCCCCATCTGGCCCACCAGGCTCCACCTGGTCCCTGACTAGTGGGACCACCACCAGGAGACCAGAGGAGGGCCCACCTGCCAATGGGACGGTCGACCGACCGCCTCTAAGGGTCGGTTGGATCCCTCCAATCTCCATACCCATTTCTACATGGTGGAAATCCAACCATCCATCCCTTGGTCGGTTTCTAAGTCGGTTTGATCCAAGGATGCAGAATGGAACGCCCTGGATCGTTGACGTGGCGTCGGAGTAGCCCCTACTCCATCCCCCACTATAAATAGAGGGTCACACCCCCCTCTCTAGATATGAAGAAGAAGCCTACAAGCTCTATTCCTTAGATTGTTCTAGGAGTTAGTCTAGGGTGGGAGTTAGAGTTGAGTCGAGCTGTGCTCGGGATTTCCAAAGTTGTCTTCTGGAGAGTCTGGTATAGCTCTTGTATCTTTCCTTCTTTGTAAGACTTTATCTTATTCAATATATATCTTTCTCTTTACTTTACTTTACTTTACTGAGTATTTACTTTGAGCATTTCTATACTAGATATAGTCTTGCTATATACTTTTGCTCTTTAATAGCATTTACATCCATAGTCTGTGATCCTTGTGACCTTTCCTGTATGCGATCATTGCCTATCATTGGGTGCTTTGATTATAGATCGTAGTCAAAGTAGTAAGTTGTGTGTAAGCGTGGTGCTTATACATCATCTTATCCTTGGTTATCGCTTGCTGCACGGATTGTTTGTGGTAGCTAGCAAGAGGTGACCGCCTTGTCTAGTCGTTGTATTCCACCATGTGTTTATAGGCAAGTTCTTAAAAGGTAAGGCCCCCGTAAGAAGAGGGCGCGGTCCGGTAGGAGTTTTGTCCTCCTGCTGATCTATCCCCTCGCCTAGCATACTTGTATTGAGGAGACAAACTATAGTGTTTAGACTAGTTAATTAGATAAGTATATTGAAGTAAAGTGAAGTACATAGGAGTACCTATACTCTCTCGTTGTCCTCCCACCTAGATAGTCTTCCTAGTCCGTTCTAAGTATCTTTTACCATAGCTTCTTCATTCATCAACCCCTTCCTATCACATTTATCGGTTACCCCTCTATACTAGTTGGTAATAAGTTGAGGAGTTCTCTAGGATCTCTATTTAATTATCATTTCAAGCCCAGCTTTCCCTTGGGATACTCCTAGGTGAAGTGCTATAACGGTATAATCTGTGCGCTTGCGGATTTATCCAATAGTCATAAGAAATACCAACAATCTCTTGATGGAAGTCTTAAGGGTCATCTTGGGAGTAGCATCAAGCTCTTGATTCCGCTTACCAATTCCATAAACGCTATGATGGAATCACTCCCAGAATCTGACCCCATAGAGGAAGTGATGGTTGCATCTCTTCTAGAATCATCTCATCCTGATCTAGAAGAAGAAGGTGAAGATTTTATCCAGGAAGAAGACGATCTAGAAGAACCCATAGATCTAGAGAAATCCGAACCCCCATCTAAGCCCTCTATATAACTTAAACTCCTTCCAGCTGGTTTAAAGTATGCCTTTCTAAATGATGATCGTGAGGCTCCTATAATCATTAGTGACAAACTCTCTCCTGAAGAGTCCTTCAAACTCCTCACCATTTTAGAAAAGCATCAGTCAGTCTTAGGCTATTCTCTCCAAGATCTTAAGGGCATTAGTCCCACTCTTTGCACACATCACATTCCTATCAAACCTGAGGCTCTTCCTTCTAGAGAACCTCAACGTAGATTGAATAATGCGATGAGAGAAGTAGTAAAGGAGGTATTGAAACTCTTGCATGCGGGGATCATCTACCCCGTTCCTCATAGTGAATGTGTTAGCCCTGTGCAAGTTGTGCCTAAGAAGGGAGGTATGATGGTCGTTCAAAATGACAAGAGCGAGTTGATTCCTCAACGAACCGTCACGGGTTGGAGAATGTGTATAGATTACCAAAAACTTAATAAGGCTACAAAGAAAGATCACTTTCCGTTGCCTTTCATCGATGAGATGCTGTAACGGCTTGCAAAGCATTCTTTCTTTTGTTTCCTTGATGGTTATTCGGGATATCATCAAATACCAATCCACCCCGATGATCAAAGTAAGACTACCTTTACATTCCCCTATGGAACTTATGCATACAGGTGAATGTCATTCGGCCTATGCAATGCTCCTGCTTCTTTCCAGAGATGCATGATGTCCATTTTCTACGATATGATCAAAGAAATCATGGAAGTATTCATGGACGACTTCTCCATCTATGGAAAGGCTTTAGATGATTGCCTTGAGAATCTGGATAGAGTCTTACAAAGATGTGAAGAAAATCACTTAGTCCTGAATTGGGAGAAATGTCACTTCATGGTTCGTGAAGGCATAGTGCTAGGACATAGAGTGTCCGAACGTGGGATAGAAGTGGATAGAGCTAAGATCAAAGTCATAGAACAACTTCCACCTCCCACGAATGTCAAGGGAATCCGTAGCTTCCTTGGCCATGCTGGCTTTTATAGACGGTTCATACAAGATTTCTATCAAATTGCTCCTCCGTTAACAAGCCTGCTAGCCAAAGATGCACCCTTTGACTTCAATGACAAGTGCTTAGACGCTTTCTACATTCTTAAGAAAGCACTCATCTCAGCTCTAATCATTCAACTCCCTGATTGGAAGCTTCCCTTTGAAATAATGTGTGATGCTAGTGATTATGTTATCGGTGCGGTACTAGGCCAAACCAAAGATAAGAAGCATCATGCTATTTCATATGCTAGCATAACCTTAACAGGGCCACAGCTAAATTATGCAACAACTGAAAAAGAGCTGTTGGCTGTGGTGTTTGCTATAGACAAGTTTAGATCTTACTTAGTAGGAGCAAAAGTTATTGTCTACACAAATCATGCTGCTCTTAAATACTTGCTCACTAAGAAAGATGCTAAACCCCGCTTAATAAGATGGATCTTGATACTCCAAGAATTTGATCTTGAAATAAAAGATAAAAAGGGAGTAGAAAATTTTGTTGCCGATCATTTGTCTAGAATGTAATTCAAAGAAGCACAAAATTTGCCCATTGACGATTTCCTCAAAGATGACACACTCCTCAAGGTAACAGACTCCAACCCTTGGTATGCAAATATAGTCAAGTTTATGGTTGCATGTCACATCCCGCCAGGGGCAAATTTGAAGAAACTAGTTCATGAGAGTCGAGTGCATCTTTGGGATGAGCCATACCTCTATAGAGTATGCAATGATGGATTGCTAAGAAGATGCGTACCTGTGGAGGAGGCCGCCAAGATCATGGAAAGATGCCATGGAGCATAATACGGAGGTCACTATGGAGCATTCAGAACTCATGCTAAGATTTGGCAGAGTGGGTTCTTCTGACCAACCATGTACAAGGATACCCAAGATTATGTCAGAAAATGTGCAAGGTGCCAGAAGCACAGGAACATCATTGCTCGAGATGCTATGCCACTCACCAACAACCTACAAGTCGAGCTCTTTGATGTATGGGGCATCGACTATATGGGGCCCTTTCCTCCGTCAAAAGGGTGTGAGTACATCTTAGTAGCGGTGGACTATGTGTCCAAATGGGTAGAAGTATTACCCTACCGCAAAGCAGTTGCAACCAATTCAAAGCGAATGTTCCATGAAGTGATATTCCCCATATTTGGAACCCCAAAGTTAGTCATAAGTGACGGGGGATCTCACTTCATTGATAAAGGCTTCCACCAGTTCTTCACGGATCAAGGGATCTGACACAATGTTTCAACTCCATACTATCCTCAAACAAGTGGTCAAGAAGAAACATCCAACAAACAAATCAAGAACATTCTGCAGAAGACAGTGGATGAGATGGGTATGGCTTGGAAGCACAAGCTACCAGAGGCACTTTGGGCATATCGGACCGCATACAAGACTCCAATTGGTATGACACCATACCAACTTGTATACGGGAAGACATGCCATCTGCCTATGGAATTGGAATTCAAGGCACATTGGACAATCAAGAAATGAAACATGGATCTGCCGCTTGCTGGAAAATTCAGGAGAATGCAAATCTCTGAATTAGAAGAGTGGAGAGAGAAAGCATACCATAAAGCTAGGATATACAAGGAAAGAACCAAGAAATGGCATGACAAGAGAATCAAGGTCAAGGAATTCAAGCCAGGAGACAAGGTCCTATTATTCAACTCAAGGTTCAAGCTCTTTGGTCATGGGAAACTAAAAAGCAAATGGGAAGGGCCATCCCTCGTCGTCGATGCCGTGACTCATGGAGAAATCACACTCCAGGACGACAACGACAAAATCTTTAAGGTAAATGGCCAATGTCTTAAAGTTTTTCATGAGCATGAAATTCCTGAGCAAGAAATTGATATGATAGATTTTGTTCTTAATCCAAATTAGAACTAAAATCTAGATGTTTTAAATTTTTTGTTCAAATTACAAGTTTAACCTTAGAAGTAGCCTAGATTTGGCCTTAACTCCACCCTCAAAAAAGCTCGGCCCATTTGGCCTTTCAAGGCGGTCGGTCGACCGTTATTTTTGACCAATCAGCCCGAAACTTCATGACCTGGCTCACCTGACCCGAACAAGATCAGAACCTGGCCACAGTCGGACCATAACTTTCTAAAAGTGATCGACCGACCGTGGTTCGGGCTCGTTCAAACGTCCCGTTGCACAGGAACGTTGGGCCAACATTCCCCTTCGGTTTCATCACGATCTGAGCGAGAACGAAGGCCGTGCACATTGGGTTTCTCCTTCTTAACCCCCTCTCCTTCTTCTTCCTCCTTCCACCTTGCTTTCCTTCACAACCAGCAGCACCAACACGACTCCTTGCACCCTTGCACACCCACCTTAATCACCACCATGGCTCCACCAAGAAACAATGGCAAGATGCCACTTGTTCCCATCGATGGAAGCCCTTCCAAGGCCCAAGACCTCATCAACACCGACGCCATGGCCGTCGAGATCCTCGACGTCGCCCCGCTTGCCATGGCACCGCCGCCCATGTTGCCAACCACCCCTAAGGGGGGTTGGCCGATTGGGGCATGGAGCTCAGAGAGGATGCGGAGCATCGCTCGATCTATGTCTCCTCGCCGCAACTTGAACAAACCAGCGGCATGTCCAGTAACTTCCAAAAGGCCAACCACCGGCCAATTGGGGGTGAAGAAGGCCATCGTCTCCACCACCGAAGGTGACACAAGCACTGGCAACACCAGCTCGTACTCGTCGTCGATGCCGACTTGGATACGCCTTCAAAGAGCTCATGGTGGACCGAGGATAGGCAAGGTGCTTATCCCTCCTCTCACCTTCGAGGAGCGGAGGGAGAGACGCAACTCCATTGAGACAGAGAAGTCTCGCAAGTCGGTCCGGCGGACTAGCAACCCGCCATCCATCTCCGGCCCTCCAGGCCAGTTCCAGGAGGAGGATGAAGAAGGCGACATGGAGAAGCTACTGCGTATAGTCGCTAGGCTTAGAGAGAGCAACACTAAACTAGCAGAGCGGGCAGCAGAGGAGAGAATGACGCGCTTGGATCTAGAGGATAGCTTTAATGATCTTCGCATTAGCACTAATGCGAAGATCAAGCGCTTAGCCCAGGCAATCAAGAGAGAGGATCTCTTTGCCCCTCCATCTCCATAGATCACTAGTCCACTAATAAGTTTAGGCACTTAGATTTATTTTTCTCATTCATTTTCCCTTTCATCATTGTAGCATGTGCCTAAGAAGTTTTGAATTGAATAAAAAGTTTGGTTTTGCTGGTATTTTGCCCAGCAGAACCCCTACATTTGATTTGTTTCTGTCACTGAATTCAGCATGCCCCGAAATAGTATGGGGGAGGTCGGTCGACACTTCAACTTGTCAAAACACCAGACCGACCACTAAATCATGCTGCACACATCCGTGACACGTTCCAAAAAAACGTGGGACCAAAACGACCACTTTTGTGCATCGGCCGATGCACTTTGGAGGCCAAAATTCAGAATAGACAGAGAAGATCAATATTCATAGGTAAGGAATCCAAATGCAGAGTTCGAAGTGGCCAAACGACCCCAAGGGGCGGTCGGCTGACCGTACTTATAGGACTCGGGCCCACCAGCCAGCATCCATTCAACTTCAAACGTCTATTCTGACTGGTTTGCCACATCTCTCCCCCTTTCCTTTATGTTTTTTTCATTTGTCTACTCATTTCCTTTTCAAAAAAATGAAATAAAAATAATTTCTTCATGGAATTCATCACTTAGTTTAATTTCCTTTAATATTGAATAAAACAAGAAGATCGCATCCAAAAATTAAAATTTTGAAAAGTGACACGATCTATGACGTTTAAAGGGCAAAAGCGTCATAAAGATGAATTCTGACTTTTTGCTTATGCTAGTGGGAAAATATACTTTGATAGAAAGATCATATGGACTAAGTTGTTGATTAATGTGATATAGTCTCGGTTCATGATTCATACCCTTTCTATTTAAAGTTCTTGGAGATTAATTCTTGAAAATGTCATAAAACCATAATGTCACTACTCCTCTATAATGAGAAAAACTCCTACCAAAGCCATAAATACTTATGCATGTTCAAAACCTTCCTCATATGCTTCTTGTAATTACTTTGAGTTTGGTCAAACCTTGTGACCCTTGTTGAGAATTATGTCGTAGTTCAAAGATCAAGATCACATACACGCCGCATATTTCTGCTGCTTCTACACTGGAAGTACGCAAAAACATGCCTTTCATCTACATGACCCATGTTCATTCAGTAAATACTCTAGAAATAATTGATATGATCTCTTTCAAAAAATTTCAAAAAGAGATATGGCTATCATGAAAGATGATGTTGAGCAAAAGCTCTAAATTCAAAAAAAATGATGATAGCCATGTCTCAAGTAATCCTAAAAGTTAGAGAGATCTATATTTAGTCAAAGAGTATATGTTAGTCCATTATCATTATCCACACATATGCACATCTTGATCTAGGATTATGACATTCTTCTCCTTGGATCCTTGTTTTGGCTTTACAATATAAGTGATGCAAGTTTGCTACATGGTTTATCCCTACCTAAGCTCCACATAAGCCATTAGAAGTAGGAAGATATAAGGAAGGCAACATCTTTATTCCTTGGTAAGGAATCATACACCATGAGCGATCTAGAGTGCTATATGAGGAGTAAGTTGACTTATGAGATTTCTTTTGAAAATTTTATCAAAAACTCCAAGCACTGAAATATTAAATGGGAAGATGACTTTGCCTTGGGAGTTGTTCCATTTCTCAACTTCTCAAGGATATATGTTATCCAATACTACATATCCCATTGGTATGACAAGATGTCTTGAGTAAATCTTTATGCTTGCTTTATACTTTGAATAGCATAGTCTTGTTATCTTTTATCCTTTACTCGAGGACGAGCAAAGAGGTAAGTATGGGGGATCTTGTTGATGGTAATTATGAGCTATTTTATCACCATCAAAATACTGTCAACATCCTCATATTCAAAGGAATACAAGCCTAGCATGAACATATTGTATCAAATAACTAGTTTCACATGTCCCTTGACTATTTGATGCAGGTAATGACAAATGAGGACTTTTGGGAGCTAGTGGGCCCATGTAGGGGGTCGGCCGACCACCCTGTGGGTCCACTAGGCCTCCCAAGCCCCCATGATCCAAGAACCACCCTCTAGAGAACTCTCTAGCCCTTGGATCCAAGTGTGTTTTCTCCCAATAGTTCAGATTTACATCACAAGGATCCATGGGCCCACATCAAAGAGATAAGCGTGACAATCAACCTAGAACCATCATCCAACGCATATGACAGGTTGGACCAGTAGCCAAAAAGCATAGGTGGTCGGCCGACCTATAGGTGGGCCCCACAAGCCCCCACTTGGTCCCTGACTAGTGGGACACCATCCAGGAGGAGCAGAGGGGGCCCACAGGCCAGTAGGGGGGTCGGCCGACGGCCCCTATGGCGGTTTCAACCCCCTCAACCGCCTCACTCACTCTCCACATGGTAGAAATCATCACCCTTCATCCTAAGGTGGTTCTGAAGTCGGTTGGATCCTACGGTGGTTGATGAAGGTGACGCGGATCGCTGACGTGGCACCGGAGTAGCCCCTACACCATCTCTAGCTATAAATAGACCCCTAGAGCTCCCTTCTCACTCATGCCTCATTAGAGAAACACTACTCCTTAGTCTCTTAGCGGAGCTCTCTAGTAGTGCTATGCTGGTTGGAGGAGAGTGAAGTCTTCTGGAGAAAGCCCCGGGCCTATCGGGAATCTTCTCTGGAGTTCTTCCTCAGCGGATGCAAGTCTCTTGTAAGTTAGTACTTGTAAGTGACTTCTTCTGAGTTCTTATATAGTATTCAGTAATCTAAATCTGGTGTAGCTATTATACAACTTTTCGTGCTGGTTCATCGCTTTGCTCTGAGTAAAGTGCTTTAATCTTAGGCCAAGGTTAAAGTAGTAAGATAAGTATAGACGTGGTGTCTAAGCTCCATCTTACCTTTGTAAACCGCTTATCGCACAGATTGTTTGTGGATGCTAGTAGAAGGTGACAACTCTATCTAGTCTTTGTATTCCACCACGTGTGTAAGATAAGTTCTTAAAAGGTAGGGTCTCAATACAACATGATGGCGCGGTTCGGTTAGAGTTTTGCCCTCTTTTTGATCTATCCCATCGCCTCCTGCAAGAGAAGGGCCGACAAAGCTAGTATAACCAGCTATACCTTGTTAGATATCTTTGCTATATCGAACCTCTCAATCCAGTTATCATAATCTCCCTTTATCCATCATAGGACATAACTATATTCCTAGTTAACTCACTTCTCATTCCCTGAGGAAAATACGATACCTGGAATACTCCCGGTGAAAGCTACACTTGACAACCGTATGCTTGCGGTCTTTTTCCGTTTGCCACCTTTAGTGTCAACACTAGGGACGTGATTCGGGCACTCCTGCAGCTGGTCCTCCTGACCGGGATCCTCGGGCTGCACCTCCTGAGTGGCTTGCTCCTGTTCCTGAGTCACGTTCTCCGGGTTCTCATCCTGCGATCCTGTATAATGCGATGCGAGCAGATATAAGCGTGTATGATGAAATGAGAACATGATGAGATGATATGTATGCGAAGTGCTGCATGTATAACTTAGTACTTATCCATCCACTTAACAACTTAAGCAAACAAGGTTAAATTAATAGCCCTTCCTAACATGGTACCATAACATTTGAAATAAGGTTGTACTTTGAAAATCATCAAACAATTCAACACCCATTTTTATTTAATACTACTGAATACCAGAATACCTCAGAAAAATTATCAGATATTTATCTTGCATAAAACAATTATTAAAAATTCACTAAAGTAGCTATTTATCACATTTTAAACCCTACACACAAATACTAAATAGAACATAGGGTAGTTCATATTTTCTTAGATAGATCTCTGCTACAAAAACCTAACAAAACAAGCTTCCCATTTTTCAGAGCTATAAATTACTAATTATGCATTTCTCAAGTTTCAGCCATTAACAAGATTAAATAAATCTATACAGAAAAGTTGTATAATAATTCATGCAAAATACACCAAACGAAGCCGACGGTGGCCTCGACTTGGCGCGTGAGGGCTCGAAGCGAACTCCTCGCTGGCCATGGCGGCATGGCGGCGGTGCGGCTCCGGCCGCGGCACGGCGGTCGAGCCCCGCGGGTGCTCTGCGGAGCTCGACGAGTGACTAGCAGGCCAGAGGGTGCACGACGAACGCAGCGCGTCGGCGCTCGATTGACACCGGTCGTGGCCTTACCGTGGCAGCGCTACGGTGTTCCGAAGGCCGGACGGCAGGGCAGAGCTGACGCGAGCGCGGAGGTCGGCAGCGCGGGGCTAAGCGGCGAGAACGGCGCGACGGCCGGCGCTGGAGGCGAGGGCGGCCCGCGCGGCGCTGCAAGCTCCTGCTGCTGCTCTAGGGAGAGGGAGAGAGAGAGAAAAAGTGAGAGAGCGAGGGCAGCGCGGGGGATAGAAGGGGGGTTATGGCGCTGGTCGGGACGACCACCGCCCCGGCCGGCCGTACACCGGCGGCCACGTGGCACGCGCGGACTGGTGAGCGGCGCGGGCACGCGGTGGGCTTTCGCGCGCGGGAGCGGGCGCGTGGGCGCTGGCGCTGCTGCGGCTGCGGGCCGGCTTCAGTCAGCGGGCCAAAAGGGTGGCGCTGGCCCACAAAGCCAGGTAAACCCTTTTCTCTTTTTTTTCAT
Organism: Microstegium vimineum; assembly: GCA_022036555.1. Classification (NCBI taxonomy): domain Eukaryota; kingdom Viridiplantae; phylum Streptophyta; class Magnoliopsida; order Poales; family Poaceae; genus Microstegium; species Microstegium vimineum. The sequence continues at coordinate 17,532,964 of CM039128.1, read as the reverse complement.
TTTCTTTTTTCAAAATTTTGTTTCAAAACACACTTTGACCAATTTAACATATTTTTCAGGTTTTGGTGAAAATATCAATTTTGCTCAGAAAATTAAAGTGCACCTAATTTCTTTAAACACCAAGATCAAATTTGGTTTGCTTTTTAAACTAGAAATTCAAACTCAATTTAAGGCCTATATAAAAATTATTTTTAAGATTGCTAAAGTCAAATTAATTTCAGGAAATTAAACTTATTCTTCCATCACAATTAAAGAGTTAAACTTTAGGTTCCAATTAGTAGGATGGTTCAAGGTTAAACATATTGAACAAACAAGATCAAAGCAAAGGAAATAAACACATGAAATGATGATGCTATGCATGAATGCTTTATGGGATGAATGCTTAGGTTTAATTAAGAATGATTTAATGAAGCTTAACACTTGATGTGTTACAATCTCCGGAACAAGCTGGCGTGGAAGATCATAACAAACATAGAAGAGCTCATGACGATCATGAATCCTTACGCCAATCAAGACGATGCCACCCGCAGTAGGGAGAACAGGCGACACCATTCCCACTCTCCAGAACGCGCAAGGGATAGCAACCGCTGACCAGATTACCACAGCGAAAGAAGGGCCAGCGACCACCGGGACTATCGGTCGAGCAACACTGAGCGCTACCCACAGAGGTACGATTACAGGCGCGACAACCGCTATGTCGCCAACACGAACGCCCGACCACGGAAGAACTACAACGTTAGCTACAAGAAGGTCCTCGACGGACCGTGCCCCATACACAAAAACTCCAAACATTCCATACGCGATTGTGAGTTGCTCGAGTCAGCAGTACGGGAAGAAGTGACAAGGGAGCAAAGAAAGATGAGTCCGACATGGGCAAAGACCAAGAACCACCAGTGCCGGAGTTCCAACAACCTTCAATGACATACTCCATCTTCGGGGCAGTATGGTTGTTGAAGGAGAGAGGAAATGTCGTCAAGTTCGCAAGGACATCTACTCAGTCGTAGCAAGAGGAGATGATTCAGCCAACGCTCGCTACCTCAACTGGTCAGAACAACCCATCAGCTTTTCCGCCAAGGATGAGTGGATGGACTACAGATACCCAGGCCACTTCCCACTCATCGTTGATCCAACCATCGCCACGTGCCGCTTCAGGAAGCTGTTGGTTGATGGCGGCAATGCCCTCAATATCATCTTCCCTGACGCATTCCGCCAACTCGATTACTCCAAGAAGGACCTCCTGCCCGCGACCTTCTCCTTCTGGGGGATCATCCCAAATAAGGCATCGACACCGGTAGGCCGGATCACCCTCCCCGTATAGTTTGGCGACCAAAACCACTTCAGGGAGGAAAACATTAACTTCATCATCGCCGACTTTGAGACAGCCTACCACGCGATACTCGGTCGACCAGCACTCACCAAACTCATGGCAATCCCGCACTATACCTACATGGTGCTCAAGATCCCGATGCAACAAGGCATCCTCAGCCTCCGTACCAACCCGAAGATCGCATACGAATGCGAGCAGCAAACAATAAATTCCACCGAGAGCCCCCCTATCCAGGATACGTACAACCCCGAAGCCAGTGACAACCCCGCCGCAAAGAAGCAGAAGGAAGCCGAACAAGGGGCGATCACCGCCGACCTCTCCCGCGAACAAGTATAGAGACCGCCAGCCCCGAGTGGGATGAGAAGATGTCATAATATAAACATAGTCCAATAAAGTTTGTACTGTGTACTCTTCCAATAATGAATAAAGGTGCCTCGTTTCTCTTATACTTTATCTAACCGAACCGGTTAAGAAAGCAAGATGCTCATAGCGTACGACGACTTCTGCAAAATGCTCACGGCGTACGACGACTTCTGCAAAATGCTCACGACATACGGCGACCACTGCAACAACACCCAGAGTGTATGATGATCATCCTAAAACATCGATAACATATTGCGAACACATGGTAGATAAGTACCCATGTAGTTCAATTTTGTGATGAGTGTTTGTCCAACACTTGAGCATTTCACTTTGAGTGGCTTATTCTAACCCTTTGCGAAAGCAAATGTGTGCCTGTCTATCGGTTTGTGGTGTGCAGGTGCTATACCTAGTGACAGTGGTCAATGGCGTGGAGAAGGTCGAGTAGAGGCTTACCGTGCCAATGGACCAAGAGTGGTGAAGGGCGGAAGCGAGGCTCATACTGAGGGACCATGGGCGCTGGCGGACTAGCTGTGGTGGCTAGTACTTGGCACCGGCGAGTGCGAGAAGACATGGAGGTAGACCGAGTCGAGACGGCTGACGAGCGGGTCGAGCGGAGGCTCATGGGACTCAGAGTCTGACCGGGCGAGGACATGGTGGCCCGAGTCGAGCGGTTTGGTGGTTTGGGCCTCAAAACCATCCGCAGACGGTTTCTGAGTTTGGGTCTCAAAACTCGGGGTTCGGTAGTTGAGCCCAAAGCTATTGGTGGCGGGGTTCATGCGTTTGGGCCTCGAAACCTAGGCGGAGCTTCCTCGGATGGCACGTGGCGGAATCCTGGAGGTTGCGTCGAGGCGACGACAAGTCCCGGCAGGAAGCGGGGCCGTCCATTCAAACGAGTGGCTGAGAGTTATCGACCTGGATTACAATGTCTTAGGGCTAGGTAATTCGGTCATGTATCTAGGGGGGTCTTTGGGAAATAGCCAAAGCCTCGTTAAATAGGGGACGAAGGGGTATCCTCATCCTATCTCTTGAACCCTAATCATTTTCCCCAAATCTCTTCCTGGTTATCAATCAAGGATCCGCCGCACGATCATTGACAATAAACAAGACTACTTGCATCATCATCTAAATCCACCGCATGATACTAGACATGATAACAAGGTTGCCAAGACTTACGGAGGTCGATGGATCGATGATTCCTCTCGAAGAACTCGACGACACGACAAAAAGGACTCAAAGTTGGCATGGGGCCGGTTGTATTGATTTTGGTTATGCCTCTATTTACAATGGCCAAGGGTTTATATTTATACCCTGGTCATGATATGAGTCCTAAAAGGATATGATTACAAGATATTAAAGGAAGAAACACAATATCTTGACTTATTTTCCTTTCGGAGTCTTTATTGCCTTAATTGTTGTAACTGCCATTATCCGATCAGCTTACTTGCCGCCTTCATCGTTTTGACGAAAAACCGCCTCTTTTCGGAATACCCGACCGCACAATTAATTGTCGAATCTCTTGAAATTAGCCGATCGCATGAATATTTGCCGAACGCTCCGAACGCCCGTCTTCAGCAGTCTCACTGCATACTGGCCCACCCGTTATTCTAAGCGTACCAAAATCCAGTGTTAACACATGCCCCCTCAATTTTGGGATAAAGGTCATTTTATTCCAAAATTGACCGCAAGCTTCTCCTTCTCTTTAGGTCAATACTGCTCAATACCGCAGCCACCGCTCAAAGAATCAAAGCCTTAGTGCATCCTTGAATCTACCCCGGACCTCCAATGGCGACTCAGGACGAAATCCCAGAGGTAAACTCCATTCATCTTCATGTATTCGGCAAATTCTTCTTGACTTTCCTCATTTCCTTTCTCGATTCACCTGCTTTCCTGATTCTTGCTATTCTTCAAAGGAATACAAGAACGAAATTTTGATTCCCTATGCTGCAAACCCTGATTCTTACCTCCTTGGTCCAATGGGGAATCCTGATCCAACCGAGATTATTGAGAAGGAAACCCTGAGAATCCCTTTCAAATCTGGGGTTAAACCACCAAACCAATGGCCAAACACTTTCAAGACTTGGCCGTTTCCCCCAATTGTCGGATGGCGAAATTGGTACCGGAGGATGTTGGACAAGAGCAGTAGCAACTGGGGCAGCCAAGATATCACCCATTGCCTAGAATTGTCTCTATCAGAAACGCCCAGAAACGAATCTCTATTGATAGCAGCTTCTCACTTTTGGTCTAATTCTATCAATGCTTTTGTATTCGGCCATGGTGTGATGACTCCCACTTTGGCTGATGTATTCATGATGACTGGCCTAAACGTGTCCAAACCAGTATACCCCTGCCTGTATAAGAGAAAAAGCAACCAGAAAGCTGTCAAATCTGGAGGTGGATGGTTTGGATACATTCAAACCTATATGGAATCATCCGATGTTGTTTCTGACAAGGAAGGCAGGGCTTTTATGAACATGTGGCTGTGCAGGTTCATCTTCTGTGGAAAAATCCAATGAGCCAACCCTAAATCACATGATAATGACTAAGGATTTAGTTGCGGGCACACTAATCCCTATGGGTAAATATCTTTTAGGATCTGTTTACCATATGATGCATTAGATCACTGTTCAAATGTACCATGGCAAGGAGATCTCCTGTGTGAGTGGCCCCTGATGGTTTATTCAGATGTGGTTGCAACTTTATATGCATCAGATAGTGTCTGTACCCCTTCACAACCTGAGCTTCCCTTCGGTTAACTATGGCAAAGGCAGCACAACAAAGACCAAGAACTGCCAAACCTATGGAGAAGCAACATCTTCCATCAGTATCGTCATGGACATTGGTCACCTCTTCAAGCTATTCTTCAAGGGTTTCAACAATGTGCTTTGGCTCCCTTACACAGAGAATGATAATTTAACTCTCCCCTACAAATTCAGCTATGAATCTGGCTGCTCTGACAAAGTGTCCACATAAATTTTCAACTCTTTTATCAAGCCTTGCATCTTGCTAGCTAAATTCCATCATGGGAGAATGGTGCACCCCACATATGAATTCTACAACCCCAACATGGCATCCAGGTAATTAGGATGTGGACAACTGCCCCCAAGACCTTTCTTCTCCACAATCATAAGATACAAGGAGCTGATCACCAATGAAACAGAAGCCAGAAAAGTCTTTGAGCTTGGACAGGATTGGCCAACATATGAACCTTCTCCATTTAGACTAGTGGATGCTGCCCACTCCCTTTTCTCTTCCTGGTGACAAGAGTGACACAATCACATTTTCAATATACCAGTGCACCCTTTATGCCAAGATTTGTATCCCTAATTTGCTTCTGATAGTGAGGTAATTTCATTGCACTAGTAATTTCCTATTTCTGAATTTATCTCCCATTCTAAAATCCAGCCATGTATAGGATTTCGATCCCACTCCTCCTATTAAAGCAGTGGATTACTATAAAGCTGGGCCTAAACCTGCATTAGGTTTCAATGCTCCCACTCTAGCAATTTTCATGAAGACTCCTGTAGCTTCAACCACTGTATCTTTACGAGGAAAAGGTAAAAGGAAGACACTTGAGGATATTCATGTGACTAGAAAGGTAAGGTTCAAGATAGTCAAGAGCTCTCCTAAGGTATGAATTCTTATCCAACAATAAATCTCACTCATTACCAACTTTGACTGCCCTCATATTAATCACCTCTTTTTGGAGCCACATGTTGAAATTCCTGGATCAAGCAACTTCCCAACAACAGCAGACATCCCTCCTCAAGCCCCTACTAAGGATGCAGAGACCTATGAAGTTGAAGATACAGAGACCCATGAAACCGAAAGTACTGACGTCCACGAAGCCTTCAAACACATTGGTACTGTTCGGCTAATTACTTCCTTCTCTTTCCTGAGGCATCTATTTTCTGTCCTCATATTTTATCAGCTGCATTGTCAAAAATAGATAAAATTCTAGAAGACCTAGTAGGAGAACATTCTTCTGGTCCGGCTCCAGATTCACCTTCTCTGGGTATCCAATCAAGTCAACCAGACCAAGGCACAACCCATCCTGAGGCTCAATCAACACAACAAGTAATACATTACCTTAAACTATCCTTTCAGCACATTTTACCCAGTTGGCTAACACCTTCCTTTCTCAAGAACGCTACTAAACCAACCACCAGTTACTCCTTCACCGTCGAAGATTTCATCAGTGAAAAGGGTGAAGAAGCCACCTCCCAGCAGACTCTATTAGTGGAAAATCAAACCCGGCTGCAGGATATAGCTAATCTGCTGAATAAGGACATCAACATCTTGGTCCAAGATTCAGATCAGATAAAAGATATCCTCGAGCTCATCAATCAAGATCTTCCATCTTCCCTCAAGGCCTCTTTGGAGTTTGCAGCCAACCTTGATGATTATTTTGCTGCAGTGAAGAGGGCAAACAAAAATGCATCTTCCAGAGCTATCCTGTAGAACAACAGATCCTCGAAGAAACAAGAGACTAAAGTCTTGCATAACCAAATTCAAGCTGCCAAGATTTCAATGACAACTCTAGAGCCTGAGCTGAAAGTCATGGAAGGTGAGAAAATCAAACTGGAGGCCCAGTTGTCCGAACTGAATGCTAGAATTCAGTCTCACAAAGCCAAGATAGCAGATTTGCCAAACTTCATAGAGGTAATGTCATCAAAGATGACCTCTGTCCTCAAAGAAGATCAATAGCTCAAGACAAGGTTGTCCAACATTCAAAGCTCTGAAGATGAAGATCAGAAAGTGTTGAATGATGTCAGCCGAATCAGAACCGAGGCTTTAGACGCCATCAACTAGCTCCTGAGTTAGCATAGAAATGGGCTTGTAATATTTTAACTCATGACATATTTAGTTTCTGAACAATCAGATGTTTTTGCTCTTCATCTCTATACACCCTTGTTAGTACGAAAGTATAATCAGCTTTTGATCTTCCCGATTAGACCATAGCCGATTACCTTTAGCTTTCCGATCGGAGGCATAACCGATTGCTCCTGTCCTTCCGAAATAGCCAAGCGACTTTTGACCTATCCGATCCTGGCCCAGTCCAGCAACGGCCCATCCGAATGGGAAAAAACCTAACTCGTCGTTTGGTATTCCCAGTCGGCTTATAAATAAACCTCTCCTTCTCGGCCTCATCAACATTCTAGTTAGGCATTCTTACCTCCGTCTCTCCCTCTTCTCCATTCAAAACCAATCCAGAGGGAAACCCTAACCGCTACAGTAGCAATGGCGGGAGGTGACAACTGTGGCAAGTGCCCCGTCGAAGGAGAAGCTGAAGGGAGCTGAGCATGGCGTAATCGGCAGCGCGGGTGAGAATCAGTTTCTCGCCCCTTGTGTTTCTACTCCTTGTTCATTCTTCTAACCCTTATTTCTTTCTTCATTCAACAGGATTAGGGTTATCTCCACTAGTCAGAGCATCCCTCTCCCTCCGATGACAGCATGTTCACCGAGAACTCCGGTATCTGTCTCTTCCGTGTCTTCAGGCTCCTACCACTCCCACCCCTGGGACATAGGTTCTGGTTCGGATGCCGCGGATGTTCCCTACACCCATGCTGAGGCGACCATCTTCAAGGGCGAAAGAGACGAGGCCCGAAGAGAGTTGGAGAAGATCTCCAAACAATATGGCATTGACCAACTCGAGTGGGAGGACCAGCGGAAGCAGCTCTGCGACACCATTACTGGTTAGCAAAAGCAATCTTGTTTGACCTTCTCTTTTATGATCCTATCTGTTAACCCCATTCGTATCTTTGTCCAGCGCTTTCTGCAGAAGCTGAGCACTTGAAAACCGTGACGAACAAGATTGCCGATAAGGTCAACGCCCAAGGAGAAACCGTCGAGGCCCGCCTTGAGAATGTGGACGGCCGCATCAACCAAGTCGCCATTCACGGCGTGCACCACGGTGTAACTCTGGGGTTAGCGGCGATGACCACCCAACGTGATGAGGATTTCTCCGTCCAACCAACTAGCTTTCGTGGTCAAGTGCCTCCAGAGAATGTTGAAGACATCAACGGTCTTCTAGAGAGCTATGAAGACCACGCGACCGCTCTTGCTGAAAGCACAGACGCCCAGACCGTCCTCAACAAGTTGTTTGAGGAGTAGCTTGTAATTAGGAATCTCATGTAAAAAACCTCGTTATGTGAAATATTTATGGCTCCTACTGGTTCTCTTCCTTTCAATCTCTCTGAGAATGGCCAATCTGAAGAATGTTTGCATGATGTGTTTATATTTTTCCTCTAAAGGAGACACATACCGTGTCGGCTATTCTCCTAGCTCTTCAGAGTGTTTTTTTCGGCTAAAGGCGATACCTCCATATCGGCTATTTATGCATAAAACTCCACAAGTCTGTTTATGCTCCAACCTCAACACTGGGATGAAATTTCTTAAGAAATCTTCCATTAATAGCTCTAGCAAACTCCTCTCCCAGCAGAGTCTTCAAAATATATGCATTGCCAGGCGCACACCTTTCTATCCGAAAAGGTCCTTCCCAATTTGGTGACCACTTGCCGAACGCTCTATCCTTTGTACTAATCGGCAATATAACCTTCCAAACCAGATCTCCCTCTGTGAACTGTTTCTCTTTGACCTTCTTGTTGTAATATCTGGCAACACGCAATTTGTTTTTCTCAATGTTTTCCAATGCTTTAAGACGAACCAAATGCAAATCCTCTAACTCATCCATCATTAGGCTCCTGTAATCTTCTTTCTTCAAATCATTTTGCAACGTAACCCGTCTCGATCCTGATTGCAATTCCCATGGCAGCACATCATGATGCCCGTAAACCAACTCATAGGGAGACGCTTGAGTAGATCGATGACAAGCCATTCGATAAGCCCACAAAGCCTCGTTAAGAACCGAATGCCACTTCTTTGGCTTTTCATCAATATTTTTTTGAATAATTTTGATCATGATCTTATTTGATGCTTCAGCTTGGCCATTGGCTTGTGCATAATAATAAGAAGAGTTGTACAATTTGATTCTCATTTCCTCGGCAAAATCACAAAACTCGTATGAAGTAAACTGAGTCCCCTGATATGTTGTTATAGTTTGAGGAATCCCGAATCTATGAATTATATGCTCCTAAACAAAATTGACCATGTTCTCTGATGTAACCTTTTTCAAGGGGATAGCTTCAACCCACTTTGTAAAATAATCTGTAACCAACAACACAAACTTATGTCCTTTGCTAGAAGGAGGATGAATTTGACCGATCAAGTCTATGCCCCATCCTCTGAACGGCCAAGGCTTGACAATTGGGTTCAAAGCCAACGCTGGAGCTCTCTGAATATTACCAAATCTCTGATAGTCTTTACACCCCTTGTAATATTCAAAACAATCTTCAAGCATGGTTGGCCAAAAATAACCGGTTCTCCTAATTATCCACTTCATCCGGTGAGCCGATTGATGTGCACCACATACCCCTTCGTGCACTTCGTACATCAGATTCTTTGCCTCCTCCTGGCTCAAACATTTGAGGAGTACTCCATCTATGGATTTATAGTACAACTGGTTATCAAGGAGCACAAACTTGAGAGCCTTGTACCTGAGCTTTCGTGAAACTCTCTGTGATGGATTCTTTAAGTAATCGGCAACTTCGTTTCTCCAGTCCTCAACCACCCGATTCTCTTCCACTGCATGAATTTCTTGGCCTTCTCGATATCCCAAAGCAGTTTGAGCCAATTCGTTTGCTTCTTCATTATGCACCCTATGGATTGATGCAAGGTTGCTACCAGAAAACTCCTCAAAATCTCTCGGCATTCTTCATAATATCCTCTTAACATATCAGTCTTGCACTCATACTGGCCGGTCAGTTGGTTAATTATCAACTCAGAATCTCCGAAGATCTCAACAGCAACAACCTTTATTTCAACAAGAAGCCGAAGCCCTCTAAGCAGCGCTTCATACTCCGCTTGATTGTTAGTAACATGGAATTCAATGGGAATGGCATACTTAAAAGTTGCTCCTCATGGAGAGATCAAGAAAATACCAGCACCACCTCCTTTGCTACAAGATAATCCATCAAAAAACAGAGTCCAGGGTGCAATGCTAACCATGTCAGCAGAAGGATCACGATGCTGGGTAACAAAATCGGCAATAATTTGACCCTTCACTGCTTTTGTCGATTCATACCTTAACTCAAATTCCGATAAAGCCAAAATCCACTTGCCAATCCTTCCATTTAAAATTAGCATTGATAACATATGCTTTATTACATCAAACTTAGAAACTACCACACATTCAATATTCAATAAGTAGTGCCAAAGCTTGGTACACAAGTAATACACGCATAAACAAAGTTTTTCTATAGCCGAATACCTCATCTCTGGATCTAACAATTTTCGGCTAAGGTAAGCTATCACCCTTTCTTTTCCTCCATACTCTTGCATGAGGGCTGATCCTATTATCAAGTTATCGGCCTCCACGTACAACTTGAAAGGTTTGTCAAACTGTGGAGGTACCAACACTGGTGGTGCCTTCATGTACTCCTTGATCTCATCAAAAGTCTTTTGTTGTATGTCATCCCACACAAACTCTTGATCCTTTTTAAGTTTTAACAGTGGAGAGAAAGACAAAACTCTTTCTGATAGATTGGATATGAATCTTCTTACAAAATTAATCTTGCCGAGCAGTGATTGCAACTCCGTGAGAGTAGTTGGAGGCACAACCTTGTCTATTGCTTCCATGCTTGTCTTACCGACCTCGATCCCTTCTTTATGGACCAGAAAGCCTAAAAATTCGCCAGCCAAGACCCCAAAGGCGCACATGTTCGGGTTCATCCTCAAACCATGCTTTCTGGTGCACTCCAAAGTCTTCCTTAGATCGGCTAAATGCCCTTCGTGGTTTTTAGACTTGATTACTACATCATTGATATAGATCTCCACGATTTTGCCGATCAACTCATGAAAGATATAATTCATGGCCCTTTGATAAGTTGCACTGACATTTTTTAAACCAAAAGTCATGACGACCCACTTGAACAAGCCAATATGACCAGGGCATCTGAAGGCTGTTTTTGAAATATCCTCTAATGCCATAAAGACTTGGTTATAGCCAGCATTACCATCCATAAAGCTGATGACTTCATAACCAGCCGATGCATCAACGAGCAAATCGGCAACTGGCATCGGGTAACCATCCATTAGAGTAGCCTTATTGAGATTCCTAAAGTGAATGCAGACCCTCATCTTTCCATTTTTCTTGTACACCAGAATGATGTTCGAAATCCAATCTGCATACCTGCATGGCCGAATGAAATCCGTTCCTAGCAATCTTTCAACCTCCTTTTTCACATCGGCCAATACCTCCTCTTTGTAAATTTTCTGGGGAGGTTGTTTGTAAGGACGATACCCGGGCTTGATCGACAACTGATGCTCAACAAGGGAACGATCCAATCCGGGCATCTCCATATAATCCCAAGCAAAACAGTCCTTGAATTCTTTTAGCAGGTCTACCAACCTTAGTCTATACCCTGGGTCTAAATTGGAACTGACATATATCGGCCTTGGTTTGACATCATCAACAATATTTATTTCCTCAAACTTATCGGCCGACATAAATCCATGTCCCAACTTTCCTTTATTACCATCGATTGGGTTCCCCATTAAACATTGCTCTGAGAGCCGACTGCTTGGATCGGCTGTTGGTCGTTGTTAGAGACATTGATGGGACCTTCACCCCAGATTTTCCTAGAGAAGCAATTGAAGCCATCGTACTCCCAGTAAGCAGGTTCTGCGGCAACAACGCTCACCGAATCATCAACATGAACAATCTCAACATCGTTCCCAATCCACTGAATGAGAACTTGATGCATGGTTGAAGGTATACAGCAGTTAGCGTGGATCCAATCTCTTCCCAAGAGCAGACTATATGCCCCCTTGCCATCAATGACAAAGAAGGTAGTGATCAAAGTCTTTGACCCAATCATCAACTCGACGTGCACAGCTCCCCTGGTGTCAGAAGGATTGCCAACGAAGTCCCTGAGCACCAAGTCAGTTTCCAACTATTCCTCATTAGTCATCTCGAGCTTCCTAAAAGTAGTATAGGGCATAATATTGATGGCAGCTCCCCCATCAACAAGCATCTTGGTCAAAGGCTTTCCATTGATGTATCCTTTGACGTAAAGCGCCTTCAAATGTCGGTGCCTAGCTGGTTTATCGAAAACCGCCCGTTGAGTCAGGATAAGCCGTGCCACCAGGTCCTGATACTCGCTCTCATCGAAATCTGAGTATACTTCCTCTTGGATGTCTTGACTTTCAGGAGCTATGAATTCTGATGGAATGAAGAAAGCCATGCATGCGTTAGCCGAACGGTCATGCCCATCTGGTTTTTTCTTAGGACGCCAGGCTTGCTTCTTTTCGGCTACCGTCTACGCGATTTCTTTGTTCCTCAATCGTGGCACTCTCCTCTTCTGGCTCTTCCTCAACCCTGGTGGGCACCATTGTCCATTCTACCACACATACTCAAGGTACTCTCTTTCCTCAGCATCTTTCTCATAGTGGACCCACTCCTGATCGGCAAACCTCTTGCCTAGCCGATCCTCAGAGCCGCTTATTTTTAAACGCCGATCGTCCTCAGGAACATGTGTTCCAAGTCTTTCATGGACAGGGCGGTGGTTGACCCGGTCCTATCTGTACCCTGAATACTAATCACTGCATTCGGGGCAATTGTTCTTAGCAGGCAATTTTAGGCCTTCATTCCAACAGTATTTAAAGAACGAGCATTGCCAATGAGACTGCTCCCGTTTCTTCATGTACTCTTTTTCTCTTGAGTACATTTCTTTCTCGTACCTTTGATGTTCCTCCATGAACTCTTGTTCCTCGTGATGCCTCTGCCTCTGATACTATTCTCGCCCATTGCCACTTGTTCAACGGAATCCGTGTTGTAACTCTGGGTTTGGAAGCTCCCCCCTCTTCGGTTCGACTATTCTGGAACCGAGCCTATTGACGAAACTCATTCGTAATCTGCCGATTAGGATCAACAACTCCAGCTTTCCTCGCCCTATCAGAGGTCAACACCTTCATCTTTCCTCTACCTTGGGGTCATCCATGGCAACACTGTATTCTGCGTAAAAGGATTAGCATCAATTTTCATCTTGCCATCAAACCTTATATGTCCTTCCTGAATAGCCTTATCAATTTTCATCCTAAACACTCGACAATCATTGATGGTGTGGGAATTAGTGTTGTGGAAACAACAAAACTTCTTATCTTTTACTCCTTCAGGGCGCAGCATAGGGTGCCCTTCGGGTAGCTTGATGCGTCCTTCTTTTAGCAATAGTTCAAACAACCTATCTGATTTAGAGACATCAAAGTCATAAGTGCCCTTCTGCTGCCTCAACCATCGTTGACTAACCAGAGTCGGCTCTTTCGCCCAAACCAACTCGGCTGCGGCTACTTCATCCTCGCCATCATACTCTATCGCCTCTTCCAAGAAACTCTGATACAACTCATTAGCCACATCTCCCTTCTAGAAGCGGTTGTCTCTTCTGAACCCCTGAGCCTGATTACTCATCATTGCCAAACACTGTGACAACTGACCGAGGTCATCAAAATCCATGCGGAACAGCTTTTCCCTGACGTTCGGCTGCATGCTAGCTACTGCCATCCCCGACAATTGGTCATCCGGCAGGTTCAAAGAATAACGGAGATTTTTAGTTTCTCTGAACCTGCGGAGATATTCTTGGGGCGTTTCATTAGGCTTCTACCTCAATCCCATAAGGTCGACTAGTTTCTTCTCATTAGTTCCTGTAAAGAAGTATGCATGGAATCTCTACTCTAAATCTGCCCATGTTCCAATGGAATTTGCTGGCAGAGACGTGAACCATGTGAAAGTTGTCCCTGTCAGAGATAGCGGAAAATACCGAATCCTCCAAGCCTCATCTGCCTATGCTTCTCCAAGCTGCATCAAGTACCGACTGATGTGCTCTATAGTGCTAGTATCATCCTGACTAGAAAACTTGGTTAGATCTATGGGGGGTTTTACCCTTGGAGGAAGTGCCACTCAATTATACCACTCCGGATAAGGGGACTTGTACACATAGGACTGGTTGTTTGGCTTTAAGCCAAACTGATTCTGCATCATATCTCCCATCCTGTGCATAATGGCGTCAATGTTTGAACCTGGAGCTCCACGTGCATGCTCCTCAAAAGGCAACCCTGCTGAATTCTTGTATCCTGGATTTGGGAGAGCATCAAGAGCACTGTAATCGGTAAACTCTTGATATCCACCTCCATACATATCTTTCTGCAATCTATTCGCTGCTGGAGACACCTTGGAAGCGGAATGTGGGATGTCTCCTGTCATGCCAAACGTGAGTTCGCCGTAAGTTTGTTGCTTCTGATAAGGAAGTGTTCCTCCTTGGTTCATGCCAGCTGCTCCACCATCCTCGGAAGCCTTCTCCTGACGCTTCGGTACGTTGAACAACGTCGGTCCTTGCACTGGACCAGCAAACTCCTCAAAGTATTTGTCAACAGACGGACTGAAGGTGTTAACCATGATTGAGCGAAAGGTATTCAGGAAAGCGGTGTGATGGTTCCTTATAGTATCACTTATGGCCTTGTGAACCACTTCAGCCACTTCCCGTGCATCCTCTTCTTCAGTTGGGTCAGTCTGATGCGGGAGGAGAGTTCTCGTGAGCGATTGCTTCTAAAAAACCTTACTGCTTTTATTCTTTGAGAAGGACAGCAAGCACTTGTTCTGAAACTCATTGCACGCTTGTTGAACCGTAGCCTTCAAGTCCTCAGACAACTCCTCCATGGTCACATTCAGAACCTCTATATTATCGACTTCGGGCATCTTGAAAATATGGGGTCCCACCGAGCATGCCAAAAAGTGTGTTGACACAGAATGCGACGCACTGTATCTTAGACACAGCAAGCCGAAAAGTGTGGCTTCAATCGGGTGCCCGGGTGTTTCGAATCCGGAAACGTGCCAGTCAGTTTGACCTAAAACTAACAAGGAATGAAAATCGTTAAATATAAATTGGAACATGCTGGAGGATACCAGACAGTTCCATATATATGGTGCTGAAGCCACTTACGACGACATGCAACTATAGAAGCTATTTGCCAACAAGTTTTATAGATCATTCGGCTAAAACGAACATGTGGAACGTAAAGCGCCGAATGTGTATGCATGGGGAAAGAACATACAAACGAATCGTAATTGAGTATAGATTAAAGCATAACCAAGTTCGGCAATCAACAGAATTGGGATCCATGATGAAGGAAACACGTAAGCAAACATGATTAAACTAATCTAAAGCATGCATCTGCCGCACGATACCTAGCGTCTTCAAAGCTTAAACATGGATAGCATGCATGAACCTGCAACACGTAACAATCTAGATTTAAACTAATTCGGCTACTATAAATATAAGATCTATTTGTAGAAGCAACATGAAAGCAACAACTGTTATAATATAGATGAATCTACAAGACGGAAAAAGTCGAACCGTATTAATCTAGATTGGGAAAAAAGGGTGTTACAAATATGTAAAGATTATCTAAAAGCATGCAACACGGTAACTTAATGCATCCATTAGATCTTGCCAAATCTAATAGAGTCGATAACTATCTTGCTTATGCTAAGCATATCAAGCAAACACCCGCCGCACGGTACCTACTCGTAAACGAAACATAAGTGAAGACTTCCTAGTTATCAATCAAGGATCTGCCGCACGATCATTGACAATAAACAAGACTACTTGCATCATCATCTAAATCCACCGCATGATACTAGACATGATAACAAGGTTGCCAAGACTTACGGAGGTCGACGGATCGATGATTCCTCTCGAAGAACTCGACGACATGACAAAAAGGACTCGAAGTTGGCACGGGGCCAGTTGTATTGATTTTGGTTATGCCTCTATTTACAATGGCCAAGGGTTTATATTTATACCCTGGTCATGATATGAGTCCTAAAAGGATACGATTACAAGATATTAAAGGAAGAAACACAATATCTTGACTTATTTTCCTTTTGGAGTCTTTATTGCCTTAATTGTTGTAACTGCCATTATCCGATCGGCTTACTTGCCGCCTTCGTCGCTTTGACGAAAAACCGCCACTTTTCGGAATAGTCGACCGCACAATTAATTGCCGAATCTTTGGAAATTAGCCGACCGCATGAATATTTGCCGAACGCTCCGAACGCCCGTCTTCGGCAGTCTCACTGCATAGTGGCCCACCCGTCATTCTAAGCGTACCAAAATCCAGTGTTAACACTTGCGTTCTGAGCTGGCATAGAAAGATGCTAGGATTGCTGTGTTAGAGAAGGTCAGCTCAGATAGCACTAGAGAGTCAGATCGCTTTGAGGCTTTGAAGCTTGAGATCGTGTCGTGCAGACACGACAAGATGCATACCAAGGAGGAAAACACATACCTTCGGTCCATCTTGAACTAGGTGTCTTGTCGAGAGCTGCAGTTGGGGATGATGCTTAGCCAATGTAAAAGGTTTAGCAACACGGGAGTAGGCTTTGCTATAGGTGGGAAGGACGATAGCATGTTCGATAAGATCGGTGAGTGTAGTGGTTTGAGTGAGAATGAGAAACCCACCACAACTCCCAAGCTTACCAAGATCACTCCAGCTAAGCCTACCAACCCCTTTGAGTCTCCTGTGAGAGCTGATGTGTTTGAAGAGCTACGCAAAACCACTCCACAGAAGCAAGTGTGGATTGCAAAACTGAACCATCTTCACAACCCACTTGACACACTGCCAGACATCTCTAGTGATCCCCTTCCTAAGAAAGCTAGAGCCACCCAACCCAACAGAGAGTGCCTACCAAGAGTGTGGTGAGGTACCATTGTGAGTATTGTGAGCGGGATGGACACTTGACTGAGTTTTGCTTTAGGAGGAAGGGAGATGATCAGAGGCAGGTTGAGTTGAACAACCGTGACATGTACCACCCATGAGTTGGGGTGCGTGAACCGGAAGTTCAGAGGCGCACTTCTAGGCCTAGAGGTACAATGCCTCAGGGTGCTAGGCCTCAGGAGGAGAGACCACGTGGTGGTCGTGCCCGGTGGGGTACCGGTCGTGACCCATATGACTACGAGCCTCGTGGCGGTGGCTTTACTCCACCCTTCTCTAGCAGACCACGTTTTCCCTATCGTGGTGATCGCTATCCCTCCGTGGGGCAGGAGATGTTTGGTTTCTCTCCTAACCCATTCTTTGGGAAAGTGGGACAACACTGGTATCCTTCACAGTTTACTAACCCCAGTGTTGGTTCGTTTGCTCACCCTATGTCTTTTTATTGATGTAGGAAGGAGGACTGGAGGAGACTTGGCTTGTGGATTCCGGATGTTCATGCCATATGACCATAAGTGCCAAGTGGTTCTCTAGCTTCGACCCCGTGCGCCACACCGAGTACATTACATTCAGGGACAAGAGTAAAGGTAAGGTTGTGTACCGAGGGTCGATCCGAGTCAATTTGTCTTTTGTCCTCAATGATGTTGCTTTGGTTACAAATTTGCATTTTAACCTTCTATCGGTTTTGCAACTCCTTGAAGACGGTTTTGAGGTGAGCTTTAAGGCAAACTTGTCTCGGATTTTGGACTCTCGTGGTGATCTTGTTTGCCGGATTTTGCCCTTCGGGAAGGTTTTTCATGCGGATTTTACTATCAGTTCCGGACATTATCGTTGTCTTCTTGCCGGTTCTTCCTCCGAGCTTTGGAAGTGGCATAGGAGGCTAGGACATTTGAGTTTTGACTTGCTTGCAAGGCTTAGCTCAATGGACCTTATCCAAGGATTGCCAAAGCTGAAGTTCGAGAAGGATTTGTTTTGCCATCCTTGCAGGCATGGCAAGATGGTTGCCGCTTCCCATCCTCCTGTGACTGAGATCATGACCACTCGACCCGGTGAGCTCTTACACATGGACACAGTTGGTCCAGCTCGGGTCAGGTCGGAAGGAGGGAAGTGGTATGTTGTTGTAGTCGTTGATGACTACTCGAGGTACTCTTGGGTGTTCTTTTCGGAGAGTAAGGATGAGGCTTTTCCAATTGTTCGAGATCTGATTTTGAGATTGCAAAATGAGCTACCTAAGAATGCCATGAAAGCTATCCGCAGTGACAATGACACAGAATTCAAGAATGCTCACTTTGCAACTCTTTGCTCTTCTTTGGGTCTCGACCACTAGTTTTCCTCATCTCACACTCCCCAGCAGAACGGTGTTGTTGAGCGCAAGAATCGGACCCTTGTTGAGATGGCTAGGACGATGCTCGATGAGCATAGGACTCCTAGGCGGTATTGGGCTGAAGCACTCAGCTCTTCTTGCTATGTTTCCAATCGCATTTTTCTCCGAGCTTTCAAGAAGAAGACTTCTTATGAGTTGCGATTTGGGAGAACACCCAAGGTAAGTCACCTACGGGTGTTTGGGTGCAGGTGCTTCATCCTCAAAAAGGGCGGTAAGTTGGATAAATTTGAATCACGGTCTTCTGACGGTATCTTTCTTGGTTATTCTACCCACTCTCGTGCTTATTGTGCACTTAACCTTGAGACTAACCGAGTGATGGAGACTTTTGAGATTACCTTCGATGAGACTATGCCCTGTGTTTCCACAGCTTTTGAGCTTGCACGTGATGATGAGGTGAACACTAGCATCTTTGTGGAGGAGGAGTAGGATGATGCCGATTGGGGTGATCCCGAGCCAACTCCACTGGCTGCCCCCATCGACCCTACGACGTCCACTTCGGCTCATGGTCCCGATCCGACTACTTCCTCTACATGGGGGCCGTTCGAGCAGCTTCCTTAGTTTGTGCCCGTTGCACCTGAGGGAGCTCCACCTGCTGTCGAGGGGGAGGCCACTTCGTCCATGTAGGCTCCCTGCCACATCCAGTGGCAGCACCCATCGGAGAACATCATCGGTGACATTGACCGTCGAGTCATGCCGTCCAGGTCCTATATCTCTCACTTTGCTCATTCGGCTTTTGTCGCTTCTTTTGAGCCCCGAGATGTTGGACACGCTTTGATGGATCCGGATTGGGTGTATGCCATGAAAGAGGAGTTAGAAAACTTTGAGCGAAACCGTGTTTGGGTCTTAATTCCTCCACCACCTAGTTGCCACCCCATAGGTACCAAATGGGGTTTCAAAAACAAACAAAGTGAGGATGGGGTGGTAGTGCGCAACAAGGCTAGGTTGGTAGCTCAAGGCTTTTGTCAAAAGGAGGGAATACACTATGAGGAAACCTTTGCTCCCGTAGCTCGTTTAGAAGCCATTATAATCCTTCTAGCTTTTGCGGCTTCTAAGGGGTTAAACTTTTTCAAATGGATGTTAAAAGTGCTTTCTTAAACGGCTACATAGAGGAGGAAGTTTATGTTAAACAACCTCCCGGTTTCGAAAATCCCAAGTTTCCAAACCATGTTTTTAAACTTCACAAAGCTTTGTATGGTTTGAAACAAGCCCCTAGAGCATGGTATGATAGGCTCAAAACCTTTTTGCTTGCTAAGGGTTTTAAAATGGGATCAGTAGATAAGACGTTGTTTCTCCTCAAGCAAGGCAAAGACACTCTCCTTGTCCAAATATACGTGGATGATATCATCTTTGGTGGTTCTTCTCATGCTCTTGTTGCCAAGTTTGCAGATATTATGAGCAGGGAATTTGAGATGAGTATAATGGGAGAGTTGACCTTCATTCTCGGGTTGCAAATCAAGCAAACCCGGGAAGGGACGTTTGTGCACCAAGGCAAGTACACGAAGGATATCTTGAAGAAGTTTGACATGGGCGAGGCAAAGCCCCTCTCGACGCCCATGTGGACTAAGACTTCCTTGGATGCAGACGAGGAAGGAGAGGCGGTGGATTAGACGGAGTACCGAAGCATGATCGGGTCGCTTCTGTACTTGACAGCGACTCGGCCGGACATTCAGTGCGCCGTTTGCTTGTGTGCACGCTTTCAGGCATTCCCACGGACTTCGCACAAGCAGGCGGTGAAACACATCATGAGGTACTTGCGCTTCACTCCCAAATTCGATCTGTGGTTCTCCACCTATTCCTCTCTGGCGCTTTGTGGTTATTCTGATGCCGACTTTGCCGGTTGCCGTCTTGATCGGAAGTCCACTTCTAGGACTTGTCAGTTTCTCGGGTCTTCTTTGGTGTCTTGGTCTTCTCGCAAACAGTCTAGCATGGCACAGTCGACGTGTGAAGCTGAGTACATTGCCGCGGCTAGCTGTTGCTCGCAGTTGATTTGGATGATTGCCACTTTGAAATATTTTGGTCTTGTGCTTACTAAGGTGCCTCTGCTTTGCGATAGCACGAGTGCAATTAGTGTGGCCAAAAATCCTGTGCTTCACTCGAAGACCAAGAACATTGAGGTCCGTTTTCACTTCTTCCGTGATCATTACGAGAAGGGCGACATTGACCTCCGACATGTCGAGACCCAAAACCAGCTTGCGGATATTCTCACAAAACCTTTGGATCAAGCTGCGTTTTCACGCCTTCAGGGCGAGTTAGGTGTTTGCTTCCCTTTTTAGTTGAGGGAAGCTCTTTGTGTATCATAGTTCCTTTTTGTTATTTTTTGTCTTTTCTTTTTACCTTCCTTCTTTTGGTGTCTTATTAGTGTTTAGTTGGTGTCATTGCATTTTGCATCTCATTTGCATTTGTGACATAGTTCATTTTAAGCTTCATACATATAGCCGATATAATGAATCTATGCTCTGTTTGAGGTGCTTTATGTGTCTATGGTGATGCCTAACTTAGACTCTCTTTGAACTCTTGATATGCAATAGAGCTAAGTTAGAAAAGCTTTAAAACTGAATTTAATTCCTCATGTCACCTCTGAAATGGCACTAGCATGTGTAGGCTTTTGAAGACTCTTCTTGGCTGCCTTGTATATAGCTTGTAACTATGGCTCTTCATTGTTTCATTCACTTCCATTGAGCACCATGATTAAAATTGATCTAAAATGAAATTGCCCTCTGATTTGTGAATTGGAAAGATCGAGTTGGGTCTGCATTGTGAGCACTTCATCGTGTGTTTGAGACTGCTACCCATATGGGTGGAACTTGAGCGGTGTCGTGTATGACCAAAACCGGTGTGTTATGTCCTTTGACTTTGCCCGGTTGGTAAGCAGTGGAATCACCTTGCTTACAACCACTCGCATAAAACTTAAATGTGCCTAAAACTGAAATTGGCTGCAAAACTCTGAAATTTGAAAAATTTATTCAATTGGGTCATTGGCTTGTTGTATGAACTTTGCTAGGGATAGTTCTACTTGCTATTCATGAGATTGCTTTGAGATAGATACTATCTTGCTTGCCATGTTTAGTTGCCTCTAGGAGGTGATACCCATTCCTTGCTCACACATGTAATCTTCTCTATTTTGGCTTCTAAAGTGATCTTTAGCTCAACCTGAGTCTTTGTTGGGCATGTAGAGCTTTTCCTATTCTCACTGGATCACATCACTTAGAGCATCTATTCATTGTCTTAGCTCTAAGTATGAAGCTTGTTGCACTCATTTTGCATATCATGGCATTTGTGGCCAGTTCTTGAGTGTTGAGCTTTGATGAGCTACATGTGTCAACAAGGGGGAGAAAGCATGCATTTCACACCTACCTACTTTGGTAAAGGGGGAGAGATGTGCATTTCATTTGCATTTTTAGCCATCTACTTCCAAGGGGGAGATAGAGTGCATCTCATTGGTTTCATTGGTTTAGAGCTTCTTCAGGCATGGGGGAGTTTTTGTGCTTCTTTTGCCTTAAGGCGTTCAATTGGTATCTTGTTTTGGCTCTTCAATAGGTTTCCAATTGGCATCTTGCTCAGGGGGAGCTTTCGCTAGATGTGTTGAGCCGTTGCCTCTTCTGGAGGGTCTAGCTTACTTTGTTGGCTTCGACAGGATTCGATTGGCGTCTTGAAACTTCTGAGCTTTAATTGGTATCTTTGAGCTCCCTTAGTGCTTTTGCTTGGTTGCGTCGTGCCATTGCCCATGTCTTTGGGAACCAAGTTTTGGACTCGTTTTTGCTTCTCTCAAGTGACCCCGTTTTGGCTTTCTTAGCTTTTGGTCATTTGGAGAGCTTTACCTTGTGACTCAAATCTAAAATGCACTTGTGTTGACAATGCACTCATCAAGGGGGAGATTGCGAACACATGGTGGATAAGTACCCAAGTAGTTCAGTTTTGTGATGAGTGTTTGTCCAACACTTGAGCGTTTCAGTTTGAGTGGCTTATTCTAACCCTTTGCGAAAGCAAATGTGTGCATGTCTATCGGCTTGTGCTGTGCAGGTGCTATGCCTAGTGACAGTGGTCAATGGTGTGGAGAAGGTCGAGTAGAGGCTTACCATGCCGATGGACTGAGAGCGGTGAAGGGCGGAAGCAAGGCTCGTACTGAGGGACCATGGGCACCGGCGGACTAGCTGTGGTGGCTAGTACTTGGCCCCGGCAAGTGCGAGAAGACATGGAGGTAGACCGAGTCGACCGAGTCAAGACGGCGGACGAGCAGTTCGAGCAGAGGCTCATGGGACTTGGAGTCCGACCGGGCGAGGACACGGTGGCTCGAGTCGAGCGGTTTGGTGGTTTGGGCATCAAAACCATCCGTGGACGGTTTCCGAGTTTGGGCCTCAAAACTCGGGGTTTGGTAGTTGAGCCTAAAGCTACCGGTGCCGGGTTTCCTGGGTTTGGGCCTCAAAACCTTGGCGGAGCTTCCGAGGAAGCGGGGATGGCGCATGGCGGAATCCTGGAGGTTGCGTCAAGGCGACGACAACTCCCGGCAGGATGCGGGGCCATCCATTCAAACGAGTGGCTGAGAGTTATCGACTTCGATTACAATGTCTTAGGGCAAGGTAATTCGGTCATGTATCTAGGGGGGTCTTTGGGAAATAGTCAAAGCCTCGTTAAATAGGGGATGAAGGGGTATCCTCATCCTATCTCTTGAACCCTAATCATTTGCCCCAACTCTCTTTCTCTCTACCCTCTCTCTAGTTCATGAGATCCCTAGGTTGATTTCACCAACCTCTGTAAGAACTCAAATCTTTTGGTGGGAATCAGAGGCCCGACTCTCCGAGTGCCATGGTACGGTTAGTTTCTTGATCGAGTCTCCCCGGTTGCTTGTGTTCTTCGCGTTTTGCTTTTGCTCTCTCTTTTTCCCTAGTTGATATCTCTTTGTTGAGAGTAGCTTTGAAAAATCCACTTGAACCAAGTTGTTCGTATTCGTGAGGAGCATCTTTGCACCGAAGGAATTCACCTCAAACCTCACGAGTGCATAGATCAGGCCATTTCTTTGCAGCGTTCTTCGTTTTGCCTTTTCTCCCCCAAATCCGAGTGTTCCCGTTTATCCTCTCTAAATTGAGCGATGATTTCTTCGAGGTAGCTCCCCAACTGCACAAGGATCATGCCTACAATGTTTGGCTACAGTTGGAGTTCATTTGGTTGAGTTTTGGGAAGATTTGGCGGAGTGAAATCGGTTTTTGCAGGTTTTCTGTGCTCTGTTCGTGAGCTCCGGACCACCCTCTGGTCCACTTTGGACAAGGCTACGGACCATAGGAGAGTGGTCCTATAGTCTGGCCAAAAGTCTACAGAGCAGCCCCTAGCTCTGGACCAAGCTCCGGATTAGTCCTGTGGTACCGTCTGACCACTAGTCCGGAGCTCAGGTGCTTCCTGCGTTGGCTGATTTTGAGAAGAACAAGCGTTGGACCACCCTCCGGACCATACCACCGGACCATAGTGAGTGTTCCTATGGCTCCGGACCTTAGCTCTGGACCACTCGTCTTGGTCCTGTGGTCACTGAGAGAAGTAGTCATGTGCTTGTTTCTCTCCCGTCCGGACTCCGAATCAAGTTCCGTTTGTAGCATTGGATTCGTATTCACGTAATGAACATGATTAGGTACTTTTGAGACCAATTCTCATAAGTATTTTTGGGTGTTCTCATGCCTCTTCTCTCTAGGGGTTGAGAGTACCTCTCTTGGTGTATCGGTTTCAAGTTCGTGGCTTTGATTGTTCTCCATCTTCTCCGACCGCTCCGCTGCACGTTTAGGGGTCTTCATAAGGTGTCCACCTACTTGTTAGGTCGTGTGCGAGTTGGTTCTTCCGAGGTCAAGTTTTGGGTGTGAGTTTGGGACAAGGGCCAAGTCTTTGAGTTTGATTTTATTTGGCTCCCATTCACCCCCCCTCTGGTCGCCGTTCTCAGTCCTTCACATATGGCGACTACGGCACACGTTCGGCAAATTCTCCAAAACACTCCCATAGTGTTCGACGACCTCGCCACAACGCAAATAAGGCGTTTTCTCCAAACAGCCTGGCCATAACCAGAAAAGCACCTGAAGCTGGCCCGCCAATGAACCATAGCGAATAGAAGTAGCTACCCTAGGCGCTATGACTTCATGAGGCTATATGCCCAGAATCTATATACGACCACGGTACGGTCGACAACTCTACAAGCAGCATGGCTTTTCACCCAGCGTCTGCAGGAACGGTCTCCACAGGCCCTAGTCACACCACGATCGAGCCTCTCAGAAAAAGGCCCTATCACTGGCATCTCCTTAAGCGTGCATGAGCAGTTCGCCCTCTGCGCCGCGGGTTGCCAGTAGCATGCCCCCTTGAGAGTCCTTATGTATCCTACGCGTGAAGTGGCACTAGCCCTATGATGTGGACCATTTGAGACCCAAGGCCGAACGATTCATCGCTACGGGTCACGACTTAGCAGGCACCACAGGACATACAAGTGAAACAAAAGCTCACCGCCCGTATATATTACAGCTTTGTAGTTTTCACTTACACGTATGAACACTTGTATCCGAGATACAATTTACCGCTGTCCTGGAGAAAAATAGAGCATGGCAATAAAGTTGAAACTCCCAAACAGAAGAAACCATACTTCAGATCAGTTGTCCCAACGATTACAACTTCATCCTACTGATGCAATAAGCAACCACCTCACTAATGTTCCTAGTCTAGAGGTCGAATTCATGCCGAATTCGGCATTGCCGGCTACAGTACATAATGATTCCAGGCATATTGTTACCCGACGGACCAAAACGATGACACTCTCCCCAGATACACACAGAATCACCGATGACTAAAATCGGCACATCTTTCGGGGCACGAATCCACCACCGTCGCCAGATGACATGAAGATCATCACAAGAGCGCTCCCGAAGATGACGCAAGCCTTGATTGCCAAACTGACCATCTGGAAGGGCACCTCCGCTGAGTGGATCGAGGATAGCAAGCGCCTCCAGATTCGCCCAATCAGCATAGTACAACATCATAGATCTGAAATACATCACGACGTCGTCTCCAGCCGCCACCGCCCTGCCAATAAGCAAATGCCCCAATAGAATCTCGCCCCTGTAACATCAACCTTTTCAGACTGTGAAAGAACAACGCCTCTCGGTGATCGGCGTCGAAGAAACGTTGCTCGAAGGTAGTCTCCAGAAAAGGGTAGTAGGGCCGACAATAATCCTGAACACGCCGAAGAGACGAGAGCCGAATCATCGGAGCGTCATTGCAGACCTTGCAGAAGACGTGGCATAGCAGACAAACCTTCACATACTCGCGTACATTGTCGCCATCATCGATAACACGAAGAAGGATCCGGAAGAGCAAGTCCTTCGGCAGCATCAACAAAGGGGAGAAACCAACCGCAAGGCGCGCACCATCACCTTCCATCCTCACCGGCAAAACCCTAGCACCAACGAAGCCCTCTCGCCCTCCACCTATCCCTTGTGGCTAGCAGACGTGGAGTTTATTGGACAAGGCGGACGGGAATCCCCTCAATTCACCAGAATATATGGTACCGAATCGCCAGCTCTCCGTATCCTAGGAGCACTAAGTAAAGCGAGGAAACATGACCCTTCCCGTTGCGCCAACCATTGGAGTATCCCTTTATACCAAGCGGCGCGGTTCTTCGCCTTCTAGGGTTTTTGGGAAACCGCAACGATCAAATACGGAAGCGCCACGCCGCCTACCTTTTTGCGCCGAAAACCATGGGCCGATAACTTTGCGCATAAATACAACCCATTTCCTTAAACTTAACTCTTATTTCATATTTATTTTCCACAATTTATGGATGATTGCTTAGTGAAAATACCACTAACGCTACAGTCCCGGGGACTGGATGTGAAACCTTGTTATAATCTCTTTTCCATAGAAACAGTAACATGGCTACAGTAGTCTGGTCGGCAAGCAACACAAAATTGATCATCAACAAGGATACTCGGGGACTCCGTCGACAACAACCACGATTCGACTGCCTGGTCGCATTCCCGAGCAGGCTCGGGGACTTCGTCCAACATCACACCGAGCAAGGCTCGGGGATTGCAGCCACGACACAGAAGGGCGGTGCGAAGCAAGCAATATGACCCCGATGCAAGCACCGCCTCGGCTCCTTGCATCAGGTTTGGGGACTACGGGTATTCGCAGTCGTTTCTTACTAAACTCATATTTAAATATTTGATCCTGATACAAGAACCTCCCAGTTTCTTACATCAGGCTCGGGGACTACGGGTATTTGCAGTCGTTTTTTTACAAAACTCATGCTTTACTCATTATTTTTGCTTATTCTTCCATACATTACCTTTTATAAAGCTTGGCACCACATGCATACTTTACCTGCTACCAAGCTCGGGGACTAAGTGGGTACACTTCACCTCACGGTGAATGTACTAATTTTCTTCTTAACAAAGCTTTGTTCTTTTTGTTCTTGCAGAACCTAAGTAGGTACACTTCACTAGGAAAGGACTTTTCAAATGTTTTTCTTTTTCAGCACGTCACATCCTCCCAACAAGCAGTAGCAGCATCCGATGAGGCGACCAGCTCGCGCATCAAGCCACGATGCTCTTGACCAGCCCGACCTGGTCGGGAGGCTTCTCCAAGAAGCACCTCAATTGGGCGGCCTGGTCAGGGCTTCACGACGACCTCGACGGCATGATGGCGACCAGATGAACACCTTCAAGGACGACGTTGCCGGCTCGCTGGAAGAATACAACGTGCTCTGGGACTTGATGGGGATATTACCTCGGCATATCTCCAGGGACCTTATGGGCCTACCGACCATAAGACGGCCCAGCTCGCGAGGCCTTGCGGCACGCGACTAGCCCGTCATGCTCGCCAAGGACTCCGAAGAAGCCTTGCTCGCCAAGGAAGATCTAGATAGATAGACTCGGATCCCTTGCCTTAAGGGACCGATCGCAATATGTTAGGATATGGAAACTGTAACCCTGCTCCTCGGCTATATAAGGCGAGTAGGGCCCCCTCGAAAACTATATCTCTCACAATCCCTTAGATCTCATCTACACCTCGTGTAACCTAATACTCATATCAATCCAACCACCAGAACACAAGACATAGGGTATTACGGCGATTTGCCGGCCTGAACCTGTATAAATCGCCATGTCTATGCTCTCTGTGTTACGTTTGGTCGCTGTCGCCACACCTCCGCCTACAATCTACTACCGTAGGGTACCCCCTAGGTAGATTGCGATGCATATTTCATCGACAGTTTGAGCTAAGAGAAGCTTGATGAAGAGAAATGATCTTCTTGTGGACTAGTGAGAGAAGCACTACTTCTCCTGAGAGATAAAAACTTCTCTTGAATGAAGAGAGGAGAGAGCAAGGCAAGGAGAGGCTTGAACTAGAACTGAGTTCTTGTTGAGGTGTGAGGGATTGAGCTCTCCTTGCATGGGGTTTTATAGGGGAAGGGAATGGCACCAAGGGGGCACCATGGGGTGGTCGGCCAACCCCCCTAGGGCATGCCCTTGGGTGCCATGATCATTATCTTTAGGAGATGCCTTACACAAAGCAAAAGAGAGAGGAGGAGGTGACCAAAGGTGGTCGGCCGACCCCCTAAAGTGGGGATTCCACTCATGCTTTTTCTAGTGCTTGGTGAAAGGTAAAAGATGTCATGTGATGTGATCAAAAAGTTGTGCCAAAGTAATCAAGATTCTCCTCTTTAAACAAAGAGTAGTGGGGGACAAGGGTATGTCATGCTTTGATCAAAGGTGATTGATGTGTTTTCTTTTCCAAAGCATGACAAAGTGGAAGTGATAGGTGTCATGATTCCCCACTTTGAACAAGGAGTAGTGGGAGACAAGGATGTGTCATGCTTTAACCAAAAGTGATTGATGTACTTTCCTTTTTAAAGCATGACAAAGGATAAAGGGATGTTTCCGAAAGCAAAATCTGAATTTTGAATTTCTCACTACTCAAATCATGAGATGCTTGGACAAAGGATGGTGGGGAAGAAAGAGGGATGATCAAGGGACAACTGGGGTGGTCAGTTGACCCCCTAGGCCTCTATTTTTTTCTTTTTTTTTATAAAAGTCCCAAAATATTCCCTAATTAAACAAGCCAAGATAGGGTGCATAGGGTGGTCGGTCGACCACCCTATGGCCCTACCTTTTGTCAAATTTTAAAGCTATTCTAATTCTCAAGTTTTATTTAATCTAACTTTATTATTTTTCTTCTAAATTTTAAGTATGAAAGAAATTAAAGACTTGAACTAAATGTAAGAAGGGAAACAAAAGATAACTACCGACTTACCTTTTGGCGAAGGCTCCTTGATTTTAAGTCCTCGGAGTAGGACTCTCCATCTTGTTCATTCCTCGGGTGCACTTGATGTCTCCGGAGATGGAGACCGCGAAGTGTGCACCTCCTTTGCTTTCCAAACCTGCCTTGGATTGGCAGGTTCATCCTCCTTGAGTTCATTAATCTTGGCCTTCGGGTACTGCTTCTTTTGTCGCGGAGCTCGAACTCTTCTTCTTGGTGGTTGTGCTTTAACCTGTTTGTTAAATTTATAACCATTGAAAGCACATTTTACCTTGTGACTCGGGAGCTGGAAGTGGATCTAGCCCGATCCTACATATATGACCGCGTTGGTGGTGTTGAGGAAGGGCCTTCCCAAGATGACGGGGACGTCCACGTTGGCTCCCATGTCCAGGATGATAAAGTCGGTAGGGATGTATTCATCTTGGATGTTTACCAAGATATCCCTTGCAAGTCCCTTAGGAAACCGTATCGTTTGATCTGCCATCTACAAGCGAACACATGTAGGGACCATAGGTCCGTCTAAGAGATTATCATATGTTACCTTAGACATGATGTTGGCGCCCGATCCGAGGTCGCAGAAAGCGTTATGGAAGGTTTGTTGTCCGATTGAGCACTTGATCGTCGGGTGGCCTGGATCTTCCTTCTTCATGATGAAGGGAAGATCGAGAAGATAGCCCCAATAGGAGTGAAGTGGAGGCTTACTGAACCTCGTTGTGACCATTCCCGTGTAGTGGCCTCTTCTTTGTGGGTGTACAACCATTGCTTCACCTTCCCCAATAACGAGAATGGGAAAAGACGAAGGCGAATGGCGTCACATGCCACTCCCTTGATAGTAAAAGTGCCACATAACTCCATGAAGTAATGGCGATGAGCATTGGCATACTCATGGGGCTTCCCGCAAAATAGATTGGCTTGCATCATGTGGATCAAGGCAGGCTTCAGCTCGAAGGTGGCATCCCCGATGTTGACTTCAGGGCCCTGAGCTACGTGGGTAGCGGACGGAGCCGAGAAGTCAGAGATCGCCTTCTGGGCCATAGCTTCATTGAGTGGTGGTGTCGAGCCTCCTTCCTTGAATGGATTCAAGGTCAAGATGAACCTCTGAGGTGGAACTTAACGATGTCCAGTTCTCCTCAACAGCTCCTCGGGATCTTCTAGATAGTTTCCCGGCAGTTGGAAACCGCTCATAAACTGTCTGGCTTCACAAGAAAGGAAGACACAGACAGGGGTAAGCCCCTATGACTAATTGATAGCTAAGTTAATGAGAATCTCTGGATTCAATCTAATTAAAATTTCTTGGCTAAGCTTTCCCCGGCAACGACCCAGAAATGCTTGTTGGTATTTCTTATGTCTATTGGATAAATCCGCAATCGCACAGATTATACCGTTGTAGCACTTCACCTAGGAGTATTCCAAGGTATCATAATTTATATTTTTCCAAGGGAAAGCTGGGCTAGAAATGATAATTGGATAGAGATCCTAGAGAGCACCTCAACTTAGTACCGGGTAAACGATATATGTGATAGGAAGGGGTTGATGAATGAATAAGCCAAGGTAAAAGATACTTAGAACGGACTAGATAGAATATATCGGTGGGAGGACAACGAGAGAGATTAGGGACTGCTATGCAATTCACTCTACTTCAATATACTTAGCCAATTAACTAGTCTAAACACTATAGTTTGTCTCCTCAATACATGTATGTTAGGCGAGGGGATAGATCAGTAGGAGCACAAAACTCCTACCAGACCGCACCCTCTTGCTACAACGACTAGACAAGGTTGTCACCTCTTGCTAGCTACCACAAACAATCCATGCAACAAGCGGTAACCAAGGATAAGATGATGTATAAGCACCACGCACACACATCTTACTACTTTGACTACGATCTATAATCAAAGCACCATATGACAGGCAATGATCGCATACGGGAAAGGCCACAAGGATCATAGACTATGGATGTAAAGGTTATTAAAGAGAAAAAGCATATAGCAAGACTATATCTAGTATAGAAATGCTCAAAGTAAATACTAAGTAAAGTAGAGAGAAAAGATAATATATTGAATAAGATAAAGTCTTACAAAGAAGGAAATATACAAGAGCTATACCCGACTTTCCAGAAGACAACTCCGAAAATCCCGAGCGCAGCTCGACTCAACTCTAACTCCCACTCTAGACTAAACTACTAGAACAATGTAAGGAATAGAGCTTGGGCTTCTTCACCATGTGTAGACAGGGGGGGTATGAGTCTCTATTTATAGTGGGAGATGGAGTAGGGGCTACTCCAATGCCACATCATCGATCCAGGGGGCTTGAATCCTCCACCCTTGGAGGCCAACCGACCTTGAACCGCCCTTGGATGGATGGTTGTGATTTCCAACATGTGTGAGTGGGTATGGCGGTTGGCAGAGGGTGAACCGACCTAGGGGGCGGTCGGCCGACCCCCCTATGGCCTGTGGGCCACCCTCTGGCCTTCTGGATGTGGTCCCACTGGTCAGGGACCAAGTGGGGGCCTGGTGGGCCCAGATGGGGGTCGGCCGACCCCCCCTTGGGTGCTCAAGCCCACCGCGGTCTTCTAGGTGCTGGTCCCACTTGTCATTGGTGTTGGATGTTGGTCTTGAGGTATTTATCACATTTATCTCCTTGGTGTGGGCCCATGGATCCATGTGCTATGCATATGAGCCGTTGGGATAAAGCATAGAGTGATCCAAGGGTTGGAATTCACTCTAAGGTGCTGCTCCTGGATCATGGCCAAGAGGGGAGAGCTGGTGGGCCCATAGGGTGGTCAGCCGACCCCCTATGTGGGTCCCACTGGCTCTCCTTTGCTCCATTTCTTCATTCCTGCATTCAAACACTCCATGGACATGTGGAACTTGTTATTTGATAAAGTATGCTCATGATGTGTTTGTTTATCCTTGATCCTGAGGTTGTTGGCAGCATTTTAGTTATGTAAAGTGGACCATTCTTGGTGCCAACACTCCATGCCGAGTGCACTAGAAGTCCAGGCTACCGAGGCGAATGACGGAGCCCACAGCAAAGTCGATGTGACAAGATGCCATTGGAAACTCGAAAAATGTGGGTGACGCGCAAAGTTCCCCTACCTGGCGCGCCAACTGTCAGTGTCTAAATCGACGGGGTCTAGACATCCAACTAGTGAATTTCTAAGCGCGTCTGAGCTTGGATGGTTGTGTGACGATGACACGACAATGTATACTGCTTTAGGCATGAACTCCCTACGTCCAGTGTGGTTCGAGATCATGTTACCAAGCATGAGGGTGCCTGCAGAGGGGAGCTACAAGCGGGTGAGAGAGGAAAGAGGCTTCCCAGGTCTCGTGTGTATGAGCGTTCTTTGGTTCTGGAGAGACTTTGTGGTTCCTAGAGCCCATGTGTTCAAGAGCTCTAGGGGGTGTCTGAGGAGTTGTCGCGCATGTACGTGTGGGCTGCGAGAGAGAGGTAGGTGGTCCACTCTACCCCTTTATACCGCAGGGAGAGAGGGCAGAGTACAATTGAGAGAGGGAGAGAGTGCGTGCGCATGACACTGAGTGTTGAATTCAGGGGTGCTATTGGGGATATTACCTCGGCATATATCCAGGGACCTTATGGGCCTGCCGACCAGGAGACGGCCCAGCCCACGAGGCCTTGCGGCACGCGACCAGCCCGTCGTGCTCGCCAAGGACTCGGGAGAAGCCTTGCTCGCCAAGAAGGATCCTGGTAGATAGACTCGGATCCCTTACCTAAAGGGACTGATCGTAATCTGTTAGGATATGGAAACTGTAACCCTGCTCCCGGGCTATATAAGACGAGCAGGGACCCCCTCCAAAACATCTCTCATACGGATCTTGTAACCTAATACTCATATCAATCTAGCCACCAAAACACATGACGTATGGTTTAGGGTTTAGGGTATTACGGTGATTTGCCAGCCCGAACCTGTCTAAATCTCCATGTCTACGCTCTCTGTGTTACACTTGATCGTCGTCGCCACACCACCGCCTATAATCTACTACCGTGGGGTACCCCCTAGGTAGACTGCGACGCATATTTCGTCGACAGTTGGCGCGCTAGGTAGGGGGTGTGTGCATCGACTTCATGGCTCATCAAGCGGTTACGTTCCCGGATTCGATGGTCCTCCCCACGGTTGGCACCGTGCTCCAAATCAGATCCATGTCATCGACCATCGGATCTACTCCACGCGGGCTAGACGCGCCGCCGCTCGCACGTCGTCCCGCCACGCCGACATACCATCCGCGAGATAAGATCAGCATCGATGACCTAGTCGACGCCATCGACCGCTCCAACGTCGGCATCATCAAGTGCATCAACCTCGTTGAGGCAACGCGACACCGACTCCCAAGCCATCATGGCTGCCGACCACACAATCGCCGAACCCCGACGAAGGCGACGACCATGATGACCGGGGCACCCTCCCCCCTTCAACGATGCCTCACAGACTCATCAATCAGGCGATAGTCTTCCAACGCCAGATGCTACGATCGGTCTTCGACCAGGTCCAGGCGCCTCCCATTGTAAACACCTTCGTCATGTCCATGACCCCCAGCGACTCCGAGCAGGTACTGTCCCTCGATGGCACTATCTCCCCGGGGTCGACCACCAGCGCAAGGACCGAAATCGCCAGTCTCTCCAAATCGATTGGCAGCTTCCCAGAGTTCCCTTCGGGCTTCGGAGGGGTGATTTTTCTAGTCTCCACTGACAGCGTCGCTCCCGATAACAAAATAGACGCCGAACGTGCCATAAGAGAGCAGCACAACGCCGAACGCGCGCAGAGGCGCGACGAAGAATGCCGCGAATAGGAACGTGTCGCACAGGAACAACGCAAGCAGGATCAAAGGAATCGCGGTAACCCGCTACGACGCAATCTCCAGCACGAGTTCAACATGATGGGCGACGTCCCGGTGTACTCAACCCCCTTCGCCAATTTGGCGGCAGCCGCCTGCGAGTTGTCCAAACTCCAAGGCACACCGGTGATCTAGAAGATAGATGCCCACATCAAGGAGGCCGTGGTGCAGGTAAAAAGGAAGGGGCAAGCACTCGAGTCCTCCGGCCAGTCCCACAGCAGGAACCATCCACGAAGCCCTCCGAGGGAGCGACAGCAAAGGTCCCCAAGGCGTGACGACCAAGATCACAACAGGGCCTGGCGTGGTCGAACACCAAAATTAGTGCACCAGAGCCCTCCGAGACAACACCGACAAAGATAGACGAGGTATGATGACAACAAGTATAACAATCCTAGATACAATCGAGCACCAGCACCGGTACCCCGAGCTACGGGGGGATTGTGCCCCTTTTTAACCTGCCCGCGCGCCATCCGGTGGACCTAGAACATCAGAGTGACGTCGGTGGAGAAATATGACAGCAAAGCGAACCCAGAGCAATGGGCCTCCACTTACGAGATCGCCGTATACACCGCCGGAGGAGATCAAGACGTGATGGCCAATTACTTGCCAGTAATGTTGTCGACCTCCACCAACAGCTGGCTCCAGAAGATACCAGAAGGCACTAACGACAGTTGGGAAGACCTCAAGGAAATCTTCATCAAGACGTACAAAGCTATGTGTGCCCAGCCAGGGACGCGTTACGACCTAGAGAGAGTACGCCAGAAGAGTAATGAGAGCCTCTGGGAGTACATCAGGCGTTTTCTCCGACAAGCACCTGAGCATAACAGATATCTTCGACCCAGAATCCATCTCCATCTTCTCCAACGGTCTACGGGCGGATGACCTCCGGAACAAGTTGGCCAGGAAAAACGTAACGACCATAGAAGAATTGATGACGATCGCGAACCCTTATGCCAATCAAGATGTTTCCACCTGTAGCAGGGAAACCATGAGGCGCCATTCTCATTCTCCGGAATGCGTGGCGGATAACAATCGTGAACTAGACCACCGAAGCGAAAAAGGGCCCAGCGACCACCACGATTACCGATCAGGTAACTACGAACGCCATTTGTAGAAGTGCGACTACAGGCGAGACAACTGCTATGTCGCCAACACAAACACCCACCTAGCGAAGAACTACGATGACGGCTACGAGAAGATACTCAACGGGCAGTGCCCCATACATAAACATGCCAAGCACTCCCTACGCGAGTGCCATCTCCTCGAGGTAACATGAGAGAAAGAGGCGACAAAAGACAGAAGAAAGACGGTCCCGACAAGGGCAAAGATAAAGAACCACCGGCACCAGAGTTCCGACCAACCTCATCGATGTACTCCATCTTTGGAGGCAGCATGGTTGTCGAGGGGGAGAGGCGACGCCGCTAGGTCCGCAAGGACGTCTATTTAGTGGCCGCCGCAGGAAACAATGCGGTCAACGCTCGTTACCTCGATTGGTCAGAACAAACCATCAATTTCTCCGGAGAAGAAAAATGGACGGACTACAGATACCCAGGACGTTTCCCACTCATCATCGATCCCACCATCGCCACATGCCATTTCAGGAAGGTACGGGTCGACGGTGGCAGTGCCCTTAATATCATCTTCGCCGATGCATTCCGCCAGCTTGACTACTGAAAGCAGACCTCCTCCCAACGAACTTCCCCTTTTGGGGGATCATCCCAGATAAGGCGTCCAAACTGATAGGACAGATCCCACTGCCCATACAGTTCGGCGACTAGGAACACTTCAGGGTGGAGAACATCAACTTCATCGTTGTCGACTTCGTGACAGCCTACCACGCGATCCTCGGTCGCCCAGCGCTTGCCAAACTAATGGCGGTCCTGCACTACACTTACATGGTGTTGAAGATCCCAACGCCACAAGGCATCCTCAGCCTCCGCACCGACCTGAAGATTGCGTATGAATGCGAGCAGCAAATGATCAACACCATCGGCAAGACTCGTACCCAGGACGCATACACCTCCAGTGACAACAACAAACCCGCCGCCAAGAAACTGAAAGAAGCAGAACCAATAGCGACCAGCGCCGACCCTTCCGCAACTACATGTAAAGGTTATCAGTCCCCAGGGGCGTGAGAAGTCGGGTTTATCCAATAAAGCATGTAATATGTTCCCGTCGATGAATAAATAAAGGTGTCGTGTTTTCTCAAGCGTCATGTAAACGATTCAGCTGCAACAAAACGCCCACGGTGATCGACGACCACTATGAAACGTTAACGGGATCCGGCGACCTCTCCAAAACACTCCCATAGTGTTCGACGACCTCTCCAAAAACGCATTACGGTGTTCTCTCTAAATAGACTGGCCATAACCGGAAGCCTTAAAATCTGGCCTACCGATTTCATAGCGCATGGAAGTAGCTACCCCATACGCTATGAGCATATCGATAAACCTCTCAAATGACATCTCCCCATTAACCGGGAGACATCGCTTGTGTCGAAAGTCATGAGGTTATGTGCCCAGAATCTCTACACGACCACGATACGGTCGACGACTCTACAAGCAGCATAGCTTTTCGCCCAGTGTCTGCAAGAACGGTCTCCACAGGCCCTAGTCACGCCACGATCGAGCCTCTCGGAAAAGGGTTCTATCCCTGGCATCTCCCTAAGTGTGCATGAGTTGTTCGCCCTCTGCGCTGTGGGTTGCCAGTAGCCTACCCCCTGGTAATCCCTACGGTACCTACGCGTGCAGAGGCTCCGCACCCTATGATAAGGGCCATAGGGAACCCAAGGCCGAACGATTCATCGCTACGGCTCACGACTTAGCAGGCATGATAGGACATACAAGTGAACCAAAATCTCACCACCCGGATATATACAACTTTGTAGTGTTCACTTACAAGTCCAAATTTTTGTATCAGGGATACAAATTACTGCTTTTCAGCAGCAAACAAGTCGATATCTTTAACCACAAACTCCGCCACATGATCAGCATCAGCCTCCAGACGGTTGTTTATATTTCTTAACACCACTTTAAATACTGGGTTGTCATCCCCAGCATGGCGCTAGAAATGTGCAGTGGTATTTATGAATGTAAAGGCTCTTTAGAAAATATATTTATTCTATCCGCAAGCGCACAGATAAAATACCAATTGTAGCACTTCACCAGGAAGTAATTCCAGGTATCGTTTATTTATAATTTTGCTAAAGGAAAAGAAAACATTGGTGGCATGAACTAACAAGGGTTTAAGACTAGAGATGGACTTGCAGAGCATGATTACTTATGAGAAACTCAGTCACACAGTCACTTGCTTTGGCAGGGGGTAAGCCATAATAATAATAATGATATTGAAGTGTAAGCTCAAAGATAAATAACACATAGATTAGAGATAGACTACTCCATATAAATGTAAGGTGACGTCAGACTATTAAGTCATAATCTACTCTAGCACATATATAATCATATATAGCAATAAAGAACTCTTCATCTATGTATAAGGAACATCGCTAAAGAAAGCCAGGATATAACAAGACTTACTCCGCAATACCAATTCTGCCTGTCCTACTAACGGGGGATGGACTATATAAGAATCAATGGAACTGTCACTTCCACGAACTACCACGCGACCCGGCCAATAGGATACATTTGCAGGTAAATAGCATCTAAGCACCACGCTTACATGTGATCTACCACCTAACTCCCTCGAGGGAAGAGCTAAGCGCTTTGCAAACTCATACATAAACTCATTATCAATCATAACTATATCAAGTATAGAACTAGAACAATCTAAGAACATAAGAAATAGAAACATAATGATATTAAGAATAAAGTCGTAGAGAAAGATACAAGATAATACCAATCTTTATGACGATGATCTGAAATCTAGAGCGTGATGCTCTACTTCTCTAGATCTATCTAATCAATCTTATAGAACTTGAAGGAATTGGGAGTAGCTATTCTAATTCTCTGGTGGAGAGAGGGATATGAAACCCTAGATTTGATGGCTTCTTCTAATAATGATTTCTCTTCCTCCTCAGGGGTGGCAGGGCCTTGCTTATATAGCCCCCTCAAATGAACGTGGACCGTCGGATCAAACCGACCTTAATCGTGTGGTTTAGATTCATCCTCAAAGGCGGTTAGGTATAATCCTCAAAGTGGAAGGTGATTGGCCACCAGGGTAGGGCGACCGCCCCAAACCATAGTGCGGGCGCCCTGGGTGTGGGCCCTCTCGGCCTCCGGCTTGGTCCAGTTGCTTCTAGAGCCTTCCTGAGTATTCGTTTCTTGTGCGGAGGTCCTTTCTCTCTATGTAAACATGACATGTGGACCTTCCTTTGCACTTTTCCTGATAACTCCCTATAAAAACATAAACTCACCAAAACTTGTGGAATTCTGTCAGTTGGGCCCCCTAAGTCTATGGTGGTGATTCAATTAAGTCCTTTTTATCTCTTGTTGACATATAGAAATTGATACTTAACGACCGTCAACAAGCTCCCACAAGCTTACCCTTTGCTTTTCCCTGAGCAAACAACTAACTCAGATGGTTTAGAAGTTGCTTCAAGATTTTCTTTCTAACAAGCACACATGCATTCAACATAAAATTCTCCTCTAGATTATAGTGACTTACCATGGGGCTTAGTACCTACACTTGAGTCTTGAGTAATTAAAAGATAAAATAATCAAGTCAAGTACTATGTCTCATGCTCTATACTTCACCTCTGTTCTGGAGTTTTCATAAATTTTCAAATAAAACTCAGAGTTCCTTAGCATGACTCTCTCAAGTCTCTCATATGTGGTATTTCTGGATCCTTACCAAGGCATTTATGGTGGATGCCCTTCTCTCGGATATGTGGTATTTGTGGTATAAGGCCTTGTGGTATTGACTTCTCTCATCCTACTTCTAATAGGCTAATATCTGGAGCTCATAGGTGGGAGATAGCGAATACATACTTACAATATATATGTTGCATAGTCAAACCGAGGATCCAAAGGAACGAGTCAATAAGTCAAATCAAGACATGCATGTCTGGCGAATGAATGGTGTATGATGATGATGGTGAGGTAATGGTGATGATGAAGATGTAATAATTATGATGAAGATGGCAATGATGATTGTCTTATCTTTGCTTTTGGGAGAACATGGGCTATCTTTTGTAGATTTTTTTCAAGTGGGTAATTGGATACCCCTAATTCTACTGTCGGACATTTGCTCATCATATTATTTTTTTTCTTCTTTTTTTCTTTCGAGGGTCCGGGCACTTGCCTCTTTTTATTTCCTCGGATATATATCTATATATATATATATATTTGCATAACCCATGCTCTTTCTATATTTAATCTTTGAGAGTAACACTATTGTGGGATGATGAGTGATAAAATATTTGGTGGATCTGGAGATGGAAATGAGTGGATATATGTAGATGCGTACTTCTAGGATAGAAGCAGCTTATATGGGTGTAATGTATATGGATGCGTACCTCTAGAATAGAAGCAGCATGTATGGGTGGAGTGTATATGGATGCATACTTCTTAGGCTAGAAGTAGCGTGTGTGGGTGTAGTGTAAGTGAATCTTGATTCAGATCGCATGACTAGTTCCCGAGGGTCACACAGCTTGATCACACTCAATGCTCATAAGTAGTATGTAAATATGTGTGGTTTCCTAATCTAGTAAGCATGTATATATGGTTGTGGTAGGATTTTAAACTCTCTTTCATGCTTAGGAACTCATCATGTGGTATTTTTAAGTTTTCAAAAATAAATCTCTAGAATTTAGTGTTGCAAGAATAAGATAAACAGTAACTCAAACTTTCATATCATGTCAATCAATTACCTAGACTTAGTTTAGGCTTACGCTCCCACAGGTATTTAGATCATTATTTTATTTATTGGGAGGACTTTATATTGAAAGCTAGGTTCTTGTAAGAAAGTAAACCGAGCAACTGTTCATTATTTTTATTATGCTAACTTTTTATTCAAGACAGATTAAACAAAGCACACTTATCTATACACTTTTTTGATTTGATTTTTATGATTAAGAAATGTAGTAAAAATAAACAGAACATATTTATTGAGTTTTCTAAGTTTTTAGATTTTTTTAGAAATGTAAAGGTAACAAAAATTGATTATATTTAACACTGGATTTTGGCACGCCTAGGAAGATGATAGGTGGGCTAGTGTGTAGTAAAATTCAGAAGCAAGCATTTGGGATATTTGGCAGGTGCAGTCGGCTAATTTATAAGGATTCAACAACGTGATCGTGCGGTCGGCTATTCTAAGTGTGATGATCTTCCGTTAAGGAAAGCGACAAAAGCGGTGAGTAAAAGCCGAATCAGGCAACCGACATTGCAACGATTGAAGAAATAAAGATTCCAGAAGGAAAAAATAGGGTTAAAAGTGTCGTGTTCTTTTATTTAAATATCTTGTAATCGTATCCTTTCAGGATTCATGTCATGACCAGGGTATAAATATAAACCCTTGGCCATTGTAAAAGGTGTTCACAACCAAACCAATACAACCGGCCCCATTCCAATTTCGAGTCCTTTGTCGTGTCGTCGAGTTCTTTGAGAGGAACCATCGATCTGTCGACCTCCGTAAGTCTTGGCAACCTTGTTATCATGTCTAGTATCATGCGGTGGATTTAGATATTGATGCAAGTAGTCTTGTTTATTATCAATGATCGTGCGACGGATCTTTGTTCAATAATCAAGAGGTCTTCGCTTGTGTTTTACCTATGAGTAGATGTCGTGCGGCGGATATTTGCTTGTATGCTTAGCAAAAGCAAGATAGTTATCGGCTCCTATAGATTTGGCAAGATCTATTGGGTTCATTAAGTTATCGTGTTGCATGTTTTATATAATCTTTAAATATTTGCAAACACTCTTTTGCCCAATCTAGATTGATACGGTTCGGCTCTTGTTAGTTTATATAGATCTATCTACGTTATCATGAATTGCTCCCATGTTGTTTCCATGAGTAGATCTTATATCTAAAAATAGCCGAATTAGTTTGAATCTAGATTGTCACGTGTTGCGGGTTCATGCATGCTATCCATGTTTAAGCTTTGATGATGCTGGGTGTCGTGCGGCAGATGCAGGCTTTAGATTAGTTTAATCATGTTTGCTTACGTGTTTCCTCCATCATGGACCCCAATTCGGCTGATTGTTGAGATTGGTTATGCTTTAACTTATAGACAATTACAAGTTTTTTGTACATCCTTTTTTCATGCATACGCATTCGGCAATCAGTGATTTGCGTGTTACATGTTCATTTTAGCCGAACGTTCCATAAAACCTGTTGGCAGATAGCTTTCATAGTTGTATGTCATTGTAAGTGGCTTCAGGGCCCTACATATGGAACTGTCTGGTATCACACGACACGTTCCAGTTTATATCTAATGACTTTCATCCCATGTTAGTTTCAGGTCAAACTGACTGACACGTTCTCGGTTCTCGAAGCACCCGGGCACCCGATTGAAGTCACGCTTTCCGGCTTGCTATGTGTGAGACGCAGTACGTCACATTTTGTGTCAACACACTTTTTGGCACGCCCAGTGGGACAAGATGGTTGAGATCGACAAAAGTCTAGTTCTGGACGTAACCATGGATGAATTGTCGACGGACATAAGGAGCACTGTTCAGTAGGCATGCGACGAGTTCCAGAACAAATGCTTGATATCGTTCTCAAAGAACAAAAGCATCAAAGTCATCCAGAAGTAGGCGCTCCCAAGGACCCTTCTCCTGAATCAATCCGATCAGACGAATGAAGAGGAGGAGCGCAGATTCGGCGCAGTGATTTATAAAGCTATGAGTGAAACCATGACAAATCATCACTCAGCTTTCCTAAACACTTTTCGCCAGATCTTGATCAACACATTCGGGCCAGCCGCCGACAAGCTCTTCGAGGAAACTCATGGCCTGATACATGGGGCAACACTGTTCCCCGTGTCCAAGCCTCACGGGAAGACCACTGAAGAAGGAGGAACGTCTGACATGTCCCAAACTGGGACGGACCTTCACCAGAAGCAGCAACATCCCATGACTTACGGTCAACTCGCGTTCGGGATGTCAGAAAACGTCCCACATTCGGCTCACAAGATATCCCCAATAGCGAACAGGCTGCAGAAAAGCATGTATGGGCAGGGGTATCAGGAGTTTGCCAATTACATCGCCATTAATGCTCTCCCGAATCCTAGGTACGGGAACCCCGCAGGACTACCGTTTGAAGGGCACACATGAGGAACTTAGAATCCCAATGTCGACTTGATCATGGATAGGATGGCAGACATGATGAAGAATCAGTTCGACTTGAAGCCGAAGAACCAGTTATATGCGTATCAGTCCCCTTATCCAGAATGGTACAACCGAGTGGCTCTTCCCCCAAGGGTGAAAGCCCCTACAGACTTGACCAAATTCTCAGGTCAGGATGATACCAGCACTATAGAGCACATCAGCCGGTACTTGATGCAGCTAGGGGAGGCATCTATAGGTGATGCTTGGAAGATTCGATACTTCCCTATGTCTCTGACAGGGCCGGCTTTCACATGGTTTGCATCCCTTCCAGCAAACTCCATCATCAGCTGGGCAGACTTGGAACAGAAATTCCATGCATATTTCTTTACAAGCACCAACGAGAAGAAGCTGGTCGACTTAATGAGCTTGAGACAAAAGCCCAACGAGACACCTCAGGAATATCTTC
This sequence comes from Microstegium vimineum, assembly GCA_022036555.1. Classification (NCBI taxonomy): domain Eukaryota; kingdom Viridiplantae; phylum Streptophyta; class Magnoliopsida; order Poales; family Poaceae; genus Microstegium; species Microstegium vimineum. The sequence continues at coordinate 17,491,251 of CM039128.1, read as the reverse complement.
GCAGGTTCAAAGAAACCAAGAATCTCTGCTATTCTCTGAATTTACCAGATGACCAACTACCGGGGATGGCGATAGCAGGTATGCAGCTGAATGTCAGAGAGAAGCTCTTCGGCTTGGACTTTGAAGACCTTGGCCAATTGTCGCAACGGCTAGCGGTGATGAGTAACCAGGCTCAGGGGCTCAGAAGGGATAACCGTTTCCAGAACGGTGATGTGGCTAGTACGGTGTATCAAAGTTTCCTAGAAGAGGCAACAGAGTTTTAGGATGAGGATGAAGTTGCCGCAGCCGAACTAGTTTGGGCAAAGGAGCCAACTCAAGTCAACCAGCGATTGTAGAGGCAGCATAAAGGTACCTACGACTTTGATGTATCCAAATCAGACAAGCTGTTCGAGCTGTTGCTCAGGGAAGGACGCATCAAGCTTCCCGAGGGACACCCCATGCTGCGTCCTGAAGGAGTAAAGGACAAGAGATTTTGCGGCTACCACAACACCAACTCCAATGCCATCAATGATTGCCGAGTGTTCAGGATGAAGATCTAGAAAGCTATTCAAGATGGACATTTAAAGTTTGATGGCAAGATGAAGATAGACGCTAATCCTTTTGCACAGAACACAATATCTTTCTCTATGAATATGGTTGTCGTAGAAGACTCCAAGGGCAAGAATGAGATGAAAGTGCTGACCTCAGATAGGGCGAAAAGGAATGGTGCTGTTGACCCAAATCGGCTAATTACAGAAAAAGAATTTCGGCAACGAGGACAGTTCTAGAATAGCCGAACCGAGAGAGGAGAAGCTTCCAGACCCAGGGTCACAACACGGATCCTGTTGAATAAGTGGCAACGAGAGCAAGAGTAGCATCAGAGGCGGATGCATTATGAAGAGCAGAGATACATAGAGGAGTGTCAGAGGCATGAAAAAGAAGTGTATCAGAGGAAGCAAGAGCGCTTGAAAGAGCAAGAGCAATCTCATTGGGGGTGCTCATTTTTGAAACATTGCTGGAATGAAGGCCTGAAGCTGCCTACGAGAGATAATTACTCCGAATGCAGCGATCAGTATTCGGGGTATAGGCAATCTCAGGTCAACCGCCGTCCGGTCCATGAAAGACTTGGAGCACGTGCTCCTGGGGACGATCGGCGTTTAAAAATAAGCAACTCAGAGGATCGGCAAGGTAAGAGGTTTGCCGATCAAGAGTGGGTTCGTTCTGATCAGCGAGAACACCGCGAGTATGCAAGTCAGAACGGGTAGTGGTGTCCACCAGGGCTGAAGAAAAGCCAGAAAAGGAGAGTTCAACGTTTGAGGAACAGAGAACTAGCACAAGTAACTGCCGAACAGAAGCCGACATGGCGCCCTAAGGGAAGACCCCATGGACACAACCGTTCGGCTGATACGTACATGGCCTTCTTCATTCCATCAGACTTTATAGCTCTTGAGGACCAAGATATCCGAGAAGATGAATCTTCGGATGCCGCTAAGAACGAGTACCAGGATCTAGTGGCCCAGCTTATCTTGACTCAACAAGCAGTGTTCGACAAACCAGCTAGACATCGACACTTGAAGGCGCTTTACGTGAAGGGATACATCAATGGCAAGCCCCTAACCAAGATGTTGGTTGATGGAGGGGCTGCTATCAATATCATGCCATACACCACCTTTAGGAAGCTCGGAATGACCAATGAAGAATTGTTGAAAACAGACTTAGCGCTCAGGGATTTTGCTGGCAACCCTTCTGACACTCAGGGGGCAGTGCACGTCGAACTGATGATTGGATCAAAGACTCTGATCACTACCTTCTTCGTCATAGATGGCAAGGGGGCATATAGTCTGTTGTTAGGGAGGGATTGGATCCATGCTAACTGCTACATACCTTCAACCATGCATCAAGCTCTCATTCAGTGGGTTGGAGATGATGTTGAGATTGTTCAAGCCGATGATTCGGTAAGTGTTGCCGCTACAGAACCTGCTTATTGGGAGTATGATGGCTTCGATTGTTTCTCTGGGAATATTTGGAGAGAAGGCCCTGTGAATGTCTCCAGCAAGGGCCAATAGCCGATCCAAGCAATCGGCTCTGAGAGTAATTTTTTATGGGGAACATGATCGATGATGACGAAGGGAAGCTGAGACGCGGCTTCATGTCGGCCGATAAGCTAGGAGAGATAAATGTTGGTGATGGACCAAGGCCGATATTTATCAGTGCAAGTTTGGATCGGGAATATAGGTTGAAGTTATTCGACCTGCTAAAAGGACCAAGAGTTCGTGTGGGGTGACGTACAACCATGGGCTTTCGATGAGATCAATGAGTACATGAAGGCACCACCCGTATTGGTACCTCCACAATTTGACGAGGCATTCAAGTTGTACGTGGCGGCCGACAACCTGACAATAGGGTCGGCCTTCATACAAGAGTTCAAAGGGAAAGAGAGAGTAATATCCTACCTTAGCCGAAAACTACTAAATCCAGAGACGAGGTATTCGGCTATAGAAAAGTTTTGCTTATGTGTGTTTTCTTCGTGTGCTAAGCTTCGGTGTTATCTGTTAAATGCCGAATGTGTGGTAGTTTCTGAGTTCGATGTAATAAAACACATGTTATTGATGCCAATTTTAAATGGAAGAATTGGAAAATGGATATTGGCCCTGTCAGAATTTGGTTTAAGGTACGAATCGGCAAAAGCAGTAAAGGGTCAGGTTATTGCTGATTTTGTTACCCGACGCCGCGAGCCCTCTGCTAAAACGGTAACCATTACACCATGGACTTTGTTTTTTGATGGTTCATCTTGTAGCAAAGGTGGTGGTGTCGGTATTCTTTTGATTTCTCCTAGAGGATTGACGTTTAAGTATTCTATCCCCATTGAATCCTTTGTAACTAACAATCAAGTGGAGTATGAGGCGTTGCTCAGAGGTCTTCGACTGCTTGTAGAGATGAAGGCTGCTGCTGTCGATATTTTCGGGGATTCCGAGCTGGTAATTAACCAATTGATCGACCAATATGAATGCAAGAGCGATATGCTAAGGGGCTATTATGGAGAGTGCCGGGAGCTTCTGAGAAATTTCCTGGTGGCCACCTTGCATCATATCCCTAGGGGGCATAACGAAGAAGCAAAAAGGTTGGTTCAAATGGCTTCGGGATACCGAGAGGGTCAAGAAATCAACGCTCTGGATGATAGTCGGGTAATCGATGATTGGAGAAATGAAATTGCTGATTATTTTAAAAAAAACCATCACAAAGAGTTTCCCAAAAGCTTAGGTACAAGGCTATCAAGATCGTGCTCCTGGATAACTAGTTATACTACAAGTCCATAGATGGGGTACTCCTCAAATGTTTGAATCAGGAGGAGTCCAAAAAGCTGATGTATGAAGTGCACGAAGGAGTATGTGGAGCACATCAGTTGGCTTACCGGATGAAGTGGATAATTAGGAGGACTGGTTATTTTTGGCCAACCATGCTTGATGATTGTTTTGAATATTACAAGGGATGTCAAGACTGTCAGAGATTTGGTAATATTCGGAAAGCTCCAGCGTCGGCCTCAAACCCAATTGTTAAACCTTGGCCGTTCAGAGGATGAGGCATAGATTTGATCGGTCAAATTCATCCTCCTTCTAGCAAAGGACATAAGTTTGTGCTGTTGGCCACAAATTATTTCACGAAGTGGGTTGAAACTATTCCCCTGAAGAAGGTTACATCAGAAAACATGGTTGATTTTGTTAAAGAGCATATAATTCACAGGTTCGGGATCCCTCAAACCTTAACAACAGACCAAGGAACTCAGTTTACTTCATCTGAATTCTGTGATTTCGCCGAGGAGATGGGATCAAGTTATACAATTCTTCTCCTTATTATGCACAAGCCAATGGCCAGGCTGAAGCGTCGAACAAGATCATGATCAAAATTATTCAGAAGAAGATTGATGAAAAACCGAAAAAGTGGCATTCGGTTCTAAATGAGGCTTTATGGGCTTACCGAATGGCTTGTCATGGATCTACTCAAGCATCTCCCTATGAGTTGGTTTATGGACATCATGTTGTGTTACCATGGGAATTGCAATCGGGATCTAGACGGGTTATGTTGCAGAATGATTTAAGGAAAGAAAATTACAAAGATCTGATGATGGACGAATTAGAAGATTTGCATTTGGTTCGTCTCAAAGCATTGGAAAATATTGAGAAAAGTAAGGTGCGTGTTGCCAAGTATTATAACAAGAAGATTAAGGAGAAACGATTTGTAGGGGGAGATTTGGTTTGGAAAACCGTATTGCCGATCGGGACAAAGGACAGAGCGTTCGGCATGTGGTCTCCAAATTGGGAAGGACCTTTTCGAGTGGTAAGGTGTGCACCTTGTAATGCGTATATCTTGAAAAATCTACTGGAAGAAGAATTTGCTAGAGCTATTAATGGAAGATTTCTTAAGAAGTTTCATCCTAGTGTGGAGGTTGGTGCATAAACGGATTCAAAAGAACTTATGTCCGGATAGCCGATATTAGTTGCGAACACATGGCGGATAAGTACCCATGTATGTTCACTTTTGTGATGAGTGATTGCCCAACACTTGAGCGTTTCAGTTTGAGTGGCTTCCTACTAATCTTTGCGAAAGCAAATGTGTGCCTGTCTATCGGCTTGTGGTGTGCAGGTACTATGCCTAGTGATAGTGGTCAATGGCGTGAAGAAGGTCGAGTAGAGGCTTGTCGTGCTGATGGACTGAGAGCGGTGAAGGGCAGAAGCGGGGCTCAGACTGAGGGACCATGGGCGCCGGCGGACTAGCTGTGGTGACTAGTACTTGGCACCGGCGACTGCGAGAAGACATGGAGGTAGACCAAGTCGGCCAAGTCAAGACGGTGGACGCGCGACTCGAGTGGAGGCTCAGGGGACTCGGAGTCCGACCGGGCGAAGACAAGGTGGCTCGCGTCGAGTGGTATGGTGGTTTGGGCCTCAAAACCATCCGCGTCGGTTTCCGAGTTTGGGCCAAAAATCTCAGGGTTCGGTAGTTGAGCCCAAAGCTACCGGTGGCGGGTTTCTTGGGTTTGGGCCTTAAAACCTAGGCGGAGCTTCCGAGGAAGCAGGGATGGCACGTGGCGGAATCCTGGAGGTTGCGTCGAGGCGACGGCAACTCCTGGCAGGAAGCGGGGCCGTCCATTCAAATCGAGGGAGATATTTACCGAAGCTTGGACTGCAATGCTTAGGCTAGTTAGTTCACTCATTGTATCTAGGGGGGTCTTTGGGAAATAGCCAAAGCCTCTGATAAATAGAGGATGAAGGGGTATCCTCATCCCATCTCTTGAACCCTAATCATTTGACCCAACTCTCTCTCTAGTTCATGAGATCCCTAGGTTGATTTCACCAACCTCTGTAAGGACTTGAGTTTGTTGCGAGGAATTGGAGGCCGTAACCTCCGTAAGCCATGGTGGCTTCGACTTCTTGATCGTGTCCCCGTTTTGCTTGTGTTCTTCGCGTTTTGCTTTTGCTCTCTCTTTTTCCCGAGATGATTTCTCTTTGTAGGGAGTAGCTCTTGTAAATCCGTTTGAACCAAGTTGTTCGTATTCGTGAGGAGCATCTTTGCACCGAAGGGATTCCCCTCAAACCTCACTAGTGCGTAGATCGGGTAATTTATTTGCGGTGTTCTTCGTTCTTGCCCCTTTTCCCCCAAATCCTCGTTTCTCTTTAATTCTCACCAAATTGAGCGATGATTTCTTCGGGATAGGTCCCCAACTGTACAAGGATCATGCCTACAAAGTTTGGTTGCAGTTGGAGTTCATTTGGTTGAGTTTTGGGAAGCTTTGGCGGAGTGAAATCGATTTTCGCGGGTTTACTGCGCTCTGTTCGTGAGCGTCGGACCAGGCGTCGGACCATTTTGCAGAGGCTCCGGACCATAGCCCATTGGTCCAGTGGTCTGCCCAAATTCCAGCAGAACAGCCCCTAGCACTGGACCATACCACCGGACCACTCTGCATAGTCCTATGGTACCTTCGGACCACTTGTTCGGAGCTCGGGTGCTCACTGTGTGGCTGATTTTTTCCGTCGGACTACCCTCCGGACCACCCACCGGACCATAGCACCGGACCATAGCGAGTGGTCCTGTGGTCTAGCCGAAAATCAGCAGGGAAGCACCTAGCTCCGGACCATACCACCGGACCACTCAGCATAGTCCTGTGGTCACTGACTGAAGTAGTCCTGTGCTCGTTTCTCTCTCGTCCGAACTCCGAATCAAGTTCCGTTTGTTGCGTTGGATTCGTATTCACGTAAGGAACATGATTAGGTACTTTTGAGACCAGTTCTCATAAGTATTTTTGGGTGTGCTCTTGCCTCTTCTCTCTAGGGGTTGAGAGTACCACTATCGGTGTATCGGTTTCGAGTTCGTGGCTTCGATCGTTCTCCATATTCTCCGACCGCTCCGCTGCACCTTTAGGGGTCTTCCTAAGGTGTCCACCTACTTGTTAGGTCATGTGCGAATCGGTTCTTCCGAGGTCAAGTTTTGGGACAAGGGCCAAGTCTTTGAGTTGATTTTATTTGGCTCCCATTCACCCCCCCCCCTCTGGTCGCCGTTCTTAGTCCTTCAATTGGTATCAGAGACGGTTAAGGATCATTCCACCTTACATGGTTCTTGATCCGTGAAGGCGACATGGAGCGAGGTGCTGGCAAACCTCCATTCTTCGATGGAACGAATTTCGCCTATTGGAAGGTGCGCATGTCCGCTTACCTTCAAGGGCTTGATTCGAAGATTTGGGAGATTTGTGAGAATGAGGACTACGTGATTCTTGGCGCTCGGATTATTGAACTCCAAGTTATGCAACATGCTTCAAACGCAAGAGCCCATAGCATCCTCTTCTCGAGTTTGTCTCTTCCTGAGTTTGAGCGGGTTTCGAGTCTCACTACGACACGAGAGATCTGGCAAACACTTGTGCGATATCATGAGGGCAACCCTTAGATCAAGTCCAGACTCTTCGACACGTATCGTAGGGAGTACGAGAACTTCGTTTAGTTGGCCGGCGAATCTGTTGACGAGATGTTCACTCGCTTCCAATCTATCGTCAACAAGATGTGTGCTAATCGAGCCAACTTGCCTTATGATGATCATGAGATGGATATCAACCTTTTGCATGCTCTTGATCGGAAGGTGTGGGAGATGAAGGTGGATGCCATCCAGGAGTCACCAGGCTATGACGCCCTGACCATGGATGAGCTATTCAGCAAGCTCAAGTCCTCAGAGATTGACCACCAGACCCGGGCCAAGCATGAGAACCTGTCGAACCCATCCATGGCGTTGGTTTCTGGCCCTGGCGGTGTGTCTTCTTCTTCCTCTAACCCTTCACACTCTTCGTTCGCTTTGTCTTTGATGTTTGTGACAGAGGAACAAGTGGAGGCGCTTGGAGATGATGAGCTGGTCTTGGTCATCACTAAGTTCTCACGGTTTCACAACAACCGTTTGAACCGACGACGTGGTGGCTCGGCCAAGGGGTGCTACCATTGCGGTGATGAGGATCACTTCATCGCAAACTGCCCCAAGAAATTTGCAGGTGACTTCACCAAGCGCAAGGACAAGCGTGAGCACCGCTTCGAGGACAAGCACAAGGCTAAGGGCGGCTACAACCGAAGGTCCTCCAAGAAGGTGATCGACAAGGTGAAGGCCAAGCACCGAGCCTTCCTTGCCTCCCTCAGTGACATCGATGCCTCCTCCGACGGGGGCTCTTCCTCGAGCGACGATGAGTCAAAGGGAAAGGTTGAGGACAAGCTCAACGGCCTCTGCTTCTACGCCGACGCCAAGCACGGTGGCTTTTGCACTATGGTGATTGAAGAAGGCAAGGTCGAGAAGCGCAAGGATGGCCCCGACTACGACTACGACTCTGACACACCCGAGGTATCACCCACCATCGAATCCCTCTCTCTCGAGCTTGAGTCTCTGAATGATACCTTGCTTAGTCAGGATGCTTTGCTCAAGCGTGCCGCTTGTGAGAGAAACAATTTCAAGGCGAAGTACCTTAGCACGCTTCATGAGCTAGAGTTTGCTAAGGCACAAGTGGTGGTTACCGAGGAGGTAGAGTGTGATGCTTCCGCCATTCACATGTCTGATCTTGTCACTCTCCAGGACAAGTATGGCACTCTACTTGAGGAGATCAGTGAGCTGAAGGCTAGGCCTATCTTACTTGGTACATGCAAGTCTTGCTTAGGCTTGCGTTCTGAGCTGGCACAGAAGGAAGCTAGGATCGCTGTGTTAGAGAAGGTCAGCTCAGATAGCACTAGAGAGTCGGATCGCTTTGAGGCCTTGGAGCTTGAGATCACGTCGTGCAGACACGACAAGATGCGTACCGAGGAAGAAAACACATACCTTCGGTCCATCTTGAGCTGGGTGTCTTGCCGAGAGCCGCAGTTGGGAATGATGCTTAGCCAATGCAAAAGGGCTGACAACATGGGAGTAGGCTTTGCTACAGGTGGGAAGGACGATAGCTTGTTCGGTAAGATCGGTGAGTGTAGTGGTTTGAGCGAGAGTGAGAAACCCATCACAACTCCCAAGCTTACCAAGATAACTCCACCTAAGACTACCAACCCCTCTGAGTTTCCTGTGAGAGATGGTGTGTTTGAAGAGCCACCGAAAACCACTCCACAAAAGCAAGTGTGGATTGCCAAACCGAACCATCTTCGCAACCCACTTGACACACTGCCAAACATCTCTAGTGATCCCCTTCCTAAGAAAGCTAGAGCCACCAAACCCAACAAGAGAGTGCCTACCAAGAGTGTGGTGAGGTACCATTGTGAGTATTGTGAGCAGGATGGGCACTTGGCTGAGTTTTGCTATAGGAGGAAGAGAGATGATCGGAGGCAGGTTGAGTTGAACAACCGGGACATGTACCACCCATGAGTTGGGGTGAGTGAACCAGAAGTTCAGAGGCGCACTTCTAGGCCTAGAGGTACAATGCCTCAAGGTGCTAGGCCTCAGGAGGCGAGACCACATGGTGGTCGTGCCCGGCGGGGTACCGGTCGTGATCCATACGACTACGGGCCTCGTGGTGGTGGCTTTACTCCACCCTTCTTTAGCGGACCACGTTTTCCCTATCGTGGTGATCGCTATCCTCCCGTGGGGCAGGAGATGTTTGGTTTTTCTCCTAACCCATTCTTTGGGCAAGTGGGACAACACTGGTATCCTTCACAGTTTACTAACCCCAGTGTTGGTCCGTTTGCTCACCCTATGTCTTTTTATTGATGTAGGAAGGAGGACTGGAGGAGACTTGGCTTGTGGATTCTAGATGCTTACGCCATATGACCGGAAGTGCCAAGTGGTTCTCCAGCCTCGACCCCATGCACCACACTGAGTACATCACTTTCGGGGACAAGAGTAACGGTAAGATTGTCTCCCGGGGGTCCATCCGAGTCAATTCGTCTTTTGTCCTCAAGGATGTTGCTTTGGTTGCGAATTTGCATTTTAACCTTCTATCGGTTTCGCAACTCCTTGAAGACGGTTTTGAGGTGAGTTTTAAGCCAAACTTGTCTCGGATTTTGGACTCTCGTGGTGATCTTGTTTGCAGGATTTTACCCTTCGGGAACGTTTTTCGTGCAGATTTTTCTATCTCTTCCGGACCTTCTCGTTGTCTTCTTGCCGGTTCTTCTTCCGAGCTTTGGAAGTGGCATAGGAGATTGGGACATTTGAGTTTTGAATTGCTTGCAAGGCTTAGCTCAATGGACCTTATCCAAGGATTGCCAAAGCTAAAGTTCGAGAAGGATTTGGTTTGCCATCCTTGCAGGCATGGCAAGATGGTTGCTGCTTCCATCCTCCCGTAACTCAAATTATGACCTCACAACCCGGCGAGCTCTTACACATGGACACAGTTGGTCCAGCTCGGGTTAGGTCAGAAGGAGGGAAGTGGTATGTGGTTGTAGTCGTTGGTGACTACTCGAGGTACTCTTGGGTGTTCTTTTTGGAGAGTAAGGATGAGGCTTTTTTGCATGTGCGTGATCTAATTTTGAGATTGCAAAATGAGCTACCTAAGCATGCCATGAGATCCATTCGCAGTTAAGTGACAATGGCACATAATTCAAGAATGCTCAATTGCATCTCTTGTGCTCTTCTTTGGGTTTGGATCACCAATTTTTCCTCTCCTTACACTCCCCACAGAAACGGTGTTGTTGAGCGCAAGAATCGGTCCTTGTTGATGAGATGGCCAGGACGATGCTCGATTGAGCATATGACTCCTAGGCGTATTGGGCGAAGCACTCAGTTTGCTTGCTATGTTTCCAATCGCATTTTCTCCGAGCTTTCAATGAAAATCCTCTATGAGCTGCGATTTGGGAGACCACACCAGGTAAGTCACCTACGGGTGTTTGGGTGCAGGTGTTTCATCCTCAAAAGGCGTAAGTTGGATAAATTGAATCACGGTCTTCTGACGATATCTTTCTTGGTATTCTACTCACTCTCGTGCTTATCGTGCACTTAACTAGAAAACTAACGAGTGATGGAGACTTGTGAGATTACATTCGATGAAACTATGCCCTGTGTTTCCAACTGCTTTTGAGCTTGCAGTGATGATGAGGTGAACACTAGCATTTTTGTGGAGGAGGAGCAGGATGATGCCGATTGGGTGATCCCGAGCCAACTCCACTGGCTGCCCCCATCGACCTGCGACATCCACTTCGGCTCATGGTCCCGATCCAACTACTTCCTTACTGGGGGCCGTTCGAGCAGCTTCCTCAGTCGATGCCTGTTGCACCTGAGGGAGAACCAGCTGCTGTCGAGGGGGAGGCACTTTGTCCAAGCAGGTCCCGCCACATCCATCGACAGCACCCGTCGGAGAACATCATCGGTGACATTGACCGTCGAGTCACACGGTCCAGGTCCTATATCTCACTTTGCTCATTCGGCTTTGTCGCTTCTTTTGAGCCCCGAGATGTTGGACACGCTTTGATGGATTGGATTGGGTTAATGCCATGCATGAGGATTTAGAGAACTTTGAGCGAAATCGAGTTTGGGTCTTAGTGCCACCACCACCAAGTTGCCACCCTATAGGAACCAAGTGGGTTTTCAAAAACAAACAAAGTGAGGATGGGGTGGTAGTGCGTAACAAGGCTAGGTTGGTAGCGCAAGGCTTTTGTCAAAAGGAGGGGATAGACTATGAGGAAACCTTTGCTCCCGTAGCTCGTTTAGAAGCCATTAGGATCCTTCTAGCTTTTGCGGCTTCTAAGGGTTTTAAACTTTTTCAAATGGACGTTAAAAGTGCTTTCTTAAACGGCTACATAGAGGAGGAAGTGTATGTTAGACAACCTCCCGGTTTTGAAAATCCCAAGTTTCCAAACCATGTTTTTAAACTTCACAAAGCTTTGTATGGTTTGAAACAAGCACCTAGAGCATATATGATAGGTTGAAAACGTTTTTGCTTGCTAAGGGGTTTAAAATGGGATTGGTAGATAAGACGTTGTTTCTCCTCAAGCAAGGCAAAGACACTCTGCTCATCCAAATATACGTGGACGATATCATCTTTGGTGGTTCTTCTCATGCTCTTGTTGCCAAGTTTGCAGATCTTATGAGCAGGGAATTTGAGATGAGCATGATGGGAGAGTTGACTTTCTTTCTCGGGTTGCAAATCAAGCAAACCCGGGAAGGGACGTTTGTGCACCAAGGCAAGTACACAAAGGATATCTTGAAGAAGTTTGACATGGGCGAGGCAAAGCCCCTCTCGACGCCCATGTCGACCACGACTGCCTTGGATGCGGACGAGGAAGGAGAGGCGGTGGATCAGACAGAGTACCGAAGGATGATCGGGTCGCTTCTGTACTTGACAGCGACTCGGCCGGAAATTCAGTTCGTCGTCTGCTTGTGTGCACGCTTTCAGACGTCTCCACGGACTTCGCACAAGCAGGCGGTGAAACGCATCATGAGGTACTTGCGCTTCACTCCCGAATTTGGTCTTTGGTTTTCCGCCTCCTCCTCTCTTGTGCTTTGTGGTTATTCTGATGCCGACTTTGCCGGTTGCCATCTTGATCGGAAGTCCACTTCTGGGACTTGCTAGTTTCTCGGGTCTTCTCTTGTGTCTTGGTCTTCTCGCAAAGAGTCTAGCATGGCACAGTCGACATGCGAAGCTGAGTACATTGCCGTGGCTAGCTGTTGTTCGCAGTTGCTTTGGATGATTGAGACTTTGAAGGATTTTGGTCTTGAGCTTACTAAAGTGCCTCTGCTTTGCGATAGCACGAGTGCCATTAGTGTAGCCAAAAATCCCGTGCTTCACTCTAAGACCAAGCACATTGATGTTCGATTTCACTTCTTGAGAGATCACTATGAGAAGGGCGACATTGACCTCCGGCATGTCGATACCCAAAACCAGCTTGCGGATATTCTCACAAAACCTCTCGATCAAGCTGCGTTTTCTCATCTTCGGGGAGAGTTGGGTGTTTGCTTTCCTTTTTAGAGGAGGAAAGCTTTGTGTATCATAGTTCTTTTGGTTCTTATTTGCCTTTTCTTTCTCTTTCTTTTAATTGGTGTCTTTTTAGTTGTTAATAGGTGTCATTGTATTTTGCATCTCATTTGCATTTGTGACATAGTTCATTTTAAGCTTCATATCTATAGACGATATAATGAATCTATGCTCTGTTGAGGTGCTTTATGTGTCTATGGTGTTGCCTAACTTAGACTCTCTTTGATCTCTTGATATGCAATAGAGCTAAGTTAGAAAAGCTTTAAAACTGATTTTAATTCCCCATGTCACCTCTGAAATGGCACTAGCATGTGTAGGCTTTTGAAGATCCTTCTTGGCTGCCTTATATATAGCTTGTAACTATGGTTCTTCATTATTTCATTCACTTCCATTGAGCACCATGCTTAAAATTGATCTAAAATGAAATTGCTCTCTGTTTTGTGCATTGGAAAGATCGAGTTGGATTTGCTTTGTGAGCACTTCACCGTGTGTTCGAGACTGCTTCCCATATGGGTTGATACTTGAGCGGTGTCGTGTATGACCAAAACCGGTGTGTTAAGTCCTTTGACTTCGCCCGGATGGTAAGCAGTGGCATCACTTTGCTTACAACCACTCGCATACAACTTAAATGTGCCTAAAACTGAATTTTGGCTGCAAAACTCTGAAATTTGAAAAATTCATTCAGTTGGGTCATTGGCTTGTTGTATGAACTTTGCTAGGGATAGTTTTACTTGCTATACATGAGATTGCTTTGAGATAGGTCCTATCTTGTTTGCCATGTCTAATTGTCTCTAGGAGGTGATACCCATTCCTTGCTCACACATGTAATGCTCTCTAAAATAGCTTCTAAATTGATCTTTAGCTCAACCTGAGTCTTAGTTGGGCACGTAGAGCTTTTCCTATTCTCACAGGATCACATTACTTAGAGCATCCTTTCATTGTCTTAGCTCTATGTATGAAGCTTGTTGCACTCATTTTGCATATCATGGCATTTGTGGCCGGTTCTTGAGTTTTGAGCTTTGATGAGATTCATGTGTCAACAAGGGGGAGAGATGTGCATTTCACTTCATCTACACTTAAGGGGGAGAGTTGTGCATTGTGGGAAGAAAGCATGGGGGAGAGATATCTGATCAAGGGGGAGAAAATGTGCATTTTGTGAAAATCTTGCTTCTTTGGCTCTTTTCACCCTTCCTTGGTATCTTGTGTATGTTTTTGCCCAGGGGGAGCTTTTGCTAGATGTGTTGAGCCTTTGCCTCTTTTGGAGGGTCTAGCTTGTGTTTTGGCTCTGACAGGTTTCGATTGGCTTCTTGAGTTTTATGCGTTTTAATTGGTATCTTTGAGCTCCCTTAGTGCTTCAATTGGTATTCTGAACTTTGAGAGCTTTGATTGGTATCTTTGGCTTGCTAGCGGTGTTGAGCCCGTTTCTGCCTCTTCTTGTGGGCTAGCGTTGTTTTGCTTGGTTGCGTCGAGCCATTGCCCATGTCTTTGGGAACCAAGTTTTGGATGTGTTTTGCTTCTCTCAAGTGACCCCGTTTTGGCTTTCTTAGCGTTTGGTCATTTGGAGAGCTTTACCTTGTGGCTCAAATCTGAAATGCACTTGTGTTGACAATGCACTCATCAAGGGGGAGATTGCGAACACATGGTGGATAAGTACCCATGTATGTTCAGTTTTGTGATGAGTGATTGCCCAACACTTGAGCGTTTCAGTTTGAGTGGCTTACTACTAATCTTTGCGAAAGCAAATGTGTGCCTGTCTATCGGCTTGTGGTGTGCAGGTACTATGCCTAGTGACAGTGGTCAATGGCGTGGAGAAGGTCGAGTAGAGGCTTGTCGTGCTGATGGACTGAGAGCGGTGAAGGGCAGAAGCGGGGCTCGGACTGAGGGACCATGGGTGCCGGCGGACTAGCTGTGGTGACTAGTACTTGGCACCGGAGAGTGCGAGAAGACATGGAGGTAGACCAAGTCGACCAAGTCAAGATGGTGGACGCGCGAGTCGAGCGGAGGCTCAGGGGACTCGGAGTCCGACCGGGCGAAGACAAGGTGGCTCGCGTCGAGTGGTTTGGTGGTTTGGGCCTCAAAACCATCCGCGTCGGTTTCCGAGTTTGGGCCGCAAAACTCGGGGTTCGGTAGCTGAGCCCAAAGCTACCGGTGGGGGGTTTCATGGGTTTGGGCCTCAAAACCTAGGCGGAGCTTCCGAGGAAGCGGGGATGGCACGTGGCGGAATCCTGGAGGTTGCGTCGAGGCGACGGCAACTCCTAGTAGGAAGCGGGGCCGTCCATTCAAATCGAGGGAGATATTTACCGGAGCTTGGACTGCAATGCTTAGGCTAGGTAGTTCACTCATTGTATCTAGGGGGGGTCTTTGGGAAATAGCCAAAGCCTCTGATAAATAGAGGATGAAGGGGTATCCTCATCCCATCTCTTGAACCCTAATCATTTGCCCCAACTCTCTCTCTCTACCCTCTCTCTAGTTCATGAGGTCCCTAGGTTAATTTCACCAACCTCTGTAAGGACTTGAGTTTGTTGCGAGGAATCGGAGGCCGTAACCTCTGTAAGCCATGGTGGCTTCGACTTCTTGATCGTGTCCCCATTTTGCTTGTGTTCTTCGCATTTTGCTTTTGCTCCCTCTTTTTCCCGAGATGATTTCTCTTTGTCGGGAGTAGCTCTTGCAAATCCATTTGAACCAAGTTGTTTGTATTCGTGAGGAGCATCTTTGCGCCGAAGGGATTCCCCTCAAACCTCACGAGTGCGTAGATCGGGTGATTTCTTTGCGGTGTTCTTCGTTCTTGCCCCTTTTCCTCCAAAACCTCGTTTCTCTTTAATTCTCACCAAATTGAGCGATGATTTCTTCGGGATAGCTCCCCAACTGTACAAGGATCATGCCTACAAAGTTTGGTTGTAGTTGGAGTTCATTTGGTTGAGTTTTGGGAAGATTTGGCGGAGTGAAATCGATTTTCGCGGGTTTACTGCGCTGTGTTCGTGAGCGTCGGACCAGGCTTCGGAGCACTTTGCACAGGCTCCGGACCATAGCCCATTAGTCCGGTGGTCTACCCAAATTCCAGCAGAACATCCCTAGCACCGGACCATACCACCGGACCACTCTACATAGTCCTATGGTACCTTCGGACCGCTTGTTCGGAGCTCGGGTGCTCACTGTGTGGCTGATTTTTTCCGTTGGACTACCCTCCGGACCACCCACCGGACCATAGCACCATACCATAGCGAGTGGTCCTGTGGTCTGGCCGAAAATCAGCAGGGAAGCACCTAGCACCGGACCATACCACCGGACCACTCTGCATAGTCCTGTGGTCACTGACTGAAGTAGTCCTGTGCTCGTTTCTCTCTCGTCCGAACTCCGAATCAAGTTCCGTTTGTTGCGTTGGATTCGTATTCACGTAAGGAACATGATTAGGTACTTTTGAGACCAGTTCTCATAAGTATTTTTGGGTGTGCTCTTGCCTCTTCTCTCTAGGGGTTGAGAGTACCACTATCGGTGTATCGGTTTCGAGTTCGTGGCTTCGATCGTTCTCCATATTCTCCGACCGCTCCGCTGCACCTTTAGGGGTCTTCCTAAGGTGTCCACCTACTTGTTAGGTCATGTGCGAATCGGTTCTTCCGAGGTCAAGTTTTGGGACAAGGGCCAAGTCTTTGAGTTGATTTTATTTGGCTCCCATTCACCCCCCCTCTGGTCGCCGTTCTCGGTCCTTCATTAGTATATCGCCTTTAGCCGAGAAAACAAAAATGCTATTAGCGATTTTGGAAAATAGCCGATACGATATGTATCGCCTTTAGAACGGAAAGTCTTTGAACACGATGGACGCGTTCTCATGCGAATTCAGACGACGGTCATCAGATTCATCATTCTCAAGAAAGATCATAACAGGGAAGGCAAGTGGAAACCGCATATTATATTTCACAGGATGAGTGGGTTTTTACAAAAGGTCCCTAATACAAACTACTCATCGAACACTCTCTCAATTGGGATGGTGTAGTCTACTACATCTGCAACGTCTTTCCCAGCCTGCTCCATGAAATGTGCAGAAGTTCTCCATCCTCTCTTCGAGGTTGTGGGCGAAGACATCAAACTTGCTAGGGTCTATGCCGTAGCGAAGCTTCATAGCGCTAAAAGCAAGCGCTGCGCCATATGCAATCGCCGAATGAGAGATCTTCGGGATGCGATGGTTGACGTGCTCCACTTGCTCGAGAGACGTCTCGCCGTCGGCATGGGCAGTGACGGCGAGACGGGCGATGGCGGCTTCGAGAGCTTCAAGCCTTGCTGACAGATCTGCAGAAGAGGAAGATTCACATGAGAATATCAGGATTATTTTTGCAGAATGAAAGGAAAAGGAGATGAGTTGTTCTAACCAGCAAGTTGGTTTCTGGCGGCATCCCGCTCTTTGGAAACTTCGGCCTCTCGGTCGAGTCGGGTGTCTAAGACTTCGGCTTGAAGCCTGAGGTTGGATTGCTTATGGCAAGCAATCAGTTCTTGGGCCCTAGCCAAATCTAGGGCCATGGGGCGGTCGCTCCCAATCGAAGATTGGGGAGTGCAGTCACTGTCAGTCCTACGGAAAAGGAAAGGTTAGGTAATGAAGGTAAAAACAGAGATTCGTAGTTACTTTATTACCTTTTGCGGAGGACTCGTCGGGAAGTTGCTCCATATTCGAAGCTTTTTCCGCTCCCGACGGAAGATCGAGATCCTCTCGGAGAGATGAGGCGAGAGGTCACCTCTGGCTCTTCTGCTGGACGCTTGCTGCAGCCTGCCATTGACGAAGAAGGAAGGCGAAGCTGCTAGATTGGAACTGTTGGTGGGGGCGGAAACAAGATGGTTGTATTTATAAACCGAATGGATTATCAAGCAACAGTTTAGGATTTTCCCATTCGGATGGGCCATTGTTGGACTAGACCAGGCTCGGATAAATTGAACGTTGCTCGGTTATTTTTTCTAAGTCAACGGATAGAAGCAATCGGCTATGCTCTAATTGGGAAGGAAATAGAAGGATCAACCAAGAATTGCCGAATGCATGAAGGTGAATAAAACTTACCTCTAGAATTTCATCCTAGGCAGCAACTGCAATACTGAGCGGTGTTGACCTGGAAGGAAAGGGGAAGCTTATAGTCAATTTCAGGATAAAATGAAATTGAGGGGGCATGTGTTAACACTGGATTTTGGCACGCCTAGGAAGATGATAGGTGGGCCAGTGTGCAGTAAAATTCAGAGGCAAGCATTTGGGATATTTGGCAGGTGCAATCGGCTAATTTATAAGGATTCGGCAAAGTGATCGTGCGGTCGGCTATTCTAAGAGTGATGATCTTCCATTAGTTTCAGGTCAAACTGGCTGGCACGTTCTCGATTCTCGAAGCACCCGGGCACCCGATTGAAGTCACGCTTTCCGGCTTGCTGTGTGTGAGACGCAGTACATCACATTTTGTGTCAACAAAAAAATAAAAGAAAAATAGAAAACTTACCTTGATAATTGGGTGAGGCATTCCCCTAAGCTGGCTGATGCTGCGGATGGCTTTGATTGAAGATTGAAGAATTGGAGTAGAGTATACACGTTCTCACCTATCGCGGCGTTCTCATCTTGTATTTCCTGCATGGCGATGGTGTGGTCCTGGTTCCACTTCTGTTGCTGCTCTAGTAATTGAGTGTGTTGGGCTTGTGTCTCTTGGATGGCAAGGAGGTTATTGTCGGTGCGGGTGTAGAAGGCACCAGTCTCATGGTAATAGTCTCCGGTGAATGTGTAGGTGGCATTGGAGGCTCGACCTGCATCAAAATGAGGTTGGGTTCGGGACCCTGATGCCCCATATGAGTCAGTGGAATATCTTCCGGTTTGGTATGGTCCGTTCGCCCATTGTTGGTCTTGTCCTTCCGGCCATGTTTCTTGAGCTGGTTCTTCTTTTCGCGTGTGTTGACCCGACGGATCCCTAAGGATGCGAGGGTTGTAATCATTATAACTGATGTGCGTCGGTTCCTCTGGGCCTGGATCAGCTCCGTGCCATGTACGTTCTTGATGACTGGCCATTCTTTCGGAGGCCACGCGTTGTGGCGCTCTCTGGTTTACTGGCTCTGCTCCAATTAAATCAAATAACTTTGTACAGTGTAGAGCCCAAGGCCCGGGTTAGGTAACCGGACCTTGCCCTTATCATAAAGCATATACATAATATTGTGTTCTTTCTTTAACATTATTCCTTGTCTAAATGAGTCATAGCCATAATAAGGTCGGAACTCATCAATGAAGTTGAGTGACGAGCCTTCTCATAGATTTATACTTGTGGCTAGACGAGTGATCAAAGATGTGCAACCGACAGGGCCTAGCAAGTTTGGTGTGCTTAGCCAATGTGCAACTAATAAAGTTACAGGTGAAACATGCACTTTATTAATAGCAGCAAAAAGAAGTTCTGATGAGGACATCACCATGCTAGACACGTCTTTTCCAAGTTGCAACTCATCTCCAACTCAGCTGCCACGTCGACTTCGAGTCTATTTCGGAGTCCAGGACTAGCATGGAGTAAAACGGACGCCCAGGATGCATACGACTCCATTTTTGATGATTCACCCACGGATGGAAAGATAATTTCATAAGCAAACCAATGGTGTTGGTCTGAGGTCTAAATTCCTTCTGAGTCGTCGGGAAACGTCTAAACAAGTCAGCGTCCAGAATCTGTTCCGGTGCTGCGTCACCTATTTTGGACCAACTTGGCCATGTATCGCGAGTCGGGCCTTAAGCCCATGTTGGGGGCGCCTCCCCCTGGTCGCCACCAACCCTAGGAAGTATCTCCCTTATATTCCACGTAGCCGTCGTAGTTGAGACTCAAGTTTTGTTTTAGAGTTTAGTTTTCCATCGAGAAACTGAATCGTTCATTATAACTGTGTCGATTAGTCCTTTTACAGTGATCCAGGGCCCCTTGTTCTTGATCTCCTCCACTGTGTCGATTAGTCCTTTGGAACCGAGTTCTTGAACACTCTATCTAATTCGCATCATTCATATTTGCAATTTCAGATTGCGTGTTTATACCTTCTTGCTTGTGTTCTTCGATTCACTTGCAGGAAAAAACTTATTGGCGAGGTCAATCAAGTTGTGCTTGGTTGATAACCAACAGAGCAGTGGTGTAACAGTTGCAGTGTTCGAATCATGTCTGATTTGAAGCCGGATCGCCAACGTCGAGTTCTCCACTAGTCAAAATTATCGTTTACCTCACGAAAGATTGGGCCACTCCTCATCAATTGGTATCAGAATTTTAGGTTTACCGCGAGCTATAATCTCATTTGCCTTAGCTTAATATTTTTTCATTACCTAGAGTCCACAAAAACGCCCAAAAATTTCAATCTCCACTGTCCTATCACCCTTTGTGCCTTGCAATTTTGTTTTCAGATTTCCTTTGTTGAGTTTGTGTCCGTGGTTGAGTCTAGCTGCTGGTTTAGATTGTGTTCGTAGTCGTAGTTCAACCGCACTGTTGTTGTTCTTTGTTTCCGCCGCTATCCCATCCACCGTTCCCAAACAACAAGTCGAAGCCACCACATCACTCTACTTGCCAACGCTAGCCGCCTTGTGTGAACTCTCGCCGCCACGCAAACCCTAGATAGGTTGACAGCCACTGTTTTTTTTTTGCCTGCATCGCAACCCTCCTTACATCATCTTGCGAATAACTACTGTTGTTAGTCACAGGGACGCTTGATCCTGTGATCGGTGTTGGAGTTAAGGGACACTTTGCCCTAACTGCCGCCGCCGCCGTCGTCGTCGTGTTGTGCCTTTCAGAAACCATAACTTGACATACCTTTGGTAAAACAGGCATAACTTTTCGCTCGTTTATCAGAAAAATCTGAAAAAATTGTGGAGCTTCTTGACACCATTTGGAGCCGACCCAAACTCGCCTTCGGTTTGTTTGGTTTTGCCAAAATTGTCAAAAAAATCCGGAAAATAAAGAAAAAAAATTGTGAATGTTTTGCACGCTTTTCAGAGAACTTGAGAATTTTTTGTAGACCACATCCCACCTCAGTTGAAGGTGCCAATTTTTGTGGTTGCATTTCTTGTGATCCTTGTTCAGAGAAAAATATAAAAAAATAGTGAAAAAATAAAAAAGTATGATTTCTACTAGTGTCTTTTGGGAAAATCCGAGGAAATTCAGCAAAAAGGAAAATATGGGCTAGTTGCTTGTTCTGTGAGTTCCTTCCATCGTCTTTTGTTTCATCTTGTTGCGCTATGTCTAGACACGTCTTAGCCAGCAATTGTGATTTGTACTTTGGATACTTATTGAACTTAGCTAAATCTGTATTCGTTATTTGCTAATCCTTGCTACTTATAGTGTGCCTTCCCAAATCTCTACATGTACTTCTATCAGCACAGGTTCATCTTGCAACTGTTACCATGCTCAACAACCGATTGCTTCGCCAATTTGATCTTGCTACTGTTAGGCTTTGGTAAGAACACTTGCAAGACGGTGGTAAGCCGCTTGTGATTTTGCTTTCCACTTTCACCACCACCACCACTTGATTCCTTTTAGTTGACAGAGATAATAATTTGGTGTTGTCTTTTTCTATCTTCTAACCATGTCAGGATCTCCGACGGATTTCAATGAGTGCGTATCCAAGGGCGAGCTTACAGCGTTCATCAATGAACAATGCAATCTTATGAACGAGCTGACACGTAACGTGAACAATCTAGTCACCCGCATTGAGCAGGTTGAGCAACGTCGTCCACCTCATGATAATGATGAAGATGGAGATGTATTTGATGATGGAGATGCGGATGTTGACGGGGATGCACGCAACCGTCGCCGCTACAACTTCAATCATCGTGGTATGGGAGGTAATAATCATGGTAATAATGATCCTTTTGCTAAAATTAAATTTAGCCTACCTCCTTTTGCTGGTAATATTGATCCTGAGGCATACTTAGATTTGGAGCTTGTTGTTCAAAAAAATTTTGATTCTCATAATGTACCTGCTGAGCATAGAGTTAGACTTGCTACTAGTGAGTTTACTAATTTTGCTTTGTTTTGGTGGAGTGATCTGTGCAATGCTGGTAATGTTGCTGCTGTGCCTCAAACTTGGAATGTTTTAAAACAACATATGAAATATTGTTTTGTTCCTCCTTATTACCAACGTGATTTACGTTTGAAACTACAAACTTTAAAACAAGGTGATAAAGGCATAGAAGCATACTATCAAGAATTGCTTATTGGTTTAGCACGTTGTGATATAAATGAAGAGGATGATGATGCTAGTGCTAGATTCTTTGGTGGTTTAAATCATGATATACAGAATATTTTTGATTATAAAGAATGGCGCACTTTTTCCCAATTGTATCATCTTGCTATTAAGGTCGAACGGGAAGTACAGGGACGCACAAACAACAGCCTTTCAGGTCTAACACTGGGAGGAATTTTCAGCAGCGCTTTGCGCCGGAGACGCCCAAGACATCAACACCTCCACACTCTTCCGGGGTAAGTAAATTGTCTCATGTGCAGCTTCCAGAGTCTAAGAAAGGTGTCACGCCAGGTGTTTCTACTAGCCCCTCCTCGTCTAGCGCAAAAATCATTTTCCACCGTTGCAAAGGCATGGGACATAAAATTGTGGAATACCCCAGTCGTCGCTCTTTCATTGCTACTAAGGATGGATATGTAAGTGTTAGTGATGTTGAAGATGATTTAGCCCTTGCCGCTAATCTTGCTGCAGATTCCACCGAGGGCGATCAAGACGAGAAGACAATTGATTCAGTGGCTGCCGCCGCAGGCTATCCTAGCCTTCTTGTGCAGCGTGTGTTGAGTTCACGTGTGGGACATGAAGAAGAGATAAACATATAGCACCACAACTTGTTCCACATGTATCTCATTGTGCAGGGTTGTCGTGTTCTCACCATCATTGATAGCGGGAGTTGCAACAACTTGGTGAGTTCAGATTTGGTTGAGAAGCTTGGCTTAACCACCCGACAACATTCGCATCCATATAAACTTCAATGGTTCAATAATAGTGGACATACGAAGGAAACTAAATCAGCCCGCATTAGCTTTTTCACAGGCTCGTATCATGATACTGCTAATTTTGATGTTGTACCTATGCAAGCTTGTTCAATTTTGTTAGGACGTCCATGGGAATTTGATAATGATGCTTTACACCATGGTAGAACTAATAAATACACTTTCATGCATAAGGACAAGAAAATTACTTTGCTACCTTTGTCTCCTACGGATATTGTTAAACATGTTAAAGAGATTAAAAATAAACCTCCGCAAAACATTGATAAAAATGGGATTAAGTTACTAGGAGGTGCTTTTCTTGCTACAACTTCTGCTACTGCTGAGTTATGTGATAATCCTGATGCACCATGTTATACTATGTTTTGTCAACCTATTATGTCTTGTGCATTGCCTGCTATCACTAACCTTTTGTAGGAGTTCGTTGACGGGATGGAGTCGAGGACGACTCCAATTATAGAAGGAGGGGATGATGAGGCCATAGCTATGATGGAGTCGAGGAAGACTTCAATTCAAGAAGGAGAGGATGATGAGGACATCATCATGCTGGACACGTCTTTTCCAAGTTGCAACTCATCTCCAACTCAGTTGTCACGTAGACTTCGAGTCTGTTTCGGAGTCCAGGACCAGCAAGGAGTAAAACAGACGCCCAGGATGCATACGGACTCCGCTTTTGATGGTTCACCCATGGATGGAAAGATAATTTCATAAGGAAACCAATGGAGTTGGTTTGAGGTCTAAATTACTTCTAAGTCATCGGGAAACGTCTAAACAAGTCAGTATCCAGAATCTGTTCCGGTGCTGCATCACCTATTTTGGACCAACTTGGCCATGTATCGCGAGTCGGGCCTTAAGCCCATGTTGGGGGCGCCTCCCCCTGGTCTCCACCAACCCTAGGATGTCTCTCCCTTATATTCCACATAGCCGCCGCCGTTGAGACTCGGGTTTTGTTTTAGAGTTTAGTTTTCCATCGAGAAACTGAATCGTTCATTGTAACTGTGTCGATTAGTCCTTTTATAGTGATCTAGGGCCCCTTGTTCTTGATCTCCTCCACTGTGTCGATTAGTCCTTTCGAACCGAGTTCTGGAACCCTCTATCTAATTCGCATCATTCATATTTGCAATTTCAGATTGCGTGTTTATACCTTCTTGCTTGTGTTCTTTGATTCGGTTGCAGGAAAAGCCTTATTGGCAAGGTCAATCAAGTTGTGCTTGGTTGATAACCAACGGAGCAGTGGTGTAATGGTTGCAGGTTTCGAATCGTGTATGATTTGAAGCTAGATCACCAACGTCGAGTTCTCCACCAGTCGAAATTATCGTTTACCTCATGGAAGATCGGACCACTCTTCATCAAGTTGCAGATCTCCTACTCTCACCTTCCTGATGTCATCTCTGGGGAACATAACATATCCTATCCATTTATGAAACATACGAAGTGTGGGATGCTCTATGTCACTAGTTCGGGGTTGCAAAAAGTGTTGGTCTCTAGAAATTTCCCGCCAGAACTAGTGTTTATCAAAATTTGTAAGATCAGCATCTAAGTCTAGGATAGCTCTTGGAGAATGTGAGACAAAAGAGGTGGTTAGTGATTAGCCGTCCAGATGTCAATTGTTCGGGGGTTAGTCGTTCAAGACAAAATTTTATTGGAACTTCAGCAGCACTTCCCCTAAACAAATTTTAGTTACACTTGGACAACGTAGTCACTACCTTCTAAGTGACTTCTCACTTCTTTCTTCAAAACTCTTTCTACTCCTCCTTTCCACTCTCTTCTTTCTTCTCTCAAAAGAGCAGAACTACTGAAACTCGGAAACTTGAAGTTGGAGATGTTTTCTGGATTGTGTGTGGAAGAGGCTGGAGGAAGGAATTTATAGAAGGTGCAGGGGACAGGGGGGTTGCCCTAGAGGCCTGGGAGGCCGCCCCACTCTAGGCCCAAAGTGGTTGATCTTTGCTCTCTACCTCACATGGTGTGCCTTCATGCAGAATTATTGGCCGTGGGTGGAATTTGGACGGTGGAAAATGTCTGGTGGTTGTGATGGGTGTAAGTGGATGAAATAATGTGATGTGATATATGTGAGGTGGAGTCTATGACATGTGGGATCAAAGTATGTGGGTCATTCTTCTAGAAACTTGGTAAATACAATGCAGGAATTAAAGAAAGAAATGTAAACTTTCTAAGAACGATTAAGCAAAACATTTTTTTGTGCCACCACTATAAGTAATAGATATGGGTTGTAACACACCATAAAGATGATTTATGTGGGGCTTTTAGATATTATAAAAGTAAACATGATTAATGCAAGAATTAAATATGCAAGAGATATAGATGAGTGGGGATAAATACCGATTTACCTTCCGGCGAGGGTTCTAGTTTTTAAGGTCCCCCAAACTGGACCTCCAAATTTTCATTCTTCTGATGTATTCAATTCCAGAGGTGATGCCTCGGGAGATTCTTCTTGATGAACTTCCTTCACTATGGATTTGTTTTCTGGTCTAGGCTTGAATGTGAAGTGTTCTTCTTGACCATTTATGTTGAACTTGATTTCTCCCTTTTTGACATCAATGTGGGCATTGGCGGTGCTCAGGAATGGTCTTCCAAGGATGATGGACACTTTAGAGTCAGGGCTCATGTCCAGTACCACGAAGTCTACTGGCACAAAGAAATCTCTTATCTTGATTGGAATGTTCTCAACAATGCCCAAGGGGTATCGAATTGTTTGATCTGGTAGTTGTAAGCACATTGATGTTGGTTCTAGTGTTGCATAATCAAGCTTCTTGTAGACTGATGAGGGCATCACACTGACACCTGCTCCAAGATCACAAAGTGCATTATTGAAGTGTTGGTTCCCGATCGAGCAATTAACAGTGGGATATCCTGGATCTTCTTTCTTCTTTGGTAAATTATTCAGGATGGCTGCACTACATTCTTCTGTCAGCTTGCTCACCTCGGTGGTTGGCAGTGGTCTCTTCTTGTTAAGAATATCTCTGATGTACTTTGCATATGTAGGGACCTATATGGCATCAAGTAGAGGTATGTTGACATATAACTTCTGGATGACCTCTACGAACTTGCCAAACTGCTCATCCGACTGCAGTCCTCTGTTTCTTCTAGGAAATGGTAAATAGTTGGTGTCGTGATAATCTTTTCTCATTTCTTGGTTATTTCATGCTTGTAGCAATTCTTCTGCATCATTGGGATTCTCTTCTTCTACTACTACTGGTAATGTCGGTGCTCTCCTTGTTCCTCTTGGGTGAGGGGGATCTCTGGTGGATTTCCCTCCTCTAGTAGTTATATTCTTTACCTGCTCAATGTTAGTGGCAACAGGAAAAACAGCAGCTAGGTTTGCTAACTTAAGCTCTACCTTTTTATTAAGAATATTATGTTCATCAAAAGCAGATACTAGAAAATCCATTTTATTGTGTATATCTTTTAAAGATGATTCATTTGTATCTAGCCTTTGCTCAAGATTTGAATTGATTTTAGTTTGTTGCGCAATTAAATTCCTCAAAGTAGTTTGGTTTGAAGTATTACCTGAATTCATACCTTTGCTATTGGGTTGACTTGGAGTGGGTTGATGTGGGCATTTGTATGTCGTTTCAATGGCCCTTCAATCTTCTTTATATCTGGCCCTCTGGTCAAGCCAATGGAGTAAATCATCCATCTTGGTTGATAGTGCATTTACTTCCTCGGGTATTTCTTCTGTTTGGTGACAATGTTGAACTTTATCTTGGGACCAGCTTTGGTTTTCTACTATCTTGTCTATAAGTATCTTTGCTTTTCCAAGTGTAAGTTCCAAAAATGATCCTCCAGCAGATGCATCTAGGCACTCACGAGCCTCCATGGTAAAGGGTCTACATGAGTAACCATCTTTCCATTCCATGATGAGGACAATCTGATAGGTATCCTTGAAAACGCTCTCATGCTTCTAGAATGGTACCTAATTTCTGTTGTTGAAAATTGGCAATCCTTCCTCTTAAGGCATTGGTTTTGCCTATAGGGAAGAACTTTGCCAGAAAGGCATTTGAACGGTTTTCCCAAGTGTTGATATCTTCCTTGTTGGTGTAGAACCATTTCCTCGCTCTTCCCACAAGTGAGAATGGAAAGAGGCGAAGTAGTATGATGTTTTGGGTGTATCCGTTGATGATGATTGTGCTTCCGATCTCTAAGAAATTATGCAAATGTGCACTGGCATCTTCATGTGCCTTTCAACTGAATTGTGTAGCTTGCACCATATTGATGAGGCTTGGCTTGAGCTCAAATTCAAATTCTTCTTCTACTTCTTCTGCCTCAAATACCGGATCATTGCGAATATTCTCAATGCTTGGAGCAGAGAATTCTCGCAGGGTCTTTTGTGCCATAGCTTCAGAAATTGGTGACTAGCTTCTTCTTTCTTGATTGCTTTGATTCTAATGATGAAGAGTTGAATGTATCAAAGTCAATCCTGTAATACCCTGTATAAAAATATAGACATAGAAAACAACAGGGGTGATCCTGCCAAAGCAGAGGTGTCTTGTTATGATTCCTCATTAAGTAGTTGTTCATGCAATTTTTCTCCATAGTTGAATTCTAATATAAATCTATATTCTATGTGTACCAATGTTTTATGTCCCCGGCAACGGAGCCAGAAATGCTTGTTGACATTTCTTAACACTACTTTGAATTTGGGTTGTCATCCCCAACATGGTGCTAGAAATGTGCGGTGGTATTTATGAATGTAAAGGCTCTTTAGAAAATATATATATTCTATCCGCAAGCGCACAGATAAAATACCAATTGTAGCACTTCACCAGGAAGTAATTCCAGGTATCGTTTATTTATAATTTTGCTAAAGGAAAAGAAAACATTGGTGGCATGAACTAACAAGGGTTTAAGACTAGAGATGGACTTGCAGAGCATGATTACTTATTAGAAACTTAGTCACACAGTCACTTGCTTCGGCAGGGGGTAAGCCATAATAATAATAATGATATTGAAGTGTAAGCTCAAAGATAAATAACACAGAGTTTAGAGATAGACTACTCCATATAAATGTAAGGTGACGTCAGACTAGTAAGAGAATAACTTCTAAGTGTATTCTAATCTATTAAGTCATAATCTACTCTAGCACATATACAATCATAAATAGCAATAAAGGACTCTTCATCTATGTATAAGGAACATCGCTAAAGAAAACCAGGATATAACAAGACTTACTCCGCAATACCAATTTTGCATGTCCTACCAACGGGGGATGGACTATATAAGAATCAATGGAACTGTCACTTCCACGAACTACCACGCGACCCGGCCAATAGGATACATTTGCAGATAAATAGCATCTAAGCACCATGCTTACATGTGATCTACCACCTAACTCCCTCGAGGGAAGAACTAAGCGCTTTGCAAACTCATACATAAACTCATTATCAATCATAACTATATCAAGTATAGAACTAGAACAAACTAAGAACATAATAAATAGAAACATAATGATATTAAGAATAAAGTCGTAGAGAAAGATACAAGATAATACCGATCTTTATGACGATGATCCAAATCCAGAGCGCGATGCTCTACTTCTCTAGATCTATCTAATCAATCCTATAGAACTTGAAGGAATTGGGAGTAGCTATTCTAATTCTCTGGTGGAGATAGGGATATGAAACCCTAGCTTTGATGGCTTCCTCTAATAATGATTTCTCTTCCTCCTCAGGGGTGGCAGGGCCTTGCTTATATAGCCCCCTCAAATGAACGTGGACCGTCGGATCAAACCGACCTTAATCGAGTGGTTTAGATTCATCCTCAAAGGCGGTTAGGTATAATCCTCGAAGTGGAAGGTGATTGGCCACCAGGGTAGGGTGGCCTCCCCAAACCCTAGGGCGGGCGCCCTGGGTGTGGGCCCTATCTGCCTCCGGCTTGGTCCAGTTGCTTCTAGAGCTTTCCTGAGTATTATTTTCTTGTGCGGAGGTCCTTTCTCTCTATGTAAACATGACATGTGGACCTTCCTTTGCTCTTTTCCTGATAACTCCCTGTAAAAACATAAACTCACCAAAACATGTGGAATTTTTTCAGTTGGACCCCCTAAGTCTATGGTGGTGATTCAATCAAGTCCTTTTTTATCTCTTGTTGACATATAGAAATTGATACTTAACGACCATCAACAACGGTCAGCCTCCTCGTCAGATGTACCCGACGCAAACCCAGTCGCCACCCGGCCAATGTCAACCCTCGGGTAGTGCAACTGCAACATTGCCAGGCCATGAGCAGCCACATTTTGTGCCGCCAACGTCGTAAAAGATCATAGCCTGACCCACAGGCCATGCGCCTTCATCAGCACACCATCCACGGATGCTCATTCAGCACGCTCAAGGATTAAGGCCTGGCCGTCAACACACTCCACCACAGGAGTGATCTTCCACGCCAACGTCCAGAAGCCATCATAGTAGGCATCTTCCCTTGCCTGCAGCTCTGCAAATTGAAGTTGTACGCGCCCTCAATAAACTGGGAACACAGTAGACACCGGATGAGGCGTCCGTACAAACCAAATGGAGGGTAAGAAAACACTACCTTTGTGCATTGCCCGGATTTTGGAAATCTCCTGTTCTACAGCGGCAACTTTTTCCTCAGCAAGATGTGTCGCCTCGCAAGCACCAACCAACTCTAAAACGAAGAACTGGTCACCACATGGCAACAACGACAAGTCATTAAACCAATGAATGACAAAGACTTATGAGCGGACAGCTCGTCAACCTTCCCAACACGATACTGAAGCTCTGTATTTTCATGCTCCGACTCCCAGACTACGACCTCCAAAGCCTGCGAGCACTGATGTGCCGCCTCCAAGCTATCCTCCAGCCCCGCAAACTGGCCCTCGACACGAGCGAATTCACCACGTAGATGCTCGTTCTCAGCAACCAATTTCGCAAGCTGGTCGGTCGTTGCCTTCCGCTCCCTTTCGGCCCTGAAAAACCCCTGCGATCACGCGACAATGGGTCAGTAAAAGAAGACATGGCAGCAAGGCCAAACCCAAAAAAATAGAGAGCACAGTAGTCACCTTGACCCGTCCAAGAAGATTGTTCACGTCACTAAAGAAGACCGCTGCCCCTGCCTTAGTTTCATCGTCTTCAACCACAACGAAATTCTCGCCGTCATGACGAAAGGTCTGAACCGGCGTCGGCCTCAGGACATCCTCCGTGCGCAGAATCTCCTCCACCGACTCTGGCTTCCCCAACAACACCGCCACTCTCTTCTGCTTCACCGGCCTTTGACCCGACCCCGAAAACGCAAAAGAACTGGTCTCTGGAACAACCGCCTGTAGACTCTCCGCAAACAGCAGCCCACCGCCCGAAGGATCACCAACCGGAACACCCACAACATCAAGGTTCTCCTGACACTCCGAATCTATGGGCGCCGAAGCATCGCACCCTGCGGAAGAGGAACGCCATGCGAATGACCGGCAGCCCCCAGCATATCACCATAAGGGCCAGTCGGGTCCTCGACGCTTGGTGCCCTGCCAAGAAGCACACCATAAGCAAGTAGATGAAACCACTGAAGACTCAAGTAAAGCAAGGATGGAGTACTTACAAGTCTGACGTCCGGCGCACCTTCACAAATCTGCGGGCTAGAAGCTTCCCGGTAGAATCTCCCGGCACATCCATCGGCGGACGCCCCGGTGCCGGAACGGTATCTTCGCGCAATACACCGCCACCGGCACCTGCTGACGTAGGCAAGGGAACCGACGACGCCTCGACCAGCGGCACCTGGGTGCTCGATGAAGAACCTCCACAACCACCCAGATCCACTGCGGAAACATCATCCTCCCCGTCCGACCACTCGTCGGTCCTGTCAGAAAGCGAGGGTGGCGCCTGAGCGACGCCTTCTTGAATAACAAATTTGCCACCGGTACTAACTGACGGTTTTGATTTCTTCTGAGGTAGGTCGGCCGGGCGTTTCCCCAACGGATCATCGTGTAACCGGCGCCTTCCAACAAGAGGCTCGGGGGCTCCCCTCCGCCGGGAAGAACCACGACCATCCACCTCTGGAGATCAGGTCACTCGCCTCAACAAACGGTCAACACCCGCATGCCACTCCCAGGATAGAACTCCAGAGAAGAAAACAGCGCGATCCTGACCATGAAACTGGGACAGCTACATCAATAAGCAAACAAGAACACAAGAAATAAAAAGGTTGATAGCAAGCAATGTAAGTACGCACCGCTGGCACGGGTACCCCACACGGAACGCTTCCCTCGGAGTCTTCGGATACGGGATGCCAAGATCAAAAATCATAGAAAGTCGATCATGGCCCTCTTCCGGCTCCGTCCTGTCCGAGGTCTCCCGGGTGGGGTCGCATCGACCGGCATATAGGTATGCAGGGTGAATCCTATCCTTGCAGGGGTGACAACGTCTCATAATTAAGTTCCAGCCAACTGAAACTCCATCAAGCGATGAACGATCCATCAACGCAAGCAGCTCCCGCACCTGTCCCATTGACGCTAACAATGGATTGCTCGACCAGTTAGGCTGTGATACAGGAATCTCCGACGGGTCATCGCGCGCATACGGTTTCTCCTGGGGGATATAGAACCAACGGGATTTGTACTCTGCCACCTTGGAAGGCAAAGGAGGGGCGAGATATATGTCCATCATACCCTCTCGAAGCTGAAGATAAACCAAACTCACGACCTGGGACACGACAGTCCCATTCGGTTTGAAAAGAAAGAAGTAGCGGAATAAGTCGAAATGAGGTTCAATCCCCAAATACGTCTCGCAGAAATGCACAAAAACCGCGATATGCAGCACAGAATTGGGGTGGAGATTGCATATCGAAATCTGGTAGAAATCTAAGAGACCCCGCAGAAAGGGGTGGACAGGGACCCTGAAGCCACGCCAGAAGAAAGGTTCAAAAACGACGAGCTCACCGGTATTAGGTGTCGGAAACTCCTCCCCGGTCGCTGACCTCCATTCGACAATAGTTCGGTCCTGAAGGATACCAGCAGTGACAAGAAGATGGATATATTTCTCCTCTAGGGTACACTTGGTCCACTCCTCGGCCCAATCTGGCAGCACGTCCTCCATCCTCGCCGAAGATTTTCCTGTTTTCTTCACCGACGAACGGGTACTGGGTTTTTTCCTAGGCGCCATCAACAAACCATGGCGAAAACGGGCTAGGGTTTGCAATGGCGAGCGAGAGAAGCAGGAGAACAGATGGAAGAAGATTGATGAACACAAGCACTTTCACACGGGGTAAAAATGTGGAAACCGCCGCCACCGCCAACTTCCCCCTTTATACCAAGCGGCGCTCCCCTTGGTGTCCCAGGATTTTTGGGAAACCGCAATGTCCAAATACAGAACTGTCACGACGACACCCTCTCTGCGCCGTGACTTGGGCCGCTTACTGTGCGGTTAATTGAGCCCACGAACGTCCTTTTCTATTTATCTTTCCATTTTTGTGTTTATTTTCAATTAACCTCCACAAGTCACGGAAAAAGAATTCCTAAATACCACTAACACCACAGTCCCGAGGACTGGGCATACCATTTCGTTGTGATTCCTTTTTTGGCAGGAACAATAACACAGCTACAGAACACTAGTTGGCAAGTCCTGCAGAACCTCTGCTACAGTGGCACTCAGAGTCTTCGCCGACCGTAAAATGATGACTCAGCCACTTGCTCGCAGACTCGACCAGGCTCGGGGACTCCGTCCAGTACTACATCGAGCAAGGCTCGGGGAATGCAACCCGAGGATTGCGAATAAAGCAATGGGATCCTGATGCAAGAGTCTCACAACCTCTTACATCAGGCTCGGGGACTACGGGTATTCGTAGTCGTTTTAATCTAACTTATATTTCAGTCTTTCTTTTATAAGCCTAATACAAGAGCCTCTTACATCAGGCTCGGGGACTGTGGGTATTCAGAGTCGTCTTTTACAAAACTCATGCTTTACTCATTACTAATGCTTATTTATATATCCCTTATCTTTATTATAAAGCTTGGCACCATGTGCATATTTCACCTACTACCAAGCTCGGGGACTAAGTGGGTACACTTCACCTTGCGGTGTATGTACTTATTTTCTTCTCGACAAAGCTCTGCTCTCCCCTATTGTCTTTTTGCAGAGCCTAAGTGGGTACACTTCACCAGGGAACAAGCCGTTCAAAAAGTTTTTTCTTCTTCGGCATATCACATCCTCCTGACGAGTAGCTGCAACATCCATCGAAGGAGACCTGTTCGCACATCAAGCTACAACGCTCTTGACCAGCTCGACCTGGTCGGGAGGCTTCTCCATGCAGTGCTCCGACCAGCCAGCCTGGTCGGGACCCTGCAACGACGACTTCATGCGATGGCGACAAGATGTACACCTCCAAGAATGATGTTGCGAACTCGCCCATAAAATATAACGTGCTCGGGGACTTGTTGGGGATATTACCTCGGCATATCCCTAGGGACCATATGGGCCCGCCGACCATGAGATGGCCCAGTCCACGAGGCCTTGCGGCACGCGACCAGCCCGTCGTGCTCGCCAAGGACTCTGAAGAAGCCTTGCTCGCCAAGAAGGATCCTGGTAGATAGACTCGGATCCCTTACCTAAAGGGACCGATCGTAATCTGTTAGGATATGGAAACTGTAACCGTGCTCCCCGGCTATATAAGGCGAGTAGGGACCCCCTCCAAAACATCTCTCATATGATCCCCTAGATCTCATCTATGGATCTTGTAACCTAATACTCATATCAATCTAGCCACCAGAACACAGGACGTAGGGTATTACGGCGATTTGCCGGGCCGAACCTATCTAAATCGTCGTGTCTACGCTCTCTATGTTACGCTTGATCGTCGTCGCCACACCTTCGCCTACAATATACTACCGTGGGGTACCCCCTAGGTAGACTGCGACGCATATTTCGTCGATAGGCGCCGCCAGCCTTCGTTCGTCTTCCTTCTCGGACAAGATACTTGGGGCTTGCGTCATTGGTACCTAGGCCTGTTCATTCTTTAGGTTGTGATAGAACCTCTTAAGATAGGGCCCAGTTGCCAGGATTAATAGTCCACCCGACTTAATCCAAGACAAATGATCCAAGTCTTAATCAATCCGTCAGGTGTCGCCACTTTGCAGCGGGTCATCGACCTCTTTCCGAGCAGGATCATCCTCATCACAAACATTGCAAAAGTAATACAATAATTTAATTTACATCAAAGTAGCAAAAATTTAAGTTATATTACAAACCATAGGTTTTGAAACATAGCATAGTGTCATACAAACTTATTACATCAAGCTGTTGATAGCGTAAAAACAAACAACCGAGGTACTCTTGCCTAAGAGTCAAGCAAAGACAGTTTATTCTTCATCTTCAACCACAGTCACCATGGTCATGCAGCACGAGGCTACATAGACCGGGCCGTGGCCCTCATCTCCAACAGGAATTAACAAACCCTGAGTACGGGAGTACTCAACAAGACATATCCGACAAAAGAAAATATTTATGGACAAAAGGTATGCAAGTCATAGGATTCAAGGTGTGGTTTACAAGAATCAAGTATTTTGCATAAATGAGCATTTATAAAAGGAATTGAAATTCATTTAATTCGTTCATAAGATTACTCAAGTACCGATCTAGATTTATGATCGGTAACAAGGTAATAAACCATCAATGAAAGGAAACCATCAAGTATCCAGTTTAAGTTTCATTAACTACGATGAAGAAAATAGGGTTATGTTTCCATATCCGAGGAACAAGATGATTCGAACCGGTTTAAACTCAGTTGGGGCTTCCCTATCACATGCCATATACAACCCCAAAATCACGCATATGACTACCTTTCCCTGGATCCTCCAGCCAAGACCGGGGTTCCGCTACCCGAGAGAGCACAGTACGCCTCCATCCAGTTCCTCGAACTTGGAGGGTACACACTACTCTCGCCATCTCTCCACTCCCAGTGCGGATTAACCGTTCTTAAGACTGGAATAGCCAGAGTTTGGCTTCCTGAAGTATGTGATAAGTACTCCAAAGTCACAACCCTAGTCATTCATCAACGGACGGTTCCTACTGACACAGGCGGAAAGAACCCGCTCACCAGTCACCACTGATGGCTCTCAAACACCGTGTCCGCCCGGTCCCCAATTATTACTTCCAACAACATATCCTTTCTCAAAGAGCATAACCATTTGCTGAAGCAATACGCTATGTGTAGGTGACCGGAAATCACCTACTATCAAAGTTCTAAGCATACTAAGCATTTTAGCAAAAATTTGCATCTTTAAATAAGTGTCAAGGTAGAGGATACAATTAAAACAAGGGTAAAGGCTATGCATCAAGTAGGAATTTAATAAAGTAAGACAATGCAATATAATAATAATAGGTGTATTTAAAGCAAATATTTAAATACAAGGAAAGGTTAAATGCACTGGGGCTTTTTTTGGTTGGAGGGATACACAAACTCTGGCTCAGATTAAACAAGAGAGAAGTCCCTTCACTAGAGGGATTATCCAACCCAAACAACGAGATATCTACACGATATAATGACATGCTTAGATGATGCTTGAAATAATGGACATGATGCTTTGCAATACACAATCATGCACTTAAGAGGTGAACAAAACAAATTAGCAACCTTGAGTACAACTTTCCTTCATGAAAGAAATTTAAACTAAAACATAATGCAAGTTTGATTAAATCAAGATTAAAGGAATACCTATTTTAATAATTATGTCCAAAAGCACTGAGCAAACATCTTAGCAAAAAATATGTCCATGCTGTGTTTGTCACTGGACAATGACCATTTGCATCAAACAATTCAAAACCACCCAAATCCTTAAGTCATTAGGGTTTCTAATCATTTTAATCTTAATTAAACAAAAATCCAAGTGTAACAGTTCATCCAAAAATTCCCAAACTTTTAATACAGCAAGGTAACAGTGTAAAAAGGTTACACAAAAATTTTCATAATTTTTGGAGCAATACACAGAGCATGGAAAATAATGAAAAAGTCATTTTTCAATTACTTTGAACATTTTTATAGGATTAAAAATGTACTGAACATGCATATATTTTTACAGCACAAAGAGCATACTCACATTTTTCCAGAATTTAAATATGCACAGAAATAAATATACAAAAATAACAAAAAAATATTACTATGCAAAACAAGAAAATATGAAAACCCTTCGTTTCTTTCACTGATGCCTGGGTCCCGCTCGTCAGCGACACAGAGGCATAGCAGCAGCGCTGGTGACGAAAGAACACGGTGGCGCGTCGCCGTCGGCGAACCAAACGCCCAACCGACTTCTGCGCTGGCCTCTACGCCTCACCTCGAACCCAACTAGGTACAGCATGACCGATTCTATCCCTCGCAACACTCTCGCCGGCGAGTACAAGCCATAACCGACTCAACCAAGCACCGCAATAGACTCAGGACGACAACGCGCACACGGAGCACCACAGAAACAAGATGAAAAGACGACAGAGGGACCCCATCGATGGCCAAGGCGGACGGCGGAGATCTGCTCGACGTGCGCCGGTCAAAACACGCACGCACTTGAACAACCAACACCACGACTGGACTCATGACGACTAGGCGAAGCTAGCCCAAGACTCAGACAAGAAAAAGATGGACTAACGCGTCCTGCCGACGAGCACACCGCCGCGACAGCCATGAACTGCGGCAGAGCTTGCGGACAGAACACGGCGGCTCGATTCAAGAACAACCAAGCGCGCGGAGAGTTCGAGGAGCTCACCCCGGTTACGAAGCCCTCGCTATCGTGGTCGGAGATGAAGCAGAGAGTGCTGGCGATGAAGACCGTGACGGTGGAGAGATGAACCGAGCGGCGACAACGGCGTTCCTGGAGCAGAGTGGCGGCGCTCTCGCCGGAGCCGAAGAAGAAGGGGTTGCGCCGAGAAAACCAGAGCTCGACTGCTTCAACCAGCTTGCGCGAGAGGTGCGCGAGGTCAGTGCGAAGACATTGGCGGTGGTCGGGTGACTTGGAAATGGCTGGAAAGCTTAGACGAGCTCGTCGACGTCGATGGAGTGCTCGTCGGAGCAGAGCAGAGCGGAGCGCGGCGTGGAAAGAGAGGCAAGGGGAGCACGACATCCCATTTTGAAGACGGCAATGGAACCGTGGCGTTGCCACGCACATGATGCGATGCTCGTTGAAGCCAGGAGGCGCGCGGTGGCGTCAGTAGCTGGCCGGCCAGGTGTCACTGCCATGGACGAGCTCGACATGTAGGTGCTCAACGAAATGACTGAACTGCTCCCGAGACTATTTTGCAAAATGCTCAAGCTTCCAAGGGTTTTCACGAAACACTTTGAATACCAAAGTTGCTCAAAATTTCATGATCAACAACTTTGTCAATATGCACTTTTTTAAATTCGGCATAGAATGAAAAATGCATTTTTGAAATTTGAAACCTCTTTTAAAAGAATTACCCCCTTTTCAATCACTCAAGAAAATTGAATAAAACTTGAAAAACTCCAAACATCACTTTTGCAATTGAATTAGAGCTCTACAACATTGCTTAAACAACCATATGCAAATTCCTTTTAGATTTTGAAAACCATGTTTAGGGTTTGATCCACCCCCTCTGGAAATTAGGGTTTGGAATTGAATTTCAAAAATTTGAATTTGAAAACAAGACAAGCATTCACACAATTGAGCAAAACACAAACAAGTAAAATCATTTTAGTTTAATGCCTAGCAAGGTTCTCAAACAAGTGAATGATGCTTAGTGCATATGATGACATGATCAAGTTTTAATTAAGTTTTAAACACCAGGGGTGTTACAACCCTTCCCCCTTAAAGAAATCTCGTCCCGAGATTTAGGAGTGTAAACAAAGTAATGGAAAAAGGAAATGTGTCAAGCACCTTCTTTTTCTCTGTTGACACAAAAAGCGTCAGATCTGTGAACACCTTGGGCTATTACCCAAAGCTCGGTATTCCGGAGGCGTGCCAGTCGATTTGACCAATCAATCGACAAGGATGATAACTAGAACAAACTGAACGAGACGACAGCGATGCGCCCGGACGTCAAGGCTCAGATTGATCAAGGATAACTAGAGCAGAGCTGAACAAGGCAAACAGCGATGCGCCCGGATTGCCAAAGCTCAAAGGTACTCCCACGCGGAACTAACAAGGATTTGACGGAGATCAAGGTGATGCAGCCCGTCGAAAGCTTGAAGAACTCGTCGAAAACTATAGCTAATGCAGTAAAAGGGTAAATTGCGATAAAAAGGTAGAATAAGATAAAATTGGTTTGTTTTTGAATTGGATTGTATATTTCACATAGCCCTCGGGCACATATTTATACTCCCGCATGGAGAGTTGTACAAAGACACGACACATATTCTTCTTAAAACAAACTCCTACTTTTAAGGAAACTGACTCGCGCAGGAGCCGGATAACAATATTTATTTCCTAAACAAACACACCTATTTTAAAGAAAAATAAACGACCCATGCAAAAGTCGAACTCAAACTACTATAATAATACTAGTACAAAACACTAGTTTCCTTATACTTCTTTTCGATGGAAACTTTCCAACGGCAGACCCCTTCAATCCGCACCTTCCTTCTTTGGCCACTTGTAATCCTCCGCTGCCCCTAAATACTAAGTTATGCCCATCGGCATCGGCAATACTTTCCCGATCGGCAATCGGCAACGAGCCCTCATTGGCAATCAGCAATGACCCTTGATCGGCAGTTGGCAATGCCCCCTCATCGGCAATCGGCAATAGCAGCTCATCGGCAATCGGCAATGACTCTTCATCGGCCATCAGCAATGACTTTTTACTGGCAATCAGCTTCAGCAAGACTTCACCTTCATCGGCCAAGATCATCCAACCTCCATCGGCAACACACTTGGTCTTCCGCAGCACTCTCCCATCGGCCATATTGGCTCATACTTTACCGATGCCGATGGAGAACGGCCACTGACCAGTCAAGCCTCGACCCATTTGACACGTGTCGAAAAACGGTGTCAACACATGCCCCCCAGTTTCGGAGCGTATAACACTTTACGTGCCGAAATTCTCTCCACTATAGCCGTCACTGTAGCCGTTGCTGTAGCCGTTACCTCCGAGATAGATGTACGATTTCCTTGATCCCCGTGTGTGGAACCGCAATTTAATAATAAAATCCCTCGATTGTAGCACAAACAGTTGCAAACCACCTCGATCACCGCGCGTATCTACCGCGGGCCTCTCCACATTCCTGCACAGTGTGGAACAGAACCCCAAAATACCCCTGAACAGGATTATAAAAGTTACTGGGATCCACACTGCCTTTTTACCCGAGCCCATTTTCACTTTCACCTTCCTGCCTTCGTCTTCAACCTCCAGCCGCGCTGAAGAACACAAGCTCGAGCAACAGTGTTCCTCCGTAATAAAGGATGAACTGCAATCACTCCTTCGACTTCCAATGGCGATCCAAGTCGACATCCCGAAGGTAAGACTCATTCTCCACTCAATCCAACCTCTCTGCATGGTTCTTTTCCTCGCAAAAACCTAGATTTATTTCCATTCTTCTTTCTGATTCGTCCCTTCTTCTTTGAACCCTAGGAGCTGTACAACAAGGTAGTCATCCCACTCGCTGGTTCCAATCTCAGCTACCTAGGCCCAATGGGCAATCCAGACCCCACCTTCATCATTAATGCAGAAACCAACCGGGTACCGCTCAGATCTGCAGGAGCGTAACCTGGATCAGTGCGTTAGGCTTTCAATTGCCGATATGGAGAAGAATGAAAACTTGATGATGGCAGCCTCATACTTCTGGTCCGATAGCATGAACGCTTTCCTCTTCAGGCATGGACCAGCTACCCCAACCCTTGCCGATGTCTACATGCTGACCGGTTTGGACATCACCTCTGCCGATACCTTCACCCTCTTCAACAGAAAATCAGAGTACAAGGTGAACACTCGGAATATTGGCGGTTGGACAGGCTACATCAAAGAGAACCAGAAAACCGGATCGGTAACCCAACGGGAGCACGCCATCTTCTTAAACATGTGGTTGGAAAAGTTCATATTCTGCGGCAAAACCATCGGTCCGACCACCATGCACCTCCCAGCGGCTGAATTACTTGCCGATGGAACGAGGCTCCCTTTGGGCAGGTATCTTCTTGGATCAGTTTACCGATTGCTGCATCAAGTGTCCCATAAGCTACTGCTAGGAGAGCCCATCGGCAATCTCGGAGGCCCCTGGTGGTTTGTCAATCTATGGCTGAACGCACATATGCACAAGGCCCTCCAGTTTGATTTATTTGTCCAACAATTCCCGAGGGACATATCGGAAGATTACCGATACGATGATGATGAATCGGCAACTCGCCCTCCGCTTAACTTTGGAGAAGCTATCATAGTGCTGCCAGGTACCGATGCCAAATAAGAGCACTTCGGCTATTATTTCCAGAAGTTCTACAACAGACTCCCCTCCTCAGAACGGACCTGGTGGCCATATCTTGATGAACACAACCAGTTTCCGTTGCTGTTCAACTTGACCGATGTGAGCCTGCCCAAGAACCAAGCAATCATGAGGGCCAGCATTACTCCCCGAGCTATTCCAGTAAATATCTTTGGATCTGGGAAGAATCCCCACCATCCTACGAGTTCTACTATCCATCAGCGGCAGCGAGACAACTGGCATTTGGCCAACTGCCGATCAAACTTTGCTACTCTAAGGTAGTGAGACCTAGGCAGGCAATCTCCAGTAATCTGGACTGGAATAAAGTCATCAGCCTTCCTGCCGATGCCGATCTGTCAGACCTTGACTTGTCCTCCTAGTCGCCAACCTCCTTCATCACCAACGAGTTCAAGTCTTGGTGGCAAGTGTGGAAGTGCCAGCTACTCGCCAAGTCTTCACACTATTATCGGCACTTGATTGACGCCGATTACGTCATCCCCGATGACGCAGTAAGTCGGCTATCTGATGTACTTCTATTACTTTATTTTTGTCATCGGTATCAGCACTTAACTCTTTTGTGCCTGACAGGCCGATGATCCGGTTCCCACAATGAGTAACAGTGGTAGGCCCTTTAATCTTCGGATAATGGGTCCCATATCGATCATCGGCACCAAAGCTCCGACATTGGCCGCCTTCACGCCTCAACAGGTACCTGCGCCGACACCCACAAAAACCCAGGCTACATCGGCTGCTGTCGTTGCCCTGACACGGGTTTATGCAGTAAACTCGCTTTTACTTGTACCGATTACATACCGTTTTATCGGCAACATTTATCTTGTATAACTTGCTTTGTATTTTCAGGCACTATGGTCATCGGCATCTGCTTCCAGCAGGCAAACACCTTCCAGCCCGGTTGCCGATGCCCCCCGGTCTTCGTCAAAACGGGTTGGCTCCCCTTCTGCTGCGCCGATGAAGAAGAGGCGCTTGAGGCTGGCTTCTCCTCTACCATCAGCTCCAACTGCGCCATCAGCTGCTGATGCGCCGCCAGCAAAACTGCTTCTGGCTCTAGTTGCACCACCTGCCGGCGGGTCATCGGCAGAACCTCCATCGGTTTCAGTTGCGCCAACCACCGGCGGGTCATCGGCAAAGCCTCCATCGGTGAGTGTACCTGATCAACCGATGGACGACGTCCCGGCTCAAGAGATAACTCCACCCGCCACGATAGCGGAGGCATCGTCATCGGCACAGTTGGCCAGACTACCCGGTGAGGAAACAACCCAACCTTCCGCAGCAGCAGCGACGTTAGCATCGGCACCGTCGACCCACGTCCCCGATGACAGAGTGCCACCACAAGAAACTGCCACCACATCGGAGGCGACACCGGTAACAACTATACCAGCACCAGCGACGTCGGCTGCCTCTCCAACAAGGGCCCAGTCATTGGCATCTGCTGCCGATGTTCAGGATGAAGCTCGACCATCCAGTATGCCAAGCCCCAGGCAGGAGATCCGCTTCAAGACGGTAAGTCGATTACCTTAAAGCTCATGGTATAATTTTACAATCGGCATATTTTAACTTCTCTGTTTTCAGGCTCAAGACTCTCCGGACAACCTCTTCTCCTACAGCCTGAACCCTCAGGACGAAGATGAACGCCAAAGCCGCATTCAAGCAGACAGTCTATTCTCCTTTGCAGTCGACGTTCCCGACGATGAGGAAGAGGAAAGCTCTGTCCCAGCTTTATCAGCAGAAATCAAGTCCAAACTTGAAGGACTGCTCTCCTTGCTGCTACAAGACACGTCTCAACTCATCCAGGACTCATCGGCAGCAAGGATTGCATTCAAAGAGATCCAAAGCCATCTTTCCGCCGACGCAGCAGAAGTCCTTCTCCAAGCAACCTTCCTCGACATCAAACAGATCCAGTACCAGAGGCTTACCCGTCGCATTGCCGATAGGGCCGCTCAAGCTAATAGCGAGGAAGAGAAGCTCAAATTCAAACACATTGCCGATGAGAAGCACAAAGGTATCGGTCAAGCAAAAGTCTCCATCGGCAACCTTGATCAAGAAATCTCCCGACTATCGGCAAAGAAGGAGGAGCTACTGGCGGAGCTACAAAAGGTTGAGGGGAATCTGACTGCAGCCAACCAGCACAAAGCCCAACTGTCCGACTCCATCAAGGTCATGTGGCAAGAAAGGGACCAGAACGCGCGGCAAGCTATACTGTGGAAGAAAAAGATCAAGCCGGTCGAGGGTTCTGCCGACGCCGACGCCAAGGAGATGGGCGAAATATAGCAAATTCGCCTGCGTACGATATCAGTTATGAACTCCTTACTGTAATTTCTGTTGTATCGGCAAGGATGTAACCTGATACTTAGTCTCGACTTGTAATATAATGCCAGTTTGTTTCTACCGATGTTTTCATAATTTTTCTTTCATCGGCATTCGACTGAGCACTATGCATCCACCCATACGCTAGGGTAATACCTTTTTAAGTATTTGCCGTTGATCGCTCTAGAAAACGCTACTCCTTCGAGAGTTTCCAAAATGTACGCATTACCAGGAGCAGACTGTTTTATCCAATAAGGACCCTCCCAATTAGGGGACCACTTTCCAAATTTAGAGCTCTTAGTCCCAATCGGTAAAATCAACTTCCAAACCAAATCGCCATTGGCAAATTCCTTCACTTTTACTTTCTTGTCATACCACCGGGCAACCCTCTTCTTATTCTCTTCAATGCTAATCAATGCCCTCAACCGATGACCTGCCAAATCTTCTAACTCATCTTTCATCAGAGTAATATAATCATTGGTCGTCAATTGATCCTGAAAAGATAATCGCCTAGAACCAGTTTTGATTTCCCAAGGTAGGACAGCATCGTGCCCATAAACCAACTGATACGGCGAGACCTTAGTTGCACCATGACAAGCCATCTGATATGACCACAAAGCTTCGTTTAATACCATGTGCCACCTTCTAGGGTTTTCCTCAATCTTGCGCTTTATAAGCTTAATGACTCCTTTATTAGTCGCTTCAGCTTGACCATTAGCTTGAGCATAATAAGGAGAAGAATTTAACACCTTGAAACCCATACTAGTAGCAAAGTCATCAAACTCTCCCGATGTGAACATGGTCCCTTGATCGGTAGTAATGGTCTGAGGAATACCAAATCGGTAAACGATGTGCTCCTTAACGAAATCCACCATGTTCGCCGATGTCACCTTCTTCAAGGGGATTGCCTCAACCCATTTGGTGAAGTAATCAGTAGCAACAAGTATGAACTTGTGCCCCTTGCTTGACGGCGGATAAATTTGGCAAATGATATCAATAACCCATCCTCTGAACGGCCAAGGCTTGATTATAGGATTCATTGCCGATGCAGGTGCCCTTTGCACATTACCGAACTTTTGACAGTCCTGGCACCCTTTGAAATAATTGAAGCAATCTTCAAGGATTGTCGGCCAATAATATCCATTTCGCCTAATCATCCACTTTATCTTGAATGCCGATTGATGCGCTCCACATACACCTTCATGGATTTCACCCATCAATTCTTTCGACTCCTCTTTGCTGAGACATCTAAACAAGACTCCATCAATCGTCCGATAATACAACTCGTTGTCGAGAAGCACATACTTAGTAGCTTGGAATCTTAGACGCCTTTCAACTTTCCTGGATGGATCCCTCAAGAAATCGGCAATCTCCTTTTTCCAATCATCGGCAACTGTTACCGATGTCGTGACTGCTTGAATCGGCTGATATCCCGAAGCATTCTGTGCTAGCTGATTGGCCTCTTCATTATGCAACCTTGGAATGTGCTCAAGGCGGTATTCTCTGAACTCTTTCAACAACCGCAAACACCTCTCATGGGCTGCAATTAACATCTCGCTTCGGCATTCATATGTCCCAATCAATTGATTAATCACCAACATAGAATCACCGAAGACTTCAACAGCATCGGCACGCACCTCCCTGAGTAGTTCTAACCCCTTAAGCAAAGCTTGGTACTCAGCTTGATTGATTGTTGACGTAGCAACAATCGGCAACGAAATCTCATACCTCTGTCCTCGGGGTGAAATCAAGAGAATACCGATACCTGCTCCGTCCTTGCACGTAGACCCATCAAAGAATAAAGCCCAAGGAGCAATCTCAACAAAGCTCACCATATTGCAGTGCTGAGTGACAAAATCGGCCATCACCTGACCCTTAACAGCCTTAGCCGATTCATACCTTAGGTCAAATTCTGATAGTGCCAAAATCCACTTACCGATTCGTCCACTCAAAATCGGCATTGACAGCATGTACTTGACCACATCATCTTTGCAGACAACAGTGCATTCGGCCGACAGCAAATAATGCCTCAATTTAATGCAAGAGAAATACAAACATAAGCACAATCTTTCTATGGCCGAATACCTGATTTCAGCATCCACCAATCTTCTGCTCAAGTAATATATTACACGTTCCTTCCCTTCAAACTCTTGAATTAAGGCTGATCCGATAACACCGTCATCGGCAGACAAATATAACCTGAAAGGCTTCCCGTGTTGAGGTGGAACCAAGACTGGAGGATTCACCAAGTATTTCTTAATCTCC
Source organism: Microstegium vimineum (assembly GCA_022036555.1). NCBI lineage: Eukaryota > Viridiplantae > Streptophyta > Magnoliopsida > Poales > Poaceae > Microstegium > Microstegium vimineum. The sequence goes on along the minus strand of CM039128.1, from coordinate 17,446,941 downwards.
TCTAAGGCTGACTGTTGCTGTTCTTTCCATGTAAACTCTTGATCGGCTTTCAACTTTAACAGAGGACTAAAAGATTTAATCTTACCAGATAGATTGAATATAAATCTTCTGATGAAATTAATCTTGCCGATCAGAGACTGCAACTCAGTCTTGTTGGTAGGAGCAACCACCTTGTTAATTGCATCAATAGACTTCCTGCCAATTTCAATGCCTCTCTGATGCACCATGAAACCCAGAAACTGACCTGCCGATACACCAAATGCGCACTTGTTAGGATTCATCTTTAACCATGCTCCCTGGTACACTCCAATATTTTCCGCAAATCGGCAAGATGCTTCCTGAAGTCTCCGGACTTAACCACCACGTCATCAATGTAGATTTCAACTATTGTGCCGATATACTTATGAAAGATAAAATTCATTGCCCTCTGATAAGTAGCACCGGCATTTTTCAGGCCAAAAGTCATGACTACCCACTCAAATAAGCCGACGTGACCTGGACATTGGAAAGCAGTCTTGGATATGTTTTCTTCAGCCATGAATATTTGATTATACCCAGCATTACCATCCATGAAGCTAATAATCTGATGTCCAGCAGCAGCGTCGATCAGCAGATCGGCAACGGGCATCGGGTAGCCATCCATCGGCATAGCCTTGTTCAGATTCCTGAAATCAATGCAAACACGAAGTTTTCCATTCTTTTTATACACAGGAACCACGTTAGAGATCCAATCGGCATATCGGCATTGCCGAATAAATCCAGCTTCGATTAACTTTGTAATCTCAACCTTGATGTCGGGTAAAATAGTAGTCCTGGTCACCTTTGCCCAGCTTTCTGAACACGACATAGGGCATTATGTTGATCGACGCGCCACCATCCACCAGCATCTTGGTCATCGGCTGGTCATCCACTTTGCCCTTAACAAACAGAGCCCTTAAGTGCTACCTCTCATCTTCGGCAGGCTTTTCAAAGATAGCCGCCATCGGATCCAGCACCAATTGTGCCATATCGGCAACCTCTTCATCATCGCTAACGGGCGCCATGAATTCCATCGGCAACATGACAACCATGTTTACATCTGTCGATGGCTCCCTGTCCTTGCGCTTCGGCCTCCATTGCTTCTCCCCTGAGGGCTCTGCACTGTCATATAAGTCATCGCGGCGCTGGCGCTGAATCCTCCTCTTCTGGGTTTTAGTCAAACCCTTAGGGCACCATGGAGGAAGTTTGGTCTTCTAGACAGGTTGGTGCTGCTTCCCACTGCTTACATCGGCACTTCTTCCGATGTTGGGATCTCTGGAGAATCTTTCTTCGTCGGGCACTCTAGCATTGGCCATCTCCTTCAGCTCCCCCTGATCAACACGCCTGCCGAGCCGATCATGGGCACTGAGCTTGCCCCCCAGTCGGTCATGTGCCGATCTGTTCTCTCTGAGCGGCCTGGCGTACCTGGATGCCTGATCATCAAAACAAGGTCTCTTACCTGACCGATCGGCTGTGTAGTACCCATTATACTCTGGACAGTTATCGGCAGTGGGCAGCTTGATGCCCTCCTCCCAGCAATGAACGAAGAAGGGACACCTCCAATGGTCCTTATGTCGAAGCCATTCCCGATGCTCTTCTTCTTGCCGATACCGTTCCTCACGTGATTGCCGATGATATCGCCTTGACTGTTTGTGAGTGATCACCACCTCAGGAGCCCTGTTGGCGCTGTTACCCTCATCGGCAACCTCCTTGTCCTTTCTGCCATCGGCAAACTTCCTTGCGTCGTGCTCGGACACTTGACAGTCAGGGTCTACTGATGAATTCCTCCTGGCAGCTTTCGATGTCAACACTTTGGTTTTTTCGCTGATTTCCACCATATTGTTGGGGAACGGGTGCTGATCTATCTTCATCGGTTTCTGGACTTTAGCGTTTTCGAACTTAATACGCCCAGACTCAATCTCCGACTGCAACTGCTGCCTGAATACTTTGCAATTATTGGTACTGTGTGAGGTTGCATTATGCCACTTGCAGTACCTAATCTTCTTGAGCTCTTCGGCCGATGGAATCACTTGGTTGGGCGCCAACTTGATTCGCCCCTCTTGCAGCAACAAGTCAAACATCCTATCGACCTTGGTGACGTCGAAGGTGAACCTCTCAGTCTCCTTATGGCTGAACGGACAAGACACAGGCTTCTTATCCTTCACCCATTCGGCCGCATCGACATTCAGCTCTTTATCCGATTCAAAATCTTCTTCTTTCCCGATGAAGGTCACCTTCTTGTTCCACGTCTTCCTGGGCTCAAAGGCTTTGATATCCTGATCGGCAATCCTCTGCACCAGGTGACTTAGGCTCTCAAACTCTTGGGACGCGTACTTGTCCTTGATGTGCGGCAGTAACCCCTGGAAGGCCAAATCTGCTAATTACCGATCATCAAGCACCAGACTGTAGCACTTGTTCTTCACGTCCCGCAGTCTCTGCGCAAAACTCTCTACCGATTTGTCGTTGCGTTGCCTCATTTTGACCAAATCGGTAAGCTTCTTCTCATGTATGCCAGCAAAGAAGTACTTGTGAAATTGCCTCTCCAGATCGGCCCATGTAATTATAGAATTTGGAGGCAACGATATGAACCATGTGAATGCCGATCCGGACAATGATGAAGAGAACAATCTCACCCTTAATTCCTCCCTGCTGGCAGCTTCTCCACACTGGATAATGAAGCGGTTGATGTGCTCCATTATTGACGTGTCGTCTTGGCCGGAGAACTTGGTAAAATCGGGCACCTTGTACCGATTTGGCGGAGGAATCAAGTCATATGCAGGAGGGTACGAAGTCCGATAGGAGTATGTGTTGACCTTGGGTCTGATGCCGAATTGCTCTTTCATGACTTCGGCAATCTTACCGACCCAGTACGCGTCCTGCTCTTGCCGACTCATTGGCTGATTGTCGACTGGTGGAGTCGGCTGACGCGCCTCTTGAAGATGTGCAGTAGTCGCGGGCGCGGCACCAGTCATCTGCACACTATGCATCGGTTGACTTACTGATGGATAGTTTGGCATACTTGGCAGAGTTGGTTGAACCATCACATTCATCGGTTGCTGTACCGATGGTCCGCTCTGAGTGTAAGCTGGGCCTCCATAATAATACATCGGCGCGCCATGCTGCTGAGCCGGTGGCTGGTTGACCCATCCAGGATTATAAAGCATCGGCATATGACTTGACGATGGCTGATAGCTGACCGGAGCATGCGGCTCTTGAATTCTAGAGCAATTGATCACCAGATTACCCTGGGGGACCGGCACTCCAGCTTGAGAATTCGCCACCAGAGATTGACTGTCGGTGGTTATAATGTGTTGCATCGGCACAGAGCTTGCCGATGGTGGCATCAGGGGTATCTTGGGAATTACTTGGAGATCATCTGATGACACTTTTATGGTTGGAGCAGGCGTAGAGTTGTGCATCATATGAGCCATCGGCTGTGACTGCGCTGCCGATGCCGTAGAGTTCCTCCAGGCTGAACCATCTCCCTGCACCAGATTAGAACCAACATATAGATTCGGAGGCATATCGTATCCCCACCAGTTAGCGGGGGTTGGCCCCGAAGTTGCCGACGCGGCTGGATCTGCGTTGAACTTGGTAGTGTCGCCAGCGTTCGGTCTTGGTGATGTAGCCGCATCGGCAGATGGTTCCACAGGGGTGGAAGATGCTATTGGGGCCACCAATGGGCTTGTAGACGCCAATCCAGGCTGATGATACGCTGGACCGACATATCGCGGTGCATGTCCTTCTTTGAATGTTTGTGCGACAGCATTGTAGACAGTATTGGACAACACGCTAGAGTGGTTAATCAAAGCTTGACTTACAGCGGCATTAACCATCTCTTGTAGCTTACCAGGGTTGGCGTCGTACGTGACCTGTCGTGGCAACGGCGGATCTTGCTTCTGAATTGCTTCGCCACTCCTGCTGAGGCTGAAGGATTTGAGATACAGCTGCCGGTATTCCTCCATAGCCCGCTTCATGGCCTGCTTCTGATCATCTTTCAGATCGGCCTCAGACACTTCAATGACATTCCTCTGGTTGACATCGGCGTGATCAGCCATGCCGAATGTGTAGATCTGTATAATCTGTCCCACCGGGTGTGCCAAAAGAGGTGTTGACACAAAAAGCGTCAGATCTGTGAACACCTCGGGCTATTACCCAAAGCTCGGTATTCCGGAGGCGTGCCAGTCGATTTGACCAATCAATCGACAAGGATGATAACTAGAACAAACTGAACGAGACGACAGCGATGCGCCCGGACGTCAAGGCTCAGATTGATCAAGGATAACTAGAGCAGAGCTGAACGAGGCAAACAGCGATGCGCCCGGATTGCCAAAGCTCAGAGGTACTCCCATGCGGAACTAACAAGGATTTGACGGAGATCAAGGTGATGCAGCCCGTCGAAAGCTTGAAGAACTCGTCGAAAACTATAGCTAATGCAGTAAAAGGATAAATTGCGATAAAAAGGTAGAATAAGATAAAATTGGTTTGTTTTTGAATTGGATTGTATATTTCCCATAGCCCTCGGGCACATATTTATACTCCCGCATGGAGAGTTGTACAAAGACACGACACATATTCTTCTTAAAACAAACTCCTACTTTTAAGGAAACTGACTCGCGCAGGAGCCGGATAACAATATTTATTTCCTAAACAAACACACCTATTTTAAAGGAAAATAAACGACCCATGCAAAAGTCGGACTCAAACTACTATAATAATACTGGTACAAAACACTAGTTTCCTTATACTTCTTTTCGATGGAAACTTTCCATCGGCAGACCCCTTCAATCCGCACCTTCCTTCTTTGGCCACTTGTAATCCTCCGCTGCCGCTAAATACTAAGTTACGCCCATCGGCATCGACAATACTTTCCCGATCGGCAATCGGCAACGAGCCCTCATCGACAATCAGCAATGACCCTTGATCGGCAGTTGGCAATGCCCCCTCATCGGCAATCGGCAATAGCAGCTCATCGGCAATCGGCAATGACTCTTCATCGGCCATCAGCAATGACTTTTTACTGGCAATCAGCTTCAGCAAGACTTCACCTTCATCGGCCAAGATCATCCAACCTCCATCGGCAACACACTTGGTCTTCCGCAGCACTCTCCCATCGGCCATATTGGCTCATACTTTACCGATGCCGATGGAGAACGGCCACTGACCAGTCAAGCCTCGGCCCATTTGACACGTGTTGAAAAACGGTGTCAACATTCTCATTTCTCATATTACAACTATGACCAGGATTTACAAAACAACTCAAACTATAGAAGCATAAAACTCTAGGAAAATCTCTAAAAGATTATCTTCAGATTCCGAAGTAGCTTCTTCTTCTGAGTGTTGGTTTCACTGAACTTTATAGAACTTGATGGTCTTGCAACGACTAATTCAATCTTTTCGATCAAGAACCTTTACAGGATATTCAGAGTATGTCACATCAGGTTCTAACTGAACTCCTTCCACTTCAACAACCGCATCCTTAACTTGAAGACACTTCTTCAATTGGGACATGTGAAACACATCATGAACGGTAGAGAGAATTTCCAGCAATGTCAAACGATAAGCCACCTTGCCAATGCATTCCAGAACTGGAAATGGACCAACATAGCGAGGTGCTAACTTGCCCTTCACTCCAAACCTAAAGATTCCTTTCATAGGTGTGACCTTTAAGTACACATGATCTCCTGGCTGATATTGAAGTGGCCTTCTTCTCTTGTCAGCATAGCTCTTCTGCCGTGAGCAAGCTACTTCAAGATTAATGCAAATCTGCTTGACTTTATCTTCAGCTTCCTTAACTAAATCGACACCAAAGAACTCACATTCCCCGGGTTCTGACCAATTAAGAGGAGTTCTGCAACCTCGACCGTACAAAGCTTCAAATGGTCACATTTTTATACTCTGCTAGTAACTATTGTTATACGAGAACTATGCCAAAGGTAAGCATTCATCTCATTTCTCTGCAAAGTTAAGCACGCAACATCGCAATAGATCTTCATGTATCTGATTCACCCGCTCCATCGGACCATCAGTTTGCGGATGATAAGCGGTGCTATACAGGACCTTAGTATCAAGTGACTCATGGAGATGCCTCCAGAAAGCTGAGACAAACTGAGTTCCACGATCTGATACTATGGTTTTGGGAACTCCAGGAAGACTTACTATCCGTGATAGATAAAGCTTGGCATAAACAACAGTAGTGTGTGAAGTCTTAACTTGTAGAAAGTGTGCAGTCTTGGTAAGTCAATCAACAATGACCCAGATGGAATCATAACCACTAGAGGTCTTAGGCAAGCCTACTATGAAATCCATGCTGATGTCTTCCCATTTCCATGTCAGAACTGGTAAAGGTTGAAGTTGACCTCCAGGTTTCAAACGCACTGCTTTCACTTTCTGACAAGTGTCGCACTTAGACACATAGCCAACGATCTCAATCTTCATCTTTGTCCACCAAAACTTTCTCTTCAAATCTTGGTACATTTTGTTGCTTCCAGGATGGATAGACAATCAAGAAGTATGAGCTTCATCAAGAATAGCTTGTCGCAACTCTGGAACTTTGGGCCCTACAAGACGATCCTTGAACCAAAGCATATTGGCTTCATCTAACTTAAAACAAGTAGGTATTCCAAATCTAACCTTTGTTTTAAGATGAGCGATGCCTTTATTGGTTTTTTGAGCTTCGATGATTTGATCATGAATGTTGGGTTTGCTGGGGATATTACCTTAGCATATCCCCAGGGACCTTATGGGCCCGCCGACAAGGAGACGACCTAGCCCACGAGGCCTTGCGGCACGTGACCAGCCCATCGTGCTTGCCAAGGGCTCCGAAGAAGCCTTGCTCGCCAAGAAGGATCCTGGTAGATAGACTCGGATCCCTTACCTAAAGGGACCGATCGTAATCTGTTAGGATATGGAAACTGTAACCCTGCTCCCCGGTTATATAAGGCGAGCAGGGACCCCCTCCAAAACATCTGGCATACGATCCCCTAGATCTCATCTACGGATCTTGTAACCTAATACTCATATCAATCCAACCACCAAAACAGAGGACGTAGGGTATTACGGCGATTTGCCGGCCCGAACCTGTCTAAATTGTCGTGTCTACGCTCTCTATGTTACGCTTGATCCTCGTCGCCACACCTCCGCCTACAATCTACTACTGTGGGGTACCCCCTAGGTAGACTATGACGCATATTTCGTTGATAGTTGGCGCGCCAGGTAGGGGGTGTGTGCATCGACTTCATGGCTCATCAAGCGGTTACGTTCCCGGATTCGATGGTCCTCCCGACGGCTGGCACTGTGCTACAGATTGGATCCATGTCCTGGACCATCGGATCTACTCCACACGAGGTAGACGCGCCGCTGCTCGCTCGGCGTCCCGCAATGCCAACATACCATCCGCGAGAGAAGATCAGCATCGATGACCAAGTTGACGCCATCGACCGCTCCAACGGCGGCATCATCAAGTGCATCAATCTCATTGAGACAACACGATGACGACTCCCCAGCCATCGCGGCCGCCGACCACGCAATCACTGAACTCTGACAAAGACGACGACCATGACGACCGGGGGCACCCTCCACCCTTCAACGATGCCTCACAGACTCAGCAATCAGGCGGCGGTCTTCCAACGCTAGATGCTCCAATCGGTCTTCGACCAGTTCCAGGCGCCTCCCATTGTAAACACCGTCGTCATCTCCATGACCCCCAGCGACTCCGAGCAGGTACTGTCCCTCGATGGCACTATCTCCCCTGGCTCGACCACCAGAGCAGACCGAAGTCGCCAGTCCCTCCAGATCGACCGACAGCTTCCCAGAGTTCCCTCTGGGCTTCGGAGGGGTGATTTTTCAAGTCTCCGCTGACAGCGTCGCTTCCGATAATGAAACAGACACCGAACATGCCGCAAGAGAGCAGCACAATGCCGAACGCGCGCAAAGGCGCGACGACGAACACCTCGAACAGGAACGGGTCTCGCGGAAACAGCGCGAGCAGGATCAGAGGAATCGCGGTAACCCGCCATGACGCAATCTCCAGCACGAGTTCGACATGATGGGTGACATCCTGATGTACTCTACCCCCAGCGCTAATTTGGCGGCAGCTGCCTGCGAGTTGTCCAAACTCCAAGGAACACCGGTGATCGAGAAGATAGATGCCCACATCAAGGAGGTCGTGGTGCAGGTAAAAAGGAAGGGGCAAGCACTCGAGTCCTCCAGCCAGTCCCACAGCCGGAACCATCCACGAAGCCCTATGAGGGAGCGCCAGCGAAGGTCCCCAAGGCGCAATGACCTAGATCACAACAGGGCCCGACGTGGTCGAACACCGGAACTAGTGCACCAGAGCCCTCCGAGACAACACCAACAAAGATCGTCGAGATATGATGACGACGAGTATAACAATCCCAGATACAATCGAGTACCAGCACCGGCACCCCGAGCTACGGGGGATTGCACCTCTTTTCAGCCCGCCTGCGAGCCATCTGGTGGCCCCAAACTTTAGAGTGACGTCGGTGGAGAAGTACGATGGCAAAGCAAACCCAGAGCAATGGGCCTCCACTTACGAGATCGCCGTATACGTCGCCGGAGGAGATCAAGACGTGATGGCCAATTACTTGCCAGTAATGTTGTCGACCTCCACCAACAGCTAGCTCTAGAAGATACTAGAAGGCACTATCGACAGTTGGGAAGACCTCATGGAAATCTTCATCAAGACCTACAAAGCTACGTGTGTCCAGCCAGGGACGCGTTACGACCTGGAGAGTATACGCTAGAGGAGTAATGAGAGCCTCCGAAAGTACATCAGGCATTTCTCCGACAAGCTCCTGAGCATAACAGATATCTCCGACCTAGAAGCCATCGCCATCTTCTCCAACAGTCTATAGGCGGACGACCTCCGGAACAAGTTGGCTAGGAAAAACGTACCGACCATACAAGAGCTGATGACGATCGCGAACCCTTACGCCAATCAAGATGATGCCACCCGTAGCAGGGAAAACAGGAGGCGCCATTCTCGTTCTCTGGAACGCGCGGCGGATAACAATCATCGACCAGACCACCGAAGCAAAAGAGGGCCTAGCGACCACCACGATTACTGGTCAGGTAACTACGAACACCACCCCTAGAAGTATGACTACAGGAGAAACCACCGCTACGTCGCAAACACGGACGCCCGGCCAAAGAAGAACTACTACGACAGCTATGAGAAGATCCTCGCCGGACCATGTCCCATTTATAAAAACTACAAACACTCCCTGCGGGAATGTGATCTCATCGAGACGACGATGAAGGAAAAAGTTGACAAAAGGCAGAAGAAAAATGGCGAAGATAGAGGCAAGGACCAAGGACCACCGGCGCTAGAGTTCCGAGCAACCTCAACGACGTACTCCATCTTTGGAGGCAACGTGCTCGTCGAGGGGGAGAGGCGACGCCGCCAGGTCCGCACGGACATTTACTCGGTCGCTGCCACAAGAGAAAACACAGCCGACGCTCGCTTCCTCGACTGGTTAGACCATCCAATTAGCTTCTCCGGAGAAGATGAGTGGACGGATTACAGATATCCAGGTCGCTTCCCACTGATCATTAATCCAACCATCGCAACGTGCTACTTCAGGAAAGTCCTAGTCGACGGCGGCAGCGCCATCAACATCATCTTCGCCGACGCCTTTTGCCAGCTCAAATACTCGAAGAAAGATCTCCTCCCAGCGAACTTCTCCTTCTGGGGAATCATCCCAGATAAGGTGTCAACGCCGGTAGGCCAGATTACCCTACCTATGCAGTTCGGCGACAAGAACCACTTCAGGGTCTAGAACATCAAGTTCGTCGTCGCCAAGTTCGACACTGCCTACCACACGATACTTGGTCGTCCAGAACTCGCCAACCTAATAGCAGTCCCGCGTTAGACGTACATGGTGTTGAAGATCCTCAGTCTCCGCACCAACTTGAAGATAGCTTACAAGTGCGAGCAGCAGACAATCAACACCACAGAGAAGACCTGTGCCCAGGACACATACACCTCCAGTGACAACGACAAACCCGCCGCCAAGAAGCAGAAAGAAGCAGAACCAAAGACGATCACCGCCGATTTCGCCAGCGAACAGACGCAGAAACTGCCGTCCTTCGACGACGTGTGAAGATTTCCAAATGTAACCATAGTTCAATAAAGTTTGTACTAGGTACTTCCCCATCAATAAATAAAGGTGCTTAATCTCCTACATATCCCATGTACAAACGCCCACTCAGGACGCACGGCGACCACTGTGACAATAACTCCGGCGAACGACGACAACCGCAACAAACCAGACAACGTTCGATGACCTCTCCAAAACACTCCCATAGTGTTCGACGACCTCGTCAAAAACGCGATAAGGTATTCTCCAAACAGCCTGGCCGTAACCTGAAAGCTACCGAAGCTGGCATGCCGATTAACCATAGCAGATAAAAGTAGCTACCCTAGACGCTATGATTACATCGTTAGGCATCCTTAGCGATATTTCCCCAGAAGCCGGGAAATACCGCTCGGGTCGGAAGCCATGAGGTTGCGCGCCCAGAATTTGTACACGACCATGGTACGGTCGACAACTCTACAAGCAGCCTGCCTTTTTTGCCCAATGCCTGCAGGAACGATCTCCACAGGCCCTAGTCACACCATGATCGAGCCTCTCGAAAAAGGGCCCTGTCCCTGGCATCTCCCTAAGCGTGCATGAGTTATTCGCCCTCTGCGCTGCGGATTGTCAACACTGTGCCTCCTTGGGAGTCCTTATGTATCCTACGCATGCAGTGGCGCTAGCCCTACGATACGGACCATTTGAGACCCAAGGGCGAACATTTCATCGCTACGGCTCATGACTTAGTAGGCAGGATAGGATATACAAGTGAAACAAAAGCTCACCGCCAGGATATATAACAGCTTTATAGTTTTCACTTACACATCCGACCACTTGTACCTAGGATACAAACTACAACTGTCTTGCAGCAAAGTAGCCGACGACAAAACACCGTGATACACCAAAAACGGAAGGATAATACTTCAGATAAGGCGTTCAACGATTACAACTTCATCCTACTGATGTGATAAGCGACCACCACACTAATATGCCTAGTCCAAAGATCGAACTCATGTCAGATTCAACATTGCCGGCTACAGTACATGATGATCCCTAGCATATTGTTACCTGCCGGACCAAAACGACAACACTCCTCCCAGATGCAAAGATGGGGATCGACGACGACTAAATCCGGCACATCCTCTGGAGCACGTATCCACCGCCGCCGCCAGATGACATGAAGATCATCACGAGAACGCTCCCGGAGACGGCGCAAGCCTTGATTACCAAACCGACCATCGGGAAGGGCACCTCCGCTAAGACAATCGATGATGGCAAGCGTCTCCGAGTTCGTCGAATCAGCAAAGTACAACATCATGGCCTTGAAGTACATCGTAACATCGTCTCCAGCCGCCACCGCCCTGTCGATAAGTGATTTGCCAATGGAATCCCGCCCCTGCAACATCAACCGCTCCAAACCATGAAAGAACAATGCCTCCCGGTGGTCAACATTAGGAAAGCACTGCTCGAAGGCAGTCTCCAGAAAAGGGAAGTAGGGCCGGCAATAATCCTGGACACGCCGAAGGGACAAGAGCCGAATCGTCGAAGCATCATCGCAAAAGTTGCGGAAGAGACGATAGATTGGGCGAATCTTCACATACTCGTGCACATTGTCGCCATCATCGATCACGCGAAGAAGGATCCGAAACACTAAGTCCTCCGGCAGGGTCAGCAAGGCGGCAAGACCCATTGCAAGATGCGCGCCTCCAGCCTCCATCAAACCTGGCATGAACTAAGCGTCGATGAAACCCTCTAAAGACCTTGCGACTGGACAATGCGAAGGAAGTCGAAGCAATGGTGAATGGAACTCACCCTGATCTTCACCCAAATATATACTCAAATCTCCGTCCTCTTCGAATACCTCAATCAATGAAGACGCGCCTCTCCGAATCCTACACACGCTCGGGCAGAGTTCAAAAGACGCGACCTTTCCCGCTCCGCCGCTAAATCCGCCCTTTATACAAAGAGGCGTGGTGCTTCGCCTCCCAGGATTTTTGGGAAACCGCAACGACCAAATACGGAACCGCCACGACACCAACTTCCTACGTTGTGACTTGGGCCGCTAACCGCATGGTTAATTCGGCCCAATAATTCCCTTTCCCCTATTCCGCATCTTCTTACCGATAAACCCCCTGATTTTCGTCTAATAAATCACCACTTACACCACAGTCACGGGGACTGGGCATACCATTCTGTTATGATTTCTTTGGCAAGAACAATAACACAGCTATAGTATACTACTTGGCAAGTTCCGCGGGACAGCTACAGTGACACTCAGAGACTTCACCGATCATAAAACAACGACTCAGCAACTTACTCGCAGACTCGACCAGGCTCGTGGACTCCGTCCAGGACTACACCGAGCAAGGCTCGGGGACTGCTGTCGTGGCACGAGGACAGATGGCATGGAGCAACAAAACACCCGGGGACTGCAACCCGGGGAACGCGTAAAAGCAATGTGATCCCGACATAAGAACCTTCTAGCTCCTCGCGTTAGGCTCGGGGACTACGGGTATTCATAGTTGTTTTAAACAAACTTATATTTCAGTCTTTCTTTTATAAGCCTAATACAAGAGCCTCACAGCCTCTTACATCAGACTCGGGGACTGTGGGTATTCACAGTTGTCTTTTACAAAACTCATGCTTTACTCATTACTAATGCTTATATACATATCCCTTATCTTTATTATAAAGTTTGGCACCACGTGCATATTTCACCTACTACCAAGCTCGGGGACTAAGTGGGTACACTTCACCTTGCGGTGATTGTACTTATTTTCTTCTCGACAAAGCTCTGTTGTTTCCTGTTGTCTTTTTGCAGAGCCTAAGTGGGTACACTTCACTAGGGAACAAGCCATTCAAAAAGCTTATTCTTCTTCAGCACGTCACATCCTCCTGACGAGTAGCTGCAGCATCCATCGAAGGCGACCTGCTCGCACATCAAGCTATGATGCTCTTGACCAGCTCGACCTGGTCGGGAGGCTTCTCCATGTAGTGCCCCGACCAGCCAGCCTAGTCGGGACCCTGTAACGACGAATTCATGCGATGGCGACCAGATGTACACCTCCAAGAATGATGTTGCTGACTCGCTAGAAAAATATAACGTGCTCGGGAACTTGTTGGGGATATTACCTCGGCATATCCCCAAGGAACTTATGGGCCCGCCGACCAGGAGATGGCCTAGCCCACGAGGCCTTGCGACGGGCGACTAGCCCGTCCGGCTCGCCAAGGACTCCGAAGAAGCCTTGCTCGCCAAGAAGGATCCTGGTAGATAGACTCGGATCCCTTACCTAAAGGGACCGATCGTAATCTGTTAGGATATGGAAACTGTAAGCCTGCTCCCCGGCTATATAAGGTGAGCAGGGACGCCCTCCAAAACATCTAACATACGATCCCCTAGATCTCATCTACGGATCTTGTAACCTAATACTCATATCAATCCAGCCACCAAAACACAGGACGTATGGTATTACGGCGATTTGCCGGCCCGAACCTGTCTAAATCGCCGTGTCTACGCTCTCTGTGTTACGCTTGATCGTTGTCACCACACCTCCGCCTACAATCTACAATTGTGGGGTACCCCCTAGGTAGACTGTGACGCATATTTCGTCGACAGGGTTCCACCGAGATATTAGCTAGACTGCCATGCTGAACCATAGATATGTCTAGCTTTTCTAACTCATAAGAGAGCGTGGAATTCACCGTCTTTAGGCTCAGACAGTTGCAACTGCCCTTACGGGTTAAAGCATCAGCTACAACATTCGCTTTGCCTAGATGGTAATGCACTTCAAGATCATAATCTTTAATAAGCTTCAACCATCTTCTTTGCCTCATATTTAACTCAGACTGAGTGAATATATACTTCAAACTCTTATGATCAGTATAGATATGACAGAGATTGCCTAGAAGATAATGTTGCCAAATCTTCAAAGCATGGACAACTACCGCTAACTCTAGATCATGAGTTGGATAGCTCTCTTTGTGTTTCTTCAACTATCTAGAAGCATAAGCAATGACTCTTCCTTCTTGCATTAAGACACATCCGATACCGATACCGGACACATCACAATAAATATCGAAGGCTTTTTCAATATTAGGCTGAGCTAATACTGGAGTTGTAGTCATTAACTTCTTCAAGGTATGAAAAGCTTCTTCACACTCATCAGACCACACGAACTTGGTCTGGTTCTTCAGCAGACTGGTAATGGGTTTCGAGACTCGAGAAAAGTCTGGAATAAACCGACGATAATAACCAGCCATACCGAGGAAACTTCGAACTTGATGGATTGTCGTTGGTGGCTTCCAATCTAGAATGTCCTTCACCTTGCTAGGATCTACTGCTACTCCTCCGTTGGACAAATCATGTCCTAAGAATTGCACTTCTTTCAGCCAAAACTCACATTTGCTGAACTTAGCATAAAGTTGATGCTCTCGCAATCGAGTTAAGACGATCCCGGGATGACGGGCATGCTCTTCTTCATTCTTGGAGTAGATAAGAATATCATCAATGAATACAACAACGAACTTTTCCAGCATGAACACTGAGTTCATTAGATACATGAAGTATGCCGGGCATTGGTTAAACCAAAGGACATTACTAGATATTCATAAAGCCCATATCGAGTAGTAAACGCCGTCTTGAGGATATCTTCAGGTCGTATCTTGATTTGGTGGTATCCTTACCGTAGGTCAATCTTGGAGAACATCGTGGCTCCATCGAGTTGATCAAAGAGAAGATCAATCCATGGCAAGGGATACTTGTCCTTGATGGTCACCTCGTTCAAGGGACGGTAGTCAACGCACATGCGAAGGGTATGATCCTTCTTCTTCACAAAAATAGCAGGACAACCCCATGGTGATGAACTAGGTCGAATGAAACCTTTATCGAGCAACTCATTCAATTGAGTCTTCAACTCTGTTAGCTCTTTGGGAGGCATTCGATAGGCCCTTCTAGAGACAGGTGCTATGACAGGCTTTAACTCAATAGAAAACTCAACATCTCTATCGAGAGGTAAGCCAGGTAAATCATCAGGAAAGACGTCTGGAAACTCACAAACTACTGGAATATCATGTACCCCAAAGGAAGTTATAGAACAGACTTTTCCTACTTCCCTTTTTGGCACAGAAAGCTGAATCAAGAGTTGAGATTTACTGTCTGGCACATCTACCTTGATAGTTCTACTCAACACATCAATCACAGCTTTGTGCTGCTGCAACCAATTCATCCCTAGGATCACATCTAGACCCTAGTTTGGAAGCACTACCATGGTTGTGGGAAAGATATGCCCACCCAGACTCAAAGATACTCAATATACTAACTCTCTAATCGAGATACGACCACCCGGTGTTTACACATTAAAGTCCATTTTTAACTCAAACAAAGGAATGCTATGCTTGAGTACAAATGACTTATCAATGAAGGAATGCGATGCACCAGAATCAAAGAGAATAAGTGTAGGTTGATTATTCATAGGAAACATACCCTGCAATACGGGTTCTCCCTCCGACATTCCTTCACCCTCGGCATGAAACACCCGCCCAGACTTCTGCTCAAACTTGTTCTTCTTATTCCCAGCATTGCCACTCTGTTTCTGCTGCTGCTGATTCCCAACAAACTTCTGATTATACTGCTTCGGAAGAGGACACACATTAGAATAATGTCCCACCTTTCCACAGTTGAAACAAGCATTGTTGGTTTGTTTGGTAGCCACTTGATTGTTCGGACCAGCATTTTGCCTAGGGTACTGAGAACGCCCAGAGAACTGCTAACCGGACTGCTGCTAAGGAGGATGATACTAAAAGTGATTATGGTTCTGAGGGTGGTAGATGATTTTCTGCCTCTTTTGATTACCACTAGAAGACCCAACAACAGCTTTCTTCTTCTTGGCCTCCCTATGGATGCGTAGTGAACTCTCAGCAGAGATAGCCATGCTCACCACCTCATGATAGGTAGCATTAGGATTATGATTGAGCATAGTGTGCAACTTCGTTAAAAGCCCCCTGAGAAACCACCTCTTCTTCTTAGCATATGTACTGACATGTTCAACAACATACTGCGAAAGATGCTTGAACTTGCCCACGTACTGCATAACTATGGAAGCTCCCTGCTTCAGACTTAGGAACTCTTCCAACTTGGACTCCATTACACCAGCAGGAATATAGTGTGCCCGAAAAGCCTCATGAAATTCCATCCAGGTGACACGATGACCAGCTGGCTGCATGAAGGTAAATGTTGACCACCATGATCCGGCTACCCCGCGAAGCTGCTGAGCTGCAAACACGGGCTTCTACACCTCTATGCAATTTATCAGCTCAAACTTTTGCTCCATGGTGCGGAGCCAATCATCAGCTTCTAGAGGCTCATCCGCCTTGGTGAAAACCGGAGGACATGTGTCAGTGAAATCCACATAGGTAGTCTCCTGATTATTGCGACCACGATTTCCATTCCCACCATGTTGATTATGTTGAGCGATCTCGCGCAAGAGACGTGCATTGTCAGTCGACACTGTGATCAACCCAGCTAAGTCTTGTGCCAAGGTTGGTGGTGTAGGGGTGGAACAGGAATTTCCTCATCATTTCCATCATGAATCCCAGCATTGTTATGTTCAGGTATCTGTTTGCACAAACATACTTTTATTGAAAGTCACAACATAAAAGTACTAAAGTGCACAAACTTATAATACAAGACCCATCATAACATAAAAGATACGGATAACTAAAGAGTTCTAGAAAGCGATAAAGGTAGATTATATTACACAAGATCCACTACTCGCATCCAAACTAGATAGCTAGGTGAAACATGATCTACTCGTCGTCACTAAGGACCACCACCTCCACCTCCTACTTGTCCTCGGAGATCACCTCTGGCTCAGGCACAAACTCATCCTCACCAACAGGTGAAGGTGCAAAGAACTGGTCTGCAAAGGACAGGTCTGCCTGGACAAGGCCTCCAAGGTCCTCTACCAAAGCCTACTGCTGGTACTCTGGGTTCATGAGGTTCTTGAGGCAATGAACCTCCTCATGAAGCACATTGTTGTACACCTCAAGGTTGCCCGCATAGTGCCCCAAGTTGAGGTACATGTCGGACAGGAGGTTCTCTCGGTCTCAGGCTTCATTCCTCTCCCCCAGAAACTGCTACATGAGACCTGTCGACGAAATATGCGTCGTAGTCTACCTAGGGGGTACCCCATGGTAGTAGATTGTTAGGCGAAGGTGTGGCGACGGCGATCAAGCGTAATACAGAGAGCGTAGACACGACGGTTTATACAAGTTCGGCCGGCAAACCGCCGTAATACCCTATGTCCTGTGTTCTGGTGGCTCGATTGATCTCGTATATCAGGTTACAAGATCTGTAGATGATCTGAGAGAGGTTATCTGGGATTTTTTTAGGGGGTCCCTGCTCGCCTTATATAGCCGGGGAGCAGGGTTACAATTTCCATATCCTAATAGACTACGATTGTTTCCCTATGGCATGGGATCTGAGTTTATCTACTAGGATCTTTCTTGGCGAGCAAGTCTTCTTAGGAGTCCTTAGCGAGCACGACGGGCTGGTCGCGTGCCGCAAGGCCTCGTAGGCTGGGCCGTCTCCTAGTCGACAGGCCCAAGAAGGTCCCTGGGGATATGCCGAGGTTATATCCCCAACAAGTCCCCGAGCACATTATATTCTTCTGGCGAGCCCGTGGCGTCATCCTAGGAGGCGTCCTGCTGGTCGCCGTCATGCGGGGTGGTCGTCGTAGAGTCCCGACCAGCATGGCTGATCGAGGTGCTGCTCGGAGAGGTCTCCCAACTAGGTCGATCTGGTCGAGAACGTCGTAACTTGGCGTGCGAGCTGGTCGCATTGCCGGATGCTGCGGCTGCTTGCTGGAAGAATGTGACGTGCTGAAGAAGAAAAAACTTTTGAAAGTTCTTTCCCTAGTGAAGTGTACCCACTTAGGCTCTGCAAAAACCACACATTAAAACAGCAGAGCTTTATTTGTGAACAAGACCAGTACATTCACCGCAAGGTGAAGTGTACCCACTTAGTCCCCGAGCATGGTAGCAGGTGAAGTATGCACGTGGTGCCATGCTTTATAAAGTAGTGCATAAAGTATATAAATAGAGATTGGAGCGTAAATTTGCAAGAACGACTGCAAGTACCCGTAGCCCCTGAGCCTGATGTGAGTAGCGACTAGCTTCTTGCATCAGGATCAAGTATGTAAAAAATAAAGGATTGAAATACTAGTTTAATGATAAACGACTGCGAATACCCGTGGTCCCCGAGCCTGATGGAAGGAGCTCGGAGAGATTCTTGTATCAGGGTCTTTTAGTTTTTATTCGCAGTCCCCGGGCGTCAGTCCCCGGGTGTTGTCCTTCCAGGCGTTGTTCTCTAGTGCCCTGTCGCAGTCCCCGAGCCTTGCTTGATGTGGAACTGGACGAAGTCCCCGAGCCTGGTCGGAGACGCGATCAGCACTTAAGTCGTTGTTGCTATGGACGGAGTCCCCGAGTTTTTTGTGCGGGCGGCCTTATCATCCTTGTCGGCCGGGTTACTGTAGGCGCCCTGCTGCTGCTGCGTAGAAAATGAGATAGACACGCGTCCAGTCCCTGGGACTGTAGCATTGTTCAAAAAGGAATAATTAGCCACAAAGGATAAGGCGAAAGGTAAACAGGGTTAAATGGGCCATGATTTTGTGTCTGGTTTTATCGGCTCGTTTGTGCGGCATAAAAGGTGGTTGGCGTGGCGGTTCCGTATTCGATCGTTCTGGTTTCCCAAAAACCCTGGAAGTCGAAGAACCGCGCCACTTGGTATAAAGGCTACCCCGGCGGTTTGACGGAACGAGAAGGGTCGTGTTTCTTTGCCTTAGCTTGTTTGGGATTCCAATAGCCGGCGATTCGGTGCCATATATTATTGGTGATTTGAGGGGATTCTAATCCACCTTATATTCGCTGATCTTCGCTCTTGTCTTGTGGAATGTTTGGGTCGTTGGTGGAGAGTTCGTCGACACTAGGGTTTGGTCGGTGGAGATTGAGGGTGGCGGTGCGCGCCTTGCACTGGATTCCTCCGCCTTGCTGGCTTTGCCGGAGGACTTGGTCTTCCGGATTCTTCTTCTTGTGATAGGCGACGGCAACAATGTGCATGAGTATGTGAAGATTCGCCCAATCTGCCATCTCTTTTGCCGCTTTTGCGATGATGGTTCGACGATTCGGCTCGTGTCTCTTCGGCGCGTTCAAGACTATTGTCGGACCTACTACCCTTTCCTGGAGTCTGCCTTCGTGCAGCGCTTTCTTGATGTCGATAATCGTGAGGCTTTGTTCCTCTGTGGCTTGGAGCGGTTGATGGTGTTCGGGCGAGACCCTGGCGGGCGGGATCTTATCGGTAGGGCGGTGATCGCTGGGGATGATGTTGCTATGTACTTTAGGGCCATGATGCTGTTTTATGCCGATTCGGCGAACCCGAAGGCGCATGCTATCCTTGATTCTATTGGTGGAGGTGCCCTGCGAGATGGTCGTTTTTGCGACCGATTCTTGTGTCGTCTTTGGGATCGCTCTCGTGATGATATGCACAGGATGAGGCGGTCTCTAGGTATTCGTGCACCGGAGGATGTTCCAAATTTAGTCGTGGTCGTCGCTCCTCATCAGTGTTCCTGGAGCGAGTGTCGCTGCTAGGGTGATAATACGCCTTGGATCATCATGTATAGTAGCTTGGAATGTCACATTCGACATGAGTTTGATCTCTGGACTAGTAACATTTGTGAGGTGGTCGCTTATCGCATCAGTAGGATGAAGTTGTAATTGTTGGAATAACTTTTCTTTAGACTTTGTCTCTCCAATGTCGATTTTGTTATCATGCTCTGTTTTGCTGCAAGACAACGGTGATTTGTATCTCGGATACAAGTGGTCGGACGTGTAAGTGAAAACTACAAAGTTGTAATATATCCGGGCGGTGAGCTTTTGTTTCACTTATATGTCCTGTCGTGCCCGCTAGTCGTGAGCCGTAGCGATGAGTCATTCTGCCTTGGGTCTCAAATGCTCCGGATCGTAGGGCTAGCACCACTTCACGCGTGGGATACATAAGGACTCCCAAGGAGGTACGTTGCTGGCAACCCACGGCGCAGAGGGCGAACACCTCATGCACGCTTTGGATGATACCAGTGTCAGGTCCTTTTTCCGAGAGGACTAATCGTGGCGTGACTATGGCCTGTGGCGACCGTTCCTGCAGACGCTGGGCGAATAGCCATGCTTCTTGTAGAGTCGTCGACCGTACCGTGGTCATATACAGATTCTGGGTGCATAGCCTCATGGCTCCCGACCGAAATGACACCGCCTGGTTTATGAGGAAATATCACTTAGGAGGTCTATCAACGTGGTCGTAGTGCTTAAGGTAGCTACTTCTATTCACTATGACCCATTGATAGACCAGCTTCAGGAGTGTTGGCATAAATTATGACCATCTTTTACATAGCTAAAATAGTGCCACCAATCCAAGGATCAAGGATAAACAAAACATCATGAGCATACTTTATCAAATAACTAGTTCCACATGTCCATGAGTGTTTGAGTGCAGGAATGAACAAATGGAGCAAAGGAGAGCCACATGGGCCCACCATGCTCTCTCCTCTTGACCATGATCCAAGAGAGGCACTCTAGAATAGAATCCATCCATTGGATCACTCTGTGTTTCCTCTGAACGACTCACAAGCAAAGCACATGGATCCATGGGCCCACACCAAGGAGATAAACGTGACAAACACCACAGAACCAACAACCAACACCTATGACGAGTGGGACCAGCACCAGGGAGCAAGAGGTGGGCCAGGCACCCCCTAGGGGGTTCGGCCGAATCACCTTTGGGCCCAAACAGGCCCCACTCAGTCCCTGACTGGTGGGACCTAATCCAAGGAGGCAAGGGAGGGCCCACTGACCATAGGGGGTTCGGCCGAATGCCTCTAGGTCGGTTTGGCTCCCCCCAACCTCCATAGCTCCTCCCCACGTGTTGGATCACCACCATCCATGCCTTGGTCGGTTCTAAGGTCGGTTGGATCCAAGGGTGGAGAATGGAAGGCCCGGGATCGCTAACGTGGTGTCGGAGTAGCCCCTACTCCCCGTCCTACTATAAATAGAGGGCCATACGCCCCTCTCTAATCATGAAGAAGAAGCCTACAAGCTCTATTCCTTAGATTGTTCTAGGAGTTAGTCTAGAGTGGGAGTTAGAGTTGAGTCGAGCTGTGCTCGGGATTTCCGGAGTCGTCTTCTGGAGAGTCTGGTATAGCTCTTGTATCTTTCCTTCTTTGTAAGACTTTATCTTATTCAATATATATCATTTCTCTTTACTTTACTTAGTATTTACTTTGAGCATTTCTATACTAGATATAGTCTTGCTATATGCTTTTGCTCTTTAATAGCCTTCACACCCATAGTCTGTGATCCTTGTGACCTTTCCCGTATGCGATCATTGTCTGTCATAGGGTGCTTTGATTATTTGATCGTAGTCAAAGTAGTAAGTTGTGTGTAAGTGTGGTGCTTATACATCATCTTATCCTTGGTTATCTCTTGCTACACGGATTGTTTGTGGTAGCTAGCAAGACGTGACAGCCTTGTCTAGTCGTTGTATTCCACCACGTGTTCTTAGGCAAGTTCTTAAAAGGTAAGGCCCCCGTAAGAAGAGGGCACGGTCCGATAGGAGTTTTGCCCTCCTACTGATCTATACCCTCGCCTAGCATACTTGTATTGAGGAGACAAACTATAGTGTCTAGACTAGTTATTTAGCTAAGTATATTGAAGTAGAGTGAAGTACATAGGAGTCCCTGTTCTCTTCTCGTTGTCCTCCCACCTAGCTAGTCTCTAAGGTCCGTTCTAAGTATCTTTTACCGTAGATTCTTCTTTCATCAACCCTTCCTATCACATATATCGTTTACTCCTCTATACTAGTTGGTACTAAAGTTAAGGTGCTTTCTAGGATCTCTCTCTAGTTATCATTTCTAGCAAAGCTTTCCTTTGGGATAATATAAATTACGATACCTCGGACTACTCCTTGGTGAAGTGCTACAGCGGTATAATCTGTGCGCTTGCGGATTTATCCAATAGTCATAAGAAATACCAACAAGCATTTCTGGTGCCGTTGCCGGGGAAAGCTTAGCCAAGAAATTTTAATTAGATTGAATCCAGATATTCTCGTTAACTTAGTTATCAATTAGTCATAGGGGCTTACCCCTGTCTGTGTCTTCCTTTCCTGTGAAGCCAGACAGTGTATGAGCGGTTTCCAACTGCCGGGAAACTATCTCGAAGATCCCGAGCAGCTATTGAGGAGGACTAGACGTCGTCGAGTTCCCCCTCAGAGGTTCCTCTCAAACCAGGATCCGTTCAAGGAAGGAGGCTCTACACCACCACTCAAGGAAGCTATGGCCCAGAAGGCGATCTCTGAATTCTCAGCTCCGTCAGCTACCCACTTAGCTCAGGGTCCCGAGGTCAACTTCGAAGATGCCACCTTCGAGCTAAAGGCCGCCTTGATCCACATGGTGCAGGCCAATCCATTTTGCGGAAAGTCCCATGAGGATGCCAATGCTCATCTCCAGCACTTCATGGAGTTATGTGGCACGTTCACCATCAAGGGAGTGGCGTCTGACGCCATTCGCCTTCGTATTTTCCCATTCTCGCTATTGGGAAAGGCGAAACAATGGTTCTACGCCCACAAAGAAGAGGCCGCTAAATGGGAGAGGTGTGCTAACGCATTCCTCAAGAAGTTCTTCCCGACGGGCAAAACCAATGCTCTTCGCAGAAAGATCTCAAGCTTCTAGCAACAATCTGATGAGACGATTCCCGAAGCATGGGAACGTCTCCAGGAGTACATTTGTGCTTGTCCTCATCATGGGATAGACGACTGGCTCCTAATCCAAGGTTTCTACCACGGGCTGACTAGCATGGCCAGTAGTCACCTTGATGCTGCCGCTGGAGGGGCATTTCTCCAACACACAGTGAGGAATGCCAAGGACCTCATTGAGAATATGGTAATCAACCAAGGATGGGGTGACGAACGTCTTCAGCCAAAGAGAAGAGGTATGCACATCATCAGTGAGGTGGACATACTCTCTGCCAAGATGGACCTCTTGATGAAAAAGATAGAAGAAGGTTCCAAGAAGGAACGAGAGGCCATCTACCCAGTCACTGCCACACAAGCTATTGAAGCCGATCCATGGTGCGAGGTGTGCGGAGGAAATGATCACTCGGGCAACAATTGCCCCGAGACTTCAAAGGAGGACGTAAACTTCATCAACAACATCAGCAATAGTAACAACAACAACAACAACGGTATCGACCCCAACAACAAGGAAGCTGGAATTCATGCCCTTTCTACCAGGGTAATGGAGGTAATGGTAATTACAATAATTACAACAATTCTACAATAACCAACCTTCGTTAAAAGATCTTGTTCTTGGTCAATCTAAGATTAATGATGGTATAAATAGAAAAATGATTGCCACTGATAAAGTTCTTGAAACCTTTGGTGAGAAAATGCATAGCTTTACAACTGCCATGAAAAATCAATTGAGTTTTAATAAAATGTTAGAAACCCAATTAGCTCAATTAGCAGCAGCTATGCCATCAAGGAACAAGGTAAGATTCCTGAGAAACCCGAAGATTCAATTGAGCATGTAAACATGGTTAACTTGAGGTTCGGTAAGCCTCCACTTCGCTCCTATTGGGGCTATCTACTCGATCCTCCTTTCATGAAGAAGGAAGATCCAGGCCTACCAACGATCAAGTGCTCAATTGGACAGCAGACGTTCCACACCGCCTTCTGCGATATTGGATCGGGCGTCAACATCATGTCCACAGTAACATATAACAATATGTTAGGAGGACCTTTGGTCCCCACATGTGTTCGCTTGCAGATGGTAGACCAAACGATAAGGTTTCCCGAGGGTATCGCAAGGGATATCTTGGTGAACATCCAAGACGAATACATCCCCACCGACTTCATCATCCTGGACATGGGAGCTAACACGGAAGTCCCCGTCATTTTGGGAAGGCCCTTCCTCAACACCACAAACGCGGTCATCTACATAGGATCGGGCCAAATCCACTTCCAATTCTCGAGTCATAAGGTAAAATGTGCTTTCAATGGTTATAAGCTTAACAAACAGGCAAAAGCACAACCACCGAAAAGAAGAGTTCAAGCTCCGCGGAAAAAGAAGCAATATCCGGAGGACAAGATCAATGAACTCAAGAAGGACGAACCCGCCAATCCAAGGCAGGTTTGGAAAACAAAAGAGGTGCACACATCACAATCTCCGCCTCCGGAGACATCAAGTGCACCCGAGGAATGAACAAGAAGGAGAGTCCTACTCCAAGGACTTAAAAACAAAGGAGCCTGCACCGAAAAGGTAAATCGGTAGTTATCTTTTATTTCCTTTCTTAAATTTAGTTCAAACCTTTAATTTATTTCATACTTAAAATTTAGAAAACTAAAGTTAGATTAAATAAAACTCGATAATTAGTTTAGCACTAAAACTTGACAAAAATTAGGGACATAGGGGGTTCGGCCGAACACCTTTATACATCCCACTTTGGCTTATTTAATTAAGAATCATTTAGGGACATTTATAAAAGAAAAAAAAAGAAAAAAATGGAGTACTAGGGGTTCGGCTGAACACCCTAGAGGCCCCATCTCCATCCCTCTTTTCCTCTCCACCATCCTTTGTCCAAGCATCTCATGATTTGGGAGGTGGGCTTTTCAAAAATTAGATTCTTGCTTTGGGAGACATCTCTTTTGTCTTGTCATGCTTTAAAGTACATCAATCACTTTAAGCATGGCACATCCTTGTCTCCCACTACTCTTTTTCCAAAGTAGGGAATCATGACATCCATCACTTTCACTTTGACATGCTTTGAAAAAGAGAACACATCAATCATTTTCAATCAAAGCATGACATACCTTTGTCCTCCACTACCCTTTGTCCAAAGAAGAAAATCTTGACCACTTTAGCTCAGCTTTTGATCACATCATATCACATCCTTCACCTTTCACCAAGCACTAGAAAAAGCATGAGTGGAATCTCTACTTTTAAGGGATGGCCGACCACTTTGTGTCACCTCCTTCTCTCTCTTTTGCTTTGTGTAAGGCATCCACTAGATATGTGATCATGGCACCCAAGGGCATGCCCAAGGGGTGGTCGGCCGACCACTCCATGGCACCCCCTTGGTGCCATCTCCTCCCTCTATAAAAGCCCAAGAGCAAGGAGAGCTTCATTCCTCATAGCTCCACCAAAATCCAGTTCAAGTCTCTCCTTGCCCTGCTCTCTCCTCTCTCTACATTCAAGAGAAGTTCTTAGCTCTCAAGGAGAAGTAGTGTTGCTCTCACTAGACCACAAGAAGATCCCTTGTCTTCATCAAGCTTCTCTTAGCTCAAACTTTTCCCCACAAGGCTAACTAGAAATCCACTCCACATACACATACCCCTTTCTAGTCTTGATCTTGTGTCCCTCTTCCTCTCTAGAAGATGAAGAACCCATTGACATCCGCATTCAATAAGATGAAGCAAGCTATGAGTGGGAGCTCATCCCGACGCTCCCACCAATACGAGGATACCTCCCAAAGAAGAACAAGGGGAGGTTCGGCCCGATACACATGGGAGAACCTCCAAACCGAAAAACACCCTCAGGAGGAGGAAGTACCAACAGAGGTACCACATGTCGAGGCATTATTGGTACCCCCGATAACAACCTATGACCAACAAAGCGGACTCTGGTTCAACCAACTAGAGTATCAGAGGTACTTTTCTCTCTGGGATCGATCTTTTGAGCACACATGGAGATTGGATCCGAGTCTTCCCTCCAACGCAGGTATGACCACCGAATTTGAAACTATCTTTTCCTCTATTGGTTGGTCTAGCTTTTTGCAAATAGAAGAGTTTGGAATTGAGTTGCTCACCGCAGAATTTCTAAGCTCTCTCCAAATCTCTAATGTTGGAATTTCCTTTCACATGTTTAATCAAAATCATAATCTGTCTTGGAGTCATCTAAGTGCTGCTCTTGGTTTTGATAAATCATGCTTGATAGATTTAGATCTTGCCATGTGTAGTTTCAACAAAAGGAAATTTTGGTTCTCTATATCTACTCTAAAAGAGTGCTCAACTCTTAAGTCTGAGGAAATTCACAACCCAACTCTCGTTTCATGCTTCTTTGGATGAAAATGACTTTGTTTCCTGGAAGTAATGCTAACCTGATAAGTGACATGGAACTAAAACTACTTTATGTCATGGTCAATAAAATGCAAATCTCTCTTGTGAAATATTTAGTGGAATTTTGGTGAAGTTCAATTGAGAGTAATGTGTCTATCCAATTCACATCTTTAATTACTCGTCTTGCCGAATCCATGAGTCTGCTAGATGGCACAAACCCTTTTGTTTACATCTCTGCTCCATTAGCAATGATCTCAGAGCAATATCTTGCTCATGTTCAAATGCTAAAAAGAGATGCCAATGGTGTTTTGAAAATGATTTACAGTGGTCATACAATTGAGGTACCTCTTCCAAATAGGCAACTTCAATTGTATAGGACCCACAAACTAACCCTTGATTTAGATCAGGGAAGTAGGCAAAGAGATCTTGCAGGCTCAAACAGGAGAGCTCAGGAGGGGCTACACTTTGTTCATCTTGAGCAAGGTGGTCCTTCTCGAGGAGCTATTGGTGAGGAGGAAGACGATGCATCTTCTGATCCCATGCACACTTCAAGTGGCATGCCTCCTCGACCACCATGGCCGCAACGAGCACGAGCATCCTTCTCGTCCACACGAGACAGGGAGCATCGTGGGCTGCGGCAAGAATTTGATCACCTCACCAACACCCTAGGTGAGTTGCGTGTTGAGCACGAGGAAACAGCACGCATCGTCCAGCAAACCGTCGAGAACATTCAAGCAATACAAGAAGAACAACAACGGTATTGGGACTTCTGGTGGCAACAACATCCACATCCGCCGCACCATTAAGCAAAGACAAGCTTGGGGGAGATTCTCTTCCCCACTAAGGTAAGTTTAATTTCTGCATTTACATTTATGCATTCTCTTGCTTATCTTAGCTTTGCATTTAAAAATCTGCATATGATAAAATAAAATGAAAAGACTTTCTCTTACTCCACTCTCGCATAGTCCATGAAAATTAATATCTCCTATGGAAATGATGAATAGTTGCTCTGCTAAGTGTTTCTCTAGAACTTAGTTTACAACTTGGTACTTCTTTAAGTATAGATTATTTGGCTTAAAAAGAAACCATCATGAACCTCAAACTTTGTGGGTTGCAAATGTTGTAACTAAGTATAAGTTGTTGTGAGACATGATATGACAAGATAAGAGCTACTATAATATTGTTCTAAGCAAGAATGACTATCGGAGTTTTATTTATTAAAATGATTAAAACACTTGGTTGTTCCTCAATGGTAAAAATTCCTACCAAAGCCATACATGCTCTTTCATGATATAAGCTTTCTACATAAGCTACTTACTTTGTGTTGAGTTTGGTCAAGTTTTGTGACCCTTGTTGAGAGATTTATCATGCTCCCAAGATCAAGATCACGTACATGCCACATATACATGCTGCTTCTACACTGGAAGTACCCAGAAACATGCCTTACATTTCCACATAGTTCATACTCCATGCTCTAAGTAGAAAAACTTTCTCTCTAGTATAGTGCTAGTAAATGAGACATAGACTATGCAAAATTATGAAAAAATCAAGGGCATTCTAAAGTCATAATCTTTATGAGCATTTCCAAAGCTCTCTTGAAAAAAAATGAAAAAAATGATGAAATGAATGAGCATCTTCAAAGCTCACAGATAAATTAAAAGATAGCTATGTCTCAAACTAATTTTAGGAAAGAGAGATCATCCACAAATAGGAGTATTGATCATTTGTCATGTTTCCACACACTTGCACATCTTGATCTAAGAGTATGACACTTCTCTCCTCGGGTCCGGAATTTGACTTTACAACATATGCAAGGTAAGTTTGCTATATCTTTGATCCCTACTTATAGCTCCACATAAGCTTTAGAGATAGGATGAAAGAAGGCAAACTTTGATATATGCCTTGGTGAGGAATCATACACCTTATGAGCGACTCGAGAGTACCATTTGAGAAACACTAAGTTTTCTTTTACAAAATCTTACAAAACCTCCGATATGAAACTTGTGAAAGAATGAGAAAACTAGTGCTCAAGTCAAGTTGTTCTATCTATCAACCTCTCAAGACAAAGGATAAAGCTATAAGCCCCATGAAGGACTAAGGTAATATGGGTGAGTCTTTATTGCTAACTTTTCCATTCAAAAGAGAAGTATGATTGTTGTAGGCTTCGTACTCTTGAAATATGAAGCATAGTAGCAACTCCTGATCCATCGAGCTAAGTTTTATTGTTTGCTCGGGACGAGCAAAGGTTAAGCTTTAGGGATCTTGTTGGCATAAATTATGACCATCTTTTACATAGCTAAAATAGTGCCACCAATCCAAGGATCAAGGATAAACAAAACATCATGAGCATACTTTATCAAATAACTAGTTCCACATGTCCATGAGTGTTTGAGTGCAGGAATGAACAAATGGAGCAAAGGAGAGCCACATGGGCCCACCATGCTCTCTCCTCTTGACCATGATCCAAGAGAGGCACTCTAGAATGGAATCCATCCATTGGATCACTCTGTGTTTCCTCTCAACGGCTCACAAGCAAAGCACATGGATCCATGGGCCCACACCAAGGAGATAAACGTGACAAACACCACAGAACCAACAACCAACACCTATGACGAGTGGGACCAGCACCAGGGAGCAAGAGGTGGGCCAGGCACCCCCTAGGGGGTTCGGCCGAATCACCTTTGGGCCCAAACAGGCCCCACTCAGTCCCTGACTGGTGGGACCTCATCCAAGGAGGCAAGGTAGGGCCCACGGACCATAGAGGGGTTCGGCCGAATCCCCCTAGGTCGGTTTGGCTCCCCCCAACCGCCATAGCTCCTCCCCACATGTTGGATCACCACCATCCATGCCTTGGTCGGTTCCAAGATCGGTTGGATCCATGGGTGGAGAATGGAAGGCCCTAGATCGCTGACGTGGCACCGGAGTAGCCCCTACTCCACCTCCTACTATAAATAGAGAGTCATACCCCCCTCTCTAATCATGAAGAAGAAGCCTACAAGCTCTATTCCTTAGATTGTTCTAGGAGTTAGTCTAGAGTGGGAGTTAGAGTTGAGTCGAGTTGTGCTCGGGATTTCCGGAGTCGTCTTCTGGAGAGTCTGGTATAGCTCTTGTATCTTTCCTTCTTTGTAAGACTTTATCTTATTCAATATATATCTTTTCTCTTTACTTTACTTAGTATTTACTTTGAGCATTTCTATACTAGATATAGTCTTGCTATATGCTTTTGCTCTTTAATAGCCTTCACACCCATAGTCTGTGATCCTTGTGACCTTTCCCGTATGCGATCATTGCCTGTCATAGGGTGCTTTGATTATTTGATCGTAGTCAAAGTAGTAAGTTGTGTGTAAGCGTGGTGCTTATACATCATCTTATCCTTGGTTATCTCTTGTTGCACGGATTGTTTGTGGTAGCTAGCAAGAGGTGACAATCTTGTCTAGTCGTTGTATTCCACCACGTGTTCTTAGGCAAGTTCTTAAAAGGTAAGGCCCCCATAAGAAGAGGGCGCGGTCCGGTAGGAGTTTTGCCCTCCTACTGATCTATCCCTCGCCTAGCATACTTGTATTGAGGAGACAAACTATAGTGTCTAGACTAGTTATTTAGCTAAGTATATTGAAGTAGAGTGAAGTACATAGGAGTCCCTGTTCTCTTCTCGTTGTCCTCCCACCTAGCTAGTCTCTGAGGTCCGTTCTAAGTATCTTTTACCGTAGATTCTTCGTTCATCAACCCCTTCCTATCACATATATCGTTTACGCCTCTATACTAGTTGGTACTAAAGTTAAGGTGCTCTCTAGGATCTCTCTCTAGTTATCATTTCTAGCAAAGCTTTCCGTTGAGATAATATAAATTACGATACCTCGGAATACTCCTTGATGAAGTGCTACAGCGGTATAATTTGTGCGTGTTGACACCGTTTTTCGACACGTGTCAAATCGGCTGAGGCTTGACTGGTTGGTGACTATTCTCCATCGGCATCTCCATCGGCATCGGTAAAGTATGAGTTGATATGGCCGATGGGAGAGTGCTACAAAAGGCCAAGTATGTTGCCGATGGGAGCTGGATGGTCTTTGCCGACAAAGGGTTTATTGGTGGTCTTACCGATTGCTGATGAGCTGCTATTGCTCATTGCTGACGAAGACTCTGCTGATTGCCGATAAAGACTCGTTGCCGTTTGCCGATAAGG
The DNA here is from genome assembly GCA_022036555.1 of Microstegium vimineum. NCBI lineage: Eukaryota > Viridiplantae > Streptophyta > Magnoliopsida > Poales > Poaceae > Microstegium > Microstegium vimineum. Next base: position 17,416,493 of record CM039128.1, on the reverse strand, counting down.
GCTCGTTGCCGATTGCCGATGGAAGATAGTTGCCGATTGCCGACGAGGGGATGCTACCAATCGGGAAAAGTGTTGCCAATGCCGATGAGCGTAACTTAGCGCTTGGGGCAGCTGAAGGTTACCGATGGCCCAAAGAAGGAAGGTGCGGATTAAAGGGATCTGCCGATGGAGAGTTTCCATCGAAGAGTATAAGGAAACTGGTGTTCTATGCCAGTATTAATATAGTGGTTTGCGTCCGACTCTTGCATGGGTCGCTTATTTTCCTTTAAAATAGGTGTGTTTGTTTAGGGAATAAATATTGTTATCCGGCTCCTGCGCGAGTCAGTTTCCTTTAAAGTAGGAGTTTGTTTTTAGGAAAGATATGTGTCATGTCTTTGTACAACTCTCCATGCGAGAGTATAAATATGAGCCCGAGGGCTATGGAATAATATATCAATCCAATTCAAAACAAACCAATTCTACTTTTTATCCTACTTTTACCTCAATTTACCTTTATTATGCATTAGTTATAGTTTAACGAGTTCTTCAAGCTTTCGACGGGCTGCATCATCCTGATCTCCGTCAAAATCCTTGCTAGTTCCGCGTGGGAGTACCTCTAGGCTTTGGCAATCCGGGCGCATCGCTGTTTGCCTCGTCTAGCTCTGCTCTAGTTATCCGTGATCAATCTGAGCCTTGACGTCCGGGCGCATCGCTGTCGTCTCGTTCAGTTTGTCATAGTTATCATCCTTGTCGATTGATTGGTCAAATCAACTGGCACGCCCTCGACATCGAGCTTTGGGTAATAGCCCGAGGTGTTCACATATCTGACGCTTTTTGTGTCAACACCTCTTTTGGCACACCAGGTGGGACCTGATTATATAAATCTACACATCCGGCATGGCTGATCACGCCGATGTCGATCAGAGGAATGTCATCGCAGTGTCCGAGGCCGATCTGAAAGACGATCAGAAGCAGGCCATGGAGCGGGCTATGGAGGAATACAGGCAGCTGTATCTCAAATCCTTCAGCCTCAGCAGGAGCGGCGAAGCAATCCAGAAGCAGGACCCGCCGTTGCCACGGCAGGTCACGTACGACGCCAGCCCTGGCAAGCTACAAGAGATGGTTAACGTCGCTGTAAGTCAAGCTTTGATTAACCACTCTAGCGTGTTGTCCAATACTGTCTACAATGCTGTCGCACAAACATTCAAAGAAGGACATGCACCGCGATATGCCGGCCCAGCGTACCATCAACCTGGATTGGCATCTGCAAGCCCATCGGCGGCCCAGATGGCGTCTTCCACCCCTGTGGAACCGTCTGCCGATGTGGCTACGTCACCAAGGCCGAACGCCGGCGACACTACCAAGTTCAACGCAGATCCAGCCGCGTCGGCAACTTCAGGACCAGCCCCCGCTAACTGGTGGGGATACGGTATGCCTCCAAATCTATATGCTGGCTCTAATCTGGTGCAGGGAGACGGTTCAGCCTGGAAGTACTCTACGGCATCGGCAGCACAGCCACAGCCGATGGTTCATATGATGCACAACTCTGCGCCTGCTCCGACCATACAAGTGTCATCAGATGATCTCCAAGTAATCCCCAAGATACCTCTGATGCCACCATCGGCAAGCTCTGTGCCGATGCAACACATTATAACCGCCGGCAGTCAATCCCTGGCGGCAAACTCTCAAGCCGGAGCTCCAAACCCCCAAGGTAATCTAGTGATCAATTGCTCTAGGATTCAAGAACCGCATGCTCCGGTGAGCTATCAACCATCGGCGAGTCATATGTCGATGCCTTATAATCTTGGATGGGTCAACCAGCCACCAGCTCAGCAACCTGGCGCGCCGATGTATTCTTATGGAGGCCCAGCTTACATCCAAGGCGGACCATCGGTACAACAACCGATGAATGTGACAGTTCAGCCGACTCCGCCAAGTATGTCAAATCACCCATCGGTAAGTCAACCGATGCATAGCATGCAGATGACTGAGGCGGCGCCCAGGACAACTGCGTACCTTCAAGGGGCGCATCAGCCGACTCCGCCAAGCATACCAAGCTACCCATCGGCAAGTCAGCCGATGCATAGCGTCCAGATGACTAGTGCTGTGCCCACGACTACTGCACATCTCCAAGGGGCGCGTCAGCCGACTCCACCAGTCGACAACCAGCCAATGAGTCGGCAAGAGCAGGACGCGTACTGGGTCGGCAAGATTGCCAAGGTCATGAAGGAGCAATTCGGTATCAAACCCAAGGTCAACACATACTCCTATCGGACCCCGTACCCGCCTGCATATGACTTGATTCCTCTCCCAAATCGGTACAAGGTGCCTGATTTTACCAAGTTCTCCGGCCAAGACGACACGTCGACGATGGAGCACATCAACCGCTTCATTATCCAGTGCGGGGAGGCTGCCAGCAGGGAGGAATTAAGGGTGAGACTGTTCTCGTCATCATTGTCTGGATCGGCTTTCACATGGTTCATATCATTGCCTCCAAATTCTATAATTACATGGGCCGATCTGGAGAGGCAATTTCACAAATACTTCTTTGCTGGCATACATGAGAAGAAGCTTACCGATTTGGTTAAAATGAGACAGCACAACGACGAATCGGTAGAAAGTTTTGTGCAGAGGCTGCGGGATGTGAAGAACAAGTGCTACAGTCTGGTGCTTGATGATCGGCAACTAGCAGATTTGGCCTTCCAGGGTTTACTGCCGCACATCAAGGACAAATACGCATCCCAGGAGTTTGAGAGCCTAAGTCACCTGGTGCAGAGGATTGCCGATCAGGATGTCAAAGCCTTTGAGCCCAGGAAGACTTGGAACAAGAAGGTGACCTTCATCGGGAGAGAAGAAGACTCTGGATCGGATGAAGAGCTAAATGTTGATGCGGCCGAATGGGTGAAGGATAAGAAGCCTGTGTCTTGTCCGTTCGGCCAAAAAGAAACAGAAAGGTTCACCTTTGATATCACCAAGGCTGATAGGATGTTTGACCTATTGCTGCAAGAGGGGCAAATCAAGTTGGCGCCCAATCAAGTGATTCCATCGGCCGAAGAGCTCAAGAAGATTAGGTACTGCAAGTGGCATAATGCAACCTCACACAGTACCAATGACTGCAAAGTATTCAGGCAGCAGTTGCAGTCAGAGATTGAGTCTGGGCGTATTAAGATTGAAAACTCTAAAGCCCAGAAGCCGATGAAGATAGATCAGCACCCGTTCCCAAACAACATGGTGGAAATCAATGACAACCAAGTGCCTAAGCGCGACACAGGAAAGTTTGCCGCTAGAAGGAATTCATCGGTAGATCCGAACTACCAAGTGCCTAAGCGCGACGCAGGAAAGTTTGCCGATGACAGAAAAGGTAAGAAGGTTGCCGATGAAGGTAACAGCGCCAACAGGGGTCCCGGAGTAGTGATTACTCACAAACAGCCAAGGCGATATCATCGGCAATCACGTGAGGAACGGTATCGGCAAGAAGAAGAGGAGCATCGGGAATGGCTTCGACATAAGGACCACTGGAGGTGTCCCTTCTTTGTTCATTGCTGGGAAGAAGGCATCAAGCTGCCCACTGCCGATAACTGTCCGGAATGCAATGGGTACTACACAGCCGATCGGTTAGGTAAGCGACCTTGTTTTGATGATCAGGCACCCAGGTACGCCCGGCCGCTCAGAGAAGACAGATCGGCACATGACCGACTGGGGGGCAAGCTCAGTGCCCATGATCGGCTTGGCAGGCGCGTTGACCAGAGGGAGCTCGAGGAGATGGCCAACTCTAGAGTGCCCGACGAGGAGATATTCTCCGGGGAGCCCAACATCGGAAGAAGTGCCGATGTAAGCAGTGAGAGGCAGCATCAACCTGTCTGGAAGACCAAGCTTCCTCCCTGGTGCCCTAAGGGTTTGACTAAGACTCAGAAGAGGAGAATTCAGCGCCAGCGCCGCGACGACCTATATGATAGTGCAGAACCCTCGGAGGAGAAGCAATGGAGGCCGAAGCGCAAGGACAGAGGCCCATCGGCAGATATAAACATGGTTGTCATGTTGCCGATGGAGTTTATGGCACCCGTCAGCGATGATGAAGAGGTTGCTGAGATGGCACAGTTGGTGCTGGACCCGATGGCGGCTACCTTCGAAAAGCCGGCCGAAGACGAGAGGCAGCACCTGAGGGCTCTGTTTGTTAAGGGCAGGGTGGATGGTCAGCCGATGACCAAAATGCTAGTGGATGGCGGCGCGTCGATCAACATAATGCCCTATGTCGTGTTCAGGAAGCTTGGTAAAGGCGACCAGGACTTGGTCGAGACCGACATGAAGCTCAAGGACTTCGAAGGCAATGTGTCAACCGCCATGGGAGCCGTATGTGTTGAACTAACCATCGGCAGCAAGACTTTGCCGACAACATTCTTCGTAATCAGCGGCAAAGGCACCAATAACTTACTCCTTGGGAGGGACTGGATTCATGCTAATTGCTGTATCCCTTCTACTATGCATCAGAGCTTGGTACAGTGGATTGGGGATAGGATTGAAGTCGTCCGCGGTGAGGCCCCATCTACTGTTGCATCGGCGGAGTTAGACACTTATGAGCAGACCAGGTGCATATCTGGTGAAGCCTGGGACAAAGAGTTCCTCAAAGTCGCCGATTACCGCATCAAACCGATCCAAGCAGTCGGTCCTGAGGAGGAGTTTTGATGGATCAATTCGCCGATGACGGAAAGCTGGGGCAGGGCTTCACGTCCGCTGATGACTTGCTCGAGGTTGACATCGGCAATGGTAGTAAACCTAGGCCTACTTTTATTAGTGCTAAGTTAGATTCCCAATGTAAGCGGCAGTTAATTGATTTATTAAAAGAGAATAAAGATTGTTTTGCTTGGGACTATACAGAGATGCCTGGTTTAGACCGATCGATAGTTGAACATCGGTTACCCATCAAGTCTGGTTTTCAGCCACATCGGCAGCTGGTGCGCCGATGCAATCCTACCATCTTACCCGACATTAAGGCTGAGATTACCAAGTTAATCGAGGCTGGATTCATTCGGCAATGCCGATATGCCGATTGGATTTCTAATGTGGTTCCTGTGTATAAAAAGAATGGAAAACTTCGTGTTTGTATTGATTTCAGGAACTTGAACAAGGCTACGCCGATGGATGGCTATCCGATGCCCGTTGCCGATCTGCTGATCGATGCTGCTACCGGATATCAAATTATTAGCTTCATGGATGGTAATGCTGGGTACAATCAAATATTCATGGCTGAAGAAGACATACCCAAGACTGCTTTCCGATGTCCGGGTCACGTCGGCTTGTTTGAGTGGGTAGTCATGACTTTTGGCTTGAAGAATGCCGGTGCCACTTATCAGAGGGCGATGAATTTTATCTTTCATAAGTACATCGGCACAATTGTTGAGATCTACATCGATGATGTGGTGGTTAAGTCTGGAGACTTCAGGAAGCATCTTGCCGATTTGCAGAAGATATTGGAGTGCACAAGGAAGCATGGGCTGAAGATGAATCCTAACAAGTGTGCGTTTGGCGTATCGGCAGGGCAGTTTCTGGGCTTCATGGTGCATCAAAGAGGCATTGAAATCGGCAGAAAATCTATTGATGCAATTAACAGGGTAGTTGCTCCCAAAAACAAGACTGAGCTGCAGTCTCTGATCGGCAAGATTAATTTCATTAGAAGATTTATATCCAATCTGTCTGGTAAGATTAAATCTTTTAGTCCTCTGTTAAAGTTGAAAGCCGATCAGGAATTTATATGGCGAGAAGAGCAGCAGTCAGCCTTAGAAGAGATTAAAAGGTACTTGGTAAATCCCCCAATCTTAGTTCCACCTCAGCACGGGAGGCCTTTCAGGTTATATTTGTCTGCCGATGACGGTGTTATCGGGTCAGCCTTAATTCAAGAGTTTGAAGGGAAGGAGCGTGTAATATATTACCTGAGCAGAAGGTTGGTGGACGCTGAAACTAGGTATTCGGCCACAGAGAGAATGTGCTTATGTTTATATTTCTATTGTACTAAATTAAGACACTACTTACTGTCGGCCGAATGCACTGTTGTCTGCAAAGATGATGTGGTCAAGTACATGTTGTCAATGCCGATTTTGAGTGGGCGAATCGGTAAATGGATTCTAGCATTATCTGAATTTGACCTAAGGTATGAATCGGCAAAGGCTGTTAAGGGTCAGGTGATGGCCGATTTTGTCACTCAGCACTGCAATATGGTGGGCTTTGTTGAAATTGCCCCTTGGGCTCTGTTCTTTGATGGGTCTACGTGCAAGGATGGAGCAGGTATCGGTATTCTGTTGATTTCACCCCGAGGACAAAGGTACGAAATTTCTTTGCCGATTGTTGCTACTTCAACAAACAATCAGGTTGAGTACCAGGCTTTGCTTAAAGGGTTAGAACTACTCAGGGAAGTGCATGCCGATGCCGTTGAAATCTTCGGTGATTCCATGTTGGTGATTAATCAGCTGATCGGGACATATGAGTGCCGAAGTGAAGTGTTAATTGCAGCCCATGAGCGGTGTTTGTGGTTGTTAAAGGAGTTCAAAGAGTACCGCCTTGAGCACATTCCAAGGTTGCATAATGAAGAGGCTAATCGGCTGGCACAGAATGCCTCAGGATATCAGCCGATTCAGGAAGTCACGACATCGGTAACAGATGCCGATGACTGGAGAAAGGGGATTGCCGATTACTTGAGGAATCCATCCAGAAAAGTTGAAAGGCGCCTAAGGTTCCAAGCCACTAAGTATGTGCTCCTTGATAATGAGTTGTATTATCGGACAATTGATGGAGTTTTGCTCAGATGTCTTGGCAAAGAGGAATCAAGGGAGTTGATGGGTGAGATCCATGAAGGTGTATGTGGAGCGCATCAATCGGCATTCAAGATGAAGTGGATAATTAGGCGGAATGGATATTATTGGCCGACAATCCTGGAAGATTGTTTCAATTATTTCAAAGGGTGCCAAGATTGTCAGAAGTTTGGTAATGTGCAAAGGGCGCCTGCATCGGCAATGAATCCTATAATTAAACCTTGGCCGTTCAGAGGATGGGCTATTGATCTCATCGGCCAGATTTATCCGTCGTTGAGCAAGGGGCACAAGTTCATACTTGTTGCTACCGACTACTTCACTAAATGGGTTGAAGCAATTCCGCTGAAAAGGGTGACATCGGCAAACATGGTGGATTTCGTTAAGGAACATATTGTTTACCGATTTGGTATTCCTCAGACCATTACCACCGATCAAGGGACCATGTTCACACCGGGAGAGTTTGATGACTTTGCTGCTAGCATGGGTTTCAAGGTGTTGAATTCTTCTCCTTATTACGCTCAAGCTAACGGTCAAGCCGAAGCAACTAATAAAGGAGTCATTAAGCTTATAAAGCGCAAGATTGAAGAAAACCCTAGAAGGTGGCACGTGGTGTTGAACGAAGCTTTATGGTCATATCGGATGGCTTGTCATGGTGCAACCAAGGTCTCGCCGTATCAGTTGGTTATGGACACAATGTTGTCCTACCTTGGGAAATTAAAACTGGTTCTAGGCGATTATTTTTTCAAGATCAGTTGACGATCGATGATTACGTTACTCTGATGAAAGATGAGTTAGAAGATTTGGCAGGTCATCGGTTGAGAGCGTTAATTAATATTGAAGAGAACAAGAAGAGGGTTGCCCGATGGTATGATAAGAAAGTAAAGGTAAAAGAATTTGCCGATGGTGATTTGGTTTGGAAGTTGATTTTACCGATTGGGACTAAGAGCTCTAAGTTTGGAAAGTGGTCCCCTAATTGGGAAGGTCCTTATCGGATAAAACAGTCCGCTCCTGGTAATGCGTACATTTTGGAAACCCTCGAGGGGATGACGTTTTCTAGGGCGATCAACGGCAAATACTTGAAGAGATATTACCCTAGCGTATGGGTAGACGCATGATGCTTAGTCAAATGCCGATGAAAAGTGAACTTATAAAAACATCGGTAAAAGCAAACTGGCGTTATATTACAAAACAAAATTAAGTATCAGGTTACATTCCTACCGATACTACAGACATCAAAACAAGGAATGAATGACATTTATCGCGCGCAGGCGAATTTGGTCTATTTCATCTAACTCCTGAGCGTCAGCGTCGGCAGAGCCCTCAACCGGCTTGATCTTCTTCTTCCATGAGATAGCTTGCCGAGCATATTGATCCCTTTCTTGCTGCAAAGCTCCGATGGAGTCAGACAGTTGGGTCTTCCGTTGATTGGCAGCTGTCAGACCCTCTTCAATCTGTTGCAGTTCTGCCAGTAGCTCCTCTTTCCTCGCCGATAGCCGAGAGATTTCCTGGTCGAGGTTGCCGATGGAAGTTTTGGCTTGACCGATGCTTCTGTGCTTCTCATCGGCAAGGCCTTTAAATCTGAACTTCTCTTCATCGCTCTTGGCTTGGGCCGCTCTATCGGCAATGCGACGAGTAAGCCGCTGGTACTGAATTTGTTTGACGTCAATGGAAGCTGCTTGGAGGATAGTTTCTGCTGCATCGGCGGAAAGATGGCTCTGGATATCTTTGAATATAATCCTTGCCGCCGATGAGTCCTGGACAAGTTGGGAAGTATCTTGTAGCAGTAGGGAGAGCAATTCCTCAAGCTTGGACTTGACTTCTGCCGATAGAGCCGGGTGGGAGATTTCTTCTTCATCGTCGTCGAGGACGTCGACGGCAAAAGAGAACAAACTGTCTGCTCGGAGGCGGCTTGAGCGCTCATCTTCGTTCTGAAGGTTTAGGCTGTAAGAGAAGAGGCTGTCCGGAGAGTCCTGGGCCTGAAAACAAAGGTTAAAATATGCCGACTGCAAAACTATACTATGATCTTTATGGTAATCCACTTACCGCCTTGAAACGGATCTCCTGCCTAGGGCTTGGTATGCTAGACGGTCCGGCTTCATCTTGAACATCGGCGGCAGATGCCGATGACTGAGCCCGTGTTGGGGAGGTAGCCGACGCCGCTGGTCTTGATGTAATCGTCGCTGGCGGCGCCTCTGATGTAGTGACGGTTTCTTGTGCTGGCACTCTGTCATCGGGGACTTGGGTCGATGGTGCCGATGCCGACGTTGTTGCTGCTGCGAAGGCTTGAGTAGTTCCTTCGTCAGGTAATCTGGCTGGCGATGCTGACGCTGGTGCTACCTCCGCTGCTACGACGGGAGTTGTTTCTTCAGTCACCATAGCCGGTGCCGATGCCGATGCCGTTTCGATCGCCGCAGCAGCCACTATCTCTTGGACGGGGGCGTCATCCATCGGCTGTTCAGGTACGGAAGTCAATGGAACTCCTACCGATGACCCGTCGGCAGGTGGTGCGACTGGAGCCGGAAGCTCTGCTGGCGGCGCATCGGCAGCTGATGGTGCAGTTGGAGCCGATGGCGGAGGGGAAGCCAGCCTCAAGCGCCTTTTCTTTGTCGGCGCAGCAGTAGGAGAGCCAATCCTCTAGGATGAAGACTGGGGGGCATCGGCAACAGGGTCAGAAGTTAGTCGTATTCTGTGAGCAGATGCCGATGACCATAATGCCTGAAAATACAAAGCGAGTTATGCAAGGTAGATGTTGCCGACGAAACAGTGTATGATCGGTACAAGTAAAGAGTTTATTGCATAAGTTTGCGTGAAGGCAACAGCGGCAGCCGATGTACCCTGAGCTGTTGTAGGCATCGGCAGGGGTACCTGTTGAGGCGTGAAGGCGGCCAACGTCGGGGCTTTGTTGCCGATGATCGATATAGGGCCCATCATCTGAAGTTTGAAGAGTCTGCCGCTATTGCTCATCGTGGGGACTGGATCATCGGCCTATCAAATACAAAGGTGCAGAGGAGTGATGATACTGATGACAAATAAAATAATGAAAGTACATCGGATAGCGAACTTACTGCGTCGTCGGGAATGAGGTAATCGGCGTCGATCAAGTGCCGATAGTAGTGCGAAGACTTGGCGAGTAGTTGGCACTTCCACTCTTGCCACCAAGACTTGAACTCGTTGGTAATGAAGGAGGTCGGCGTCCAGGAGGACAAGTCAAGGTCTGACAAATCGGCATCGGCAGGGAGGTTGATGACTTTGTTCCAATCCAGATTGCTGGAGATTGTCTGTCTGGGTCTTACTACCTTGGAAAAGCACAGCTTGATCGGAAGTTGGCCAAATGTCAGTTGTCTTGCCGCTGCCGATGGATAGTAAAACTCGTACGATGGCGGGGCATTCTTCCCAGATCCAAAAATGTTTGCCGGGAGGGCTCGGGGAGTGATGTTGGCCCTCATGATTGCTTGGTTCTCAGGCAAGCTCATATCGGTCAAGTTGAAGAGCAGTGGGAACTGGCTCTGTTCATCAAGATATGGCCACCAACTCCGTTCTGTGGAGGGAAGTCCGTTGTAAAACCTCTGGAAAAAGTAGCCGAAGTGCTCTATATCGGCATCGGTACCCGGCAGTGATGGCTTCTCCAAAGTTAAGCGGAGCTCGAGTTGCCGATTCGTCATCATCGTATCGGTAGTCTTCTGATATATCCCTCGGGAATTGTTGGGCAAATAGGTCGAACTCGAGGGCCTTGTGCATATGTGCATTCAACCAGAGGTTAATGAACCACCAAGGGCCTCCGAGATTGCCGATGGGCTCTCCTAGCAGCAGTTTATTGGATACTTGGTGCAGCAATCGGTAAACTGACCCGAGGAGGTACCTGCCCAAAGGAAGCCTTGTGCCGTGGGCGAGCAGTTCGGTCGCAGGGAGATGCATAGTGGTCGGGCCGATGGTTTTGCCACAGAAGACAAACTTCTCTAACCACATGTTTAAAAAGATGGCGTGCTCCCGTTGGCTTACCGATCCGGTTTTCTGGTGTTCTTGGATGTAACCTGTCCAGCCGCCGATACTACGGGTGTTCATCTTGTACTCAGCTTTTCTGTTAAACAGGCTGAGCGTATCGGCAGAGGTAATGTCCAAGCCGGTCAGCATATAGACATCGGCAAGGGTAGGAGTGGTTGGTCCGTGCCTGAAAAGGAAGGCGTTCATACTGTCGGACCAAAAATATGAAGCTGCTATCATCAAGTTCTCATTCTTCTCTGCATCGGCAATTGAGAGCCTAATGCATTGATCTAAGCCACGCTCTTGCCAGTATACTTGCTGTGACCTGGCCAACCTCAAGTACCAATTTTTCCATCCTTTGGTGTGCTTGGGCCATGAGCGAAATGTATCTTTCCACAATCCCAGACCAAAGCTTTCGGATCTAAACGGTATCCGGTTGGTTTCTGCGTTGATGATGGAGGTGGGGTCTGGATTGCCCATTGGGCCTAGGCAGCTGAGATTGGAACCAGCGAGGGGAATGATGACTTTGTTGTACAACTCCTAGGGTTCGAGAAGGGGACGAATTAGAAAGAAGAACAGGGATGAAACCAGGTTTTTGCGGAGAAAAGAGAGGTTAGATTGGATGAGGAATGAATCTTACCTTCGGGATGTCGACCTGGATCGCCATTGGAGTCAAGAGAATGCTTGATTCGTCCTTGGAGTGTGAAGAAGTACTGTTGCTTGAGCTTGTGTTCTTCAGGGCAGCCGAAGGTTGAAGACGAAGGCTGAGAGGTGAAAGTAAAAATGGGCTCGGGTAAAAAAAAGGTAGTGTGGATCCCAGTAACTTTTATAATCCTGTTCAGGGGTATTTTGGGGTTCTGTTCCACACTGTGCAGGAATGTAGAGAGGCCCGCGGTAGATACGCGCAGTGGTCGAGGTGGTCTGTAACTGTTCATGCTACAATCGAGGGATTTTATTATTAAATTGCAGTTCCACATGCGAGGATCGAGGAAACCGTACGTTTATCTCGGGGGTAACGGCTACAGCAACGGCTACAGTGGAGAGAATTTCGGCACGTAAAGTTATACGCTCCGAAACTGGGGGGCATGTGTTGACACCGTTTTTCGACACGTGTCAAATGGGCTGAGGCTTGACTGGTTGGTGACTATTCTCCATCGGCATCTCCATCGGCATCGGTAAAGTATGAGTTGATATGGCCGATGGGAGAGTGCTACAGAAGGCCAAGTATGTTGCCGATGGGAGCTGGATGGTCTTTGCCGACAAAGGGTTTATTGGTGGTCTTACCGATTGCTGATGAGCTGCTATTGCTCATTGCTGACGAAGACTTTGCTGATTGCCGATAAAGACTCGTTGCCGTTTGCCGATAAGGGCTCGTTGCCGATTGCCGATGGAAGATAGTTGCCGATTGCCGACGAGGGGATGCTACCAATCGGGAAAAGTGTTGCCAATGCCGATGAGCGTAACTTAGCGCTTGGGGGCAGCTGAAGGTTACCGATGGCCCAAAGAAGGAAGGTGCGGATTAAAGGGATCTGCCGATGGAGAGTTTCCATCGAAGAGTATAAGGAAACTGGTGTTCTGTGCCAGTATTAATATAGTGGTTTGCGTCCGACTCTTGCATGGGTCGCTTATTTTCCTTTAAAATAGGTGTGTTTGTTTAGGGAATAAATATTGTTATCCGGCTCCTGCGCGAGTCAGTTTCCTTTAAAGTAGGAGTTTGTTTTTAGGAAAGATATGTGTCGTGTATTTGTACAACTCTCCATGCGAGAGTATAAATATGAGCCCGAGGGCTATGGAATAATATATCAATCCAATTCAAAACAAACCAATTCTACTTTTTATCCTACTTTTACCGCAATTTACCTTTATTATGCATTAGTTATAGTTTAACGAGTTCTTCAAGCTTTCGACGGGCTGCATCATCCTGATCTCCGTCAAAATCCTTGCTAGTTCCGCGTGGGAGTACCTCTAGGCTTTGGCAATCCGGGCGCATCGCTGTTTGCCTCGTCTAGCTCTGCTCTAGTTATCCGTGATCAATCTGAGCCTTGACGTCCGGGCACATCGCTGTCGTCTCGTTCAGTTTGTCATAGTTATCATCCTTGTCGATTGATTGGTCAAATCGACTGGCACGCCCTCGACATCGAGCTTTGGGTAATAGCCCGAGGTGTTCACAGATCTGACGCTTTTTGTGTCAACAGTGCGCTTGCGGATTTATCCAATAGTCATAAGAAATACCAACAGGGAGCTTTCTCGTTATGGTCAGGCTGTTTGGAGAAACGCCGTGTTGCGTTTTGGAAAGGTCGTCGAACACTATGGGAGTGTTTTGGAGAGGTCGTCGATCGTTAGTGGTCGCACTGTCATGGTCGTCGTGTGTTATCGACGTTGTTGCGATGAGGGTAGTTGTAAGTGTCTTTGGAGTGGTTAATCTACGCCATGAGCGCGTTGCAAAGGTCTTTGTGCACCGTGGGTGCTTTGTGGAGATTGTCGTACGCCGTGAGCGTTTCATAACAGGTTTGATTAGATGAGATACAATGGAGATAAAGCACCTTTATTCATTGTTTGGAGGTGGAACAGTACAAACTTTATAGAATTAGGATTATATTAGGGCGTCTTGTATTGCCCGGAGCTATCGACCTCTATGCTTGTTCGCCGCCGGAGTTGGGAATGATCGTTGCTTCTTCTGCTTCCTTCTGCTTTTTCGCAGGCGGGCTGTCGCTGCCTTCTGGGCTATACACGTCCGGGAGACAAGGCTTTTCGACGGCGTTTATCGTTTGCTGTTCGCACTCGTATGCGATCTTGAGGTTAGTTCGGAGGCTGAGGATGCCTTGCTGCATCGGGATCTTGAGCACCATGTAGGTGTAGTGCAGAACCGCCATGAGCTTGGCCAGTGTTGGTCGGCCCAGTATCGCGTGGTAGGCTGTTTCAAAGTCGGCGACGATGAAGGTGATGTGTTCCACCCTGAAGTGGTCTTGATTGCCGAACTGCACGGGGAGGGTGATCCGGCCTACCGGTGTTGACGCCTGTTGGGGATGATCCCCTAGAAGGAGAAGTTCGCAGGCATGAGGTCCTTCTTGGAGTACTCGAGTTGGCGGAAGGCATCGGCGAATATGATGTTGAGGGCACTGCTGCCGTCGACCAATACTTTCCTGAAGCGGCACGTGGCGATGGTCGGATCAACGATGAGCAGGAAGTGACCAGGGTACCTAAAGTCTGTCCACTCGTCTTCTCCGAAGAAGTTGATGGGCTGTTCTGACCAGTCTAGGTGGCGTGTGTCGTCCGCGCCCTTGCCTGTTGCTGCTACCGAGTAGACATCCTTCCGTACCTAGCGACGTCTCCTTTTTGCTTCAACGACCACAACGCCTCCGAAGATGGAGTATGTTGTTGATGGTGGGCGGAACTCCGGTGCTGGTGGTTCTTGATCTCTGCCCTTATTGGGATCGTCCTTCTTTTCCCTCTTGTCTCCTCTTCCTTTCACCGCCTGCTCGAGGAGATCGCAATTACACATGGAGTGCTTGGCGTTCTTGTGTATGGGGCATGGGTCATTGAGTATCTTGTCGTAGCTTTCGTCGTAGTTCTTTCTTGGTTTGGCGTTTGTATTAGCGACGTAACGATCGTCTCGTCTGTAACCGTACTTCTGCATGTAGCGCTCGGAGTTGCTCGATCTGTAGTACCGGTAATCACTAGATCTTCCATCGTTGCAGTAGTCAGATCGGTGATCCCTGTCCCTTCTGTGCTCCGGGGAGCGGGAGTATTGTCGCCTGGTCTCCCTGCTTCGGGCGGCGTCGTCTTGGTTGGCGTAAGGATTTGCGATCGTTGTGAGCTCTTCTATGGTCGTTGGTATCTTTTGTGCCAGCTTGTTTCTGAGTTCGTCGGTGAGTAAACCGTTGGAGAAGATGGCGATGGCCTCTGGGTCGGAGATATCCGTGATGCTCAATCTCTTATCGGAGAAACGTCTGATGTATTCGCGGAGACTCTCGTTGCTCCTCTGGCGGACGTTTTCTAGGTCGTAACGCGTTCCCAGCTGGACACACGTGGCTTTGTATGTTTTAATGAAGATTTCTTTGAGCTGTTCCCAGCTATCGATCGTGCCTTCAGGGATCTTCTGGAGCCAATTGTTGGTCGTGGTCGACAGCATGACGGGGAGGTAGTTGGCCATCACATCTTGGTTTCCTTCCGAAGCATATACGGCGATCTCGTAGGTGGAGGCCCATTGCTCTGGGTTTATCTTGTCGTCGTACTTGTCCACCGATGTTACCCTGAAATTCATTGGCCACCGGACAGCGCGTAGGCGAGGGGAAAGAGGTCGCAAATTTCCAACGGGTGGTGGTGTTAGGTCGCGTCGTGGATTACCGTCCCGCCGTGGGGATCTGCCTTGGTACTCCCTCGGAGGGCTTCGTCACGCCAGCTCTAGTGTTCGTCTGCATCGCGGGTAGCCGCGTTCCTCCCCATCGCGTCGAGGAGATCTTCGCCTTTACTCCCTCAGAGGTCTACGACGTGCCTGCTCCGGCGTTCGCTCACGTCGAGCGTCGTCGCGTGCTTCACCATCACGTGGCGGGGATCTTTGCCTATACTCCCGCAGGGGGCTTCTAGGGTGGTTTCTGTTGTGAGACTGATCAGAAAATTCAGACGGGTGTGCCGCCTTATTCACCTGGACCACTGCTGCTTTGAGGTGAGCTCCTATTTTCTCTGTCTCGGGCGTAGGGAGGAGTTTGGACAGCTCGCATGTTGCTGCAGCGAGGTTGGCGCTCAGGGTTGGCTATATCGGAACGTCGCCTATCCGGTCGAAGTCATTCTGGAGATTACGTCCTGGCATGCGACCACCATTTCTCTGGTCTCGCTCGCGCTGCTCACGTGCAAGTCGTTCGCGTTCGCGGTGCTCCTCGTCTCGTTTCTCTTGCTCGACGCGCTCCCGTTCGCGCTGTCGTGTGCGCTCGTTGTTGCGTTGTTCCCTCGCGATGCGATCGGCCTCCATCTCGTTGTCGTGTGGGACACTATCGGCGGAGACTTGAAAAACTATCCCCCAAAACCTGGGGGGAACTCTGGGATGTCGCTGGTCGATCTGGATGAACCGGGCGTTTCGGGCCTCGTGGAGGCGACCGAGGCTGAGGAGACCGTGCCATCGAGATATACTGCCTGGTCGGAGTCGTCGGAGACCGGGGAGATGACGACAGTGTTCATGATGGTGCTGGGGGAATCTGGTCGGACATCATTCGATGCGTTTGGCGTTGGAAGACAGCGACCTGATTACTAAGCCCAAAGGGCATCATTGGGGAGGGGCGAGTGTCCCTGGTCATCGTGACCATTGTCTTCGGCGGAGACCGACGGCGGCGTGCTCGACGACCGTGGTGACCTAGGAGTCGGCGTCGCGCCGCCTGAACGAGGTTGATGCAGCTGATGATTCCGGCGTTGGCGCGATCGACGACGCCGATCAGGTTGTCAATGTTGACGTCCTTGCGCAGGTGGTACTTCGGTATTGTGGGATGACACGGAGATGGTGGTGAACTTACCCCGCGTGGCGCGGATCCGATGGTCCAAGACATAGATCCAATCTGGATCATGGTGTCGAGCGCCGGAAGGACCATCGAATCCGGGAAGGTGACCGCTTGACGAGCCATGAAGTCAATGCACACACCCCCTACCTAGCGCGCCAACTGTCGATGAAATATGCGTCGCAGTCTACCTAGGGGGTACCCCACGGTAGTAGATTGTTAGGCGGAGGTGTGACGACGGCGATCAAGCGTAACACAAAGAGCGTAGACACGACGGTTTATACAGGTTCGGGCCGGCAAACCGCCGTAATACCCTACGTCCTGTGTTCTGGTGGCTAGATTGATCTCGTATATCAGGTTACAGATCTGTAGATGATCTGAGAGAGGTTATCTGGGATTTTTTAGGGGGGTCCCTGCTCGCCTTATATAGCCGGGGAGCAGGGTTACAATTTCCATATCCTAACAGATTACGATCGGTTCCCTATGGCAAGGGATCCGAGTCTATCTACTAGGATCTTCCTTGGCGAGCAAGTCTTCTTAGGAGTCCTTAGCGAGCACGACGGGCTGGTCGCGTGCCGCAAGGCCTCGTAGGCTGGGTCGTCTCCTGGTCGACAGGCCCAAGAAGGTCCCTAGGGATATGACGAGGTTATATCCCCAACAAGACCCTCAGAGAAGATCACCTCAGTCTCCTTCTCTGCCAGCTTCTCCTGACACTCCTTGAGCTTGGTCTCCATCGCCTCCACCTTGTCCTCAAGAGTGTCAGTCCTGCCAGCAAACTCGTCCCTGTTTGCCTTCATCTGGCCCAGCTCGGTCCTCAGGTACTCGATCTTCGCCTTGCGAAGAGCACTGCGACTAGCACCCTGCTGGCTGCTCTCACCACCGTCTCCACGTGATGCAAGTCTGTAGCGCGGGATTCCCCGAGGTCCGGAAAACTTGCGAGCCGTGCACTTAGTCCTGGTCATCCTATAGACAGGATTTTAAAATAGGCAAGTAACATAATAAGTTTAAGTTTGATTAAGAACAAAATTTTAAACCCATCCCAAGTCGTATGATATGATGCATCACATGTCCCTACGAATACAATAATATTTACATAACATATATATAGGGCATATATATAACCATATTCATACCACTCAACTTGATATTCCTAATAACTACTCTCCTATTATTTGATCAAAAGAAGAGATAAATTAAAGAAAGTTTTAGACTCAAATCAAACTTTAATTTAAGATCCAAAAATATTTTTGAAAACTTTACAACTGCAAGATCTATAATATGGAGGGCTTTGATACCAACTGTGACAAAACCTCTTAAGACAGGGCCCACTTGCCAGGATTAATAGTCCACCCGACTTAATCCAAGACAAATGATCCAAGTCTTAATCAATCCGTTAGGTGTCGCCACTTTGCAGATGAGGGCCACAACCCGGTCTGTGTAGCCTCGTGTTGCATGACCGTTGTGACTGTGGATGAAGATGAAGAATAAACTGTCTTTGCTTGACTCTTGGGCAAGAGTACCTCGGTTGTTTGTTTTTACTCTATCAGCAGCTTGATGTAATAAGTTTGTATGACACTATGCTATGTTTCAAAACCTATGGTTTGTAAGATAACTTAAATTTCCGCTACTTTGATGTAAATTAAATTATTGTATTACTTCTGCAATGTTTGTGATGAGGATGATCCTGCTCGGAAAGAGGTGGATGATCCGCTGCAAAGTGGCGACACCTGACGGATTGATTAAGACTTGAATCATTTGTCTTAGATTAAGTCGGGTGGACTATTAATCCTGGCAAGTGGGCCCTGTCTTAAGAGGTTCTGTCACATAGGTGTATTGTGGCCATGCGCCTCTCGATCGGGGGTTTCCTGTTTCCTGATTGGGTATGGGCGGGGGTTGGCAGAACAGGTCCAGGCACCCCCGTGTTCCATCGTATAGCGCCCGGTACATGGTGATCCCTATTCGCGTGACCTGCACGCGCCCTACGTAGGCATGGCGAGTCTTAGTCGGGGAGCAGTCAGCATGGGTGTTGTACCTCGAGTCCCAACATGGGCCGTCGTGGTTGGCCATACCCGGATGGTCCCACTCCTACAGAGGAGAGGATGATCGGTACTGTGTATCTCTGGCCGGGGGCGCAGTGCTCTCGGTCGGACGAGGCAGAATGCCTTCGAGGGAGAATGATGTCGGCGATGACGTCACCCCGGCCGGACGAGGCAGAGTGCCTCCGAGGGGGGATGACATCGACGATGACGTCACCCTCGGGTCGGACGAGGCGGAGTGCCTCTGAGGGGGGATGACATCGGCGATGACGTCACCCCCCGGTCGGATGAGGCGGAGTGCCTCCGAGGGGGTGATGTCGGCGATGATGCCACCCCCGGTTGGACAAGGCGGAGTGCCTCCGAGGGGGGGTGACGTCGGCGATGACGTCACCCCTGGTCGGATGAAGCGGAGTGCCTCCGAGGGGGGATGACATCGGCGATGACGTCACCCCCAGGTCGGATGAGGTAGAGTGCCTCCGAGGGTGGATGCGCCTGAGAGCTTGTTTCACCATCGGGCTGAGTGCTTCCCAAAGCTTGACGGGAGAAGGGTCAGGACGGGCTTGGCTTGAATGGTTTTTTGTTTTTTCGAGATCCGGTGTTGGGGTACCCTATTTTTAGGTATCCAACACTAGGCCTTGCTATTTATAGACCATAGCACATAACCTAATCGGCCATAACATAAGTCCTAAAAGTAAGAAAAAGTAACTTGGGCCTCAATCCTTCTCCGTGCCAAAACCGACGTGCACGCTCTGTTGTAACTAGCCGAAAAATCCTCTTAGACGATTTCATCGATTAGTTACCTTAGTCGATTCTTCGTGTTCGTTTGAATGATGCTCTTGAAGGCCTGCCACGAAGGCCCATATACATATATCCGGACACGCCAAAATATGGTGCTTGAAGTCTTGTTGTAACTCTTTAGCAACTTCATCATCTTTCTTCTCTTCTTCTGGAATTATCACTGGGTCTACTGGTGTTGGTTCTTCTGAAGTTCTCACTGCTTCCGCTGATACCCTTCTTCTTGCTCCTTATGGATATGGTGGATCACGGTTGGATCTACCACTTCTCGTGGTCACAGACTTAATCTGTTCATGATTATGGACAACAGGCAAAATAGCAGATAACTAGGATAATTGATTTTCTATTTTTTTTATTAAAGGCAAGTTGACTATGTATAACAAAAGAAAATGTTTCCATTTTAGCATTTATAATTTCTAGGGTCTTATCAGTAGAAGCAAGTTTATTTATAATAGTATCATTAATTTTAGCTTCTTCTAAGATTAGATCCCTGGAGGATGGTTGTTTAGGATTAGAATTATAATTGCTTGAAGACTTAACTAAATAAATAGACGGTTGGTTCCATCCTTGCTTTTTTTTGTTAAGAAGATGTAATAGTGACAATGTTAGCATCTTCTGTTGATTTTGGAAATTGAATCCAAATATTATTTAAGCATTGAGAGCAGAGATAAAAAGGGCTTATATGAACGACGTATAAACAACGGATGTGTCGAAAAAGTTGGAACCATTTGGAGCCTTGCCAAACGAGGCTAAAATGTATAGACTAAAATTCAACTACATATAATTATTTATATAAAGGTATAAACTATTATAAATAAATATTGTTAGATGACGTAGCACCATGTAACAACTAAATGTATCTTAGTGGATGAGTGATGTGTGGAATTACTATTGTATATGCTAGTGAATTTTTAATTACATAGGTTAGTGGATTGCTAAGGTGGAGAATTTGTACGTAGAGATAGAATCTTAGTTGAATTTAGAATTACACAAGTGATATATATAGATAGATACAGATAGATGAGGGCTCTAATACAAATACGATGATATAATATCTTTTTGTTTCCGTTACGCGCCGACCGAGCCGAGCAGACAAAAATATCAGTCGGCAGGGCGGTCAGCCGTGTCCGTGTACCCGGCTTGGACCCACTTGTTGGTGGCGTGGTCCATGGACCTGGCGCACGCACGCACGGACGCCCCAGCCCTCACCCTCGGGCCCCGCGCATGGATAACTCGTGGGCGGGGCCCACCGCCGCCCCCTTCCGCCCGCAGATTTTTTGTACCCGCCGCGCCGGCTCCGCGGCTCCGCCTGCCTCGGCGTGCAAGGAACCGAGCAGACCAACAAAAGAAACTGATTAGATTAACCCAAGCCAGAAACCCACTCTCTCTCCTACTCCTTTCCTCTCTCGTGCTCATCCGTCCGGGCGAGCAAAAGTAAACGGGCGAGGAGCTGGAGAGACGCCGGCGACGCCAAGCAACCGCCGATCGGAGCCGCGGCTGACCAGGAGGAGGAAGAAGCCCGAGATGGTGGGTATCATCGGCGGCAGCATGGCGCGGGCGGAGCACGTCGTGGCCAACGCCGGAGGGGAGCCGGAGTACGTGCGCCGCCTCCACCGCCACGCGCCGGCCGAGCACCAGTGCACCTCCACCCTCGTCAAGCACATCAAGGCGCCCGTCCACCTCGTAAGTTCCCATCCCCCGCTCTCTCTCTACCCCCTACCCCCCCTCCTACCCCGGTCCTTACCGTCTCCCTGCCCGGCCCCGGTGGTGGGTGGTTCAGTGGTTGGATTGGACGGCACGAGTACCGTGCTAGTACTTGGGATCGCTTCGCCTCGCCTCCGGGCTGCTATTTCTCTCGGATCTGGAGTCCCTCGTCCGATTCCTCATGCCTTGTTGGGTGTTTCTTCTCCGATCGATGTGTTCCCGTGATGTCGGGTGAATTCCTGGCGTCAAATCAATTGAGCCGCCCAGTTGGAATCTGATGACATCGATGATCGATCGCAGGTGTGGGAGCTGGTGCGGAGATTCGACCAGCCGCAGCGGTACAAGCCGTTCATCAGAAACTGCGTCGTGCGCGGGGACCAGCTCGAGGTCGGCAGCCTGCGCGACATCAACGTCAAGACCGGCCTGCCGGCGACAACCAGCACTGAGCGCCTTGAGCAGCTCGATGACGACCTGCACATACTCGGCGTCAAGTTCGTCGGCGGGGACCACCGCCTCCAGGTCCGTGCTGCTCTTGCTGCCTGTTTGTTTACTCTACTTCCCTGCACATGTTCTCTTTCATGCGCCCTGCTTGCTTGTCAGTGTACTCCCATTTTTTCTTTCTTTCAGCAACTCTGAGATTGGTATGCTTTCCTTGTTACCATTTCTCTGAATTATACTATCTTGTTGCCAGTTGACTATAATTGTGATCACTGGATGCTATGAATGAAATGCATTTGCGATGCTTGTGAGATTGGGAATTTTCGTTCTTGTGATTTGTCATGAGTTTTGTGACAGATGACATCTTGGTCCTGTTTCGAAGCTGGGATAGGGATCCAAATTCTTATGATTTATTGGTATCCATCTGAACTTCATCGTTGTACCATCTGTTGCAATAAAAGCAATTACCTTCTGCTGAGGCACTCATCATAAATTAAAACTTAATGCAAGATAAGCTATTGGCCTAATTACCTTGCTTGATTTTGTTTCGAAGCTGGGATTGGGATCCAAATTCTTATGATTTATTGGTATCCATCTGAACTTCATCGTTGTACCATCTGTTGCAATAAAAGCAATTACCTTCTGCTGAGGCACTCATCATCAGTTAAAACTTAATGCGAGATAAGCCATTGGCCTAATTACATTGCTTCTCATGATTGTTTGCCACCCTGAAAGGATATGCTCATAACCCGTACTACTTTGACTTCTTATCCACGTACTATTTTAGTACGAAAGGACATGTCTTGTAGACTGTTACTACTTCATTCGTTGTTCTCCGTCTAGTCTTCAGATTGATAATATAAGGTATAGAACTTTGATCTTTCGTGTGCTGTCAAGTGATTGTGAAGCAAAGTTTTTGTTTGTGCCAATGCCTACAGGCTACAGTGTACATCTTTACTCCTACTCGAAGCATATCTTTGATCCACACTGATGATGAGTTGTGTTTGCCACTTTTTCAGAACTACTCATCCATCATAACTGTCCACCCGGAGAGCATTGACGGGAGGCCAGGTACTCTTGTGATCGAGTCGTTCGTGGTCGATGTGCCTGACGGCAACACAAAGGATGAGACATGCTACTTCGTCGAGGCTGTGATCAAGTGCAACCTCAAGTCTCTGGCAGAGGTATCGGAGCAGCTAGCAGTTGAGTCACCTACATCGCCGATCGATCAGTGAGTCACCTGCGTCGCTGATCCATCAGCAACACCGGTAGAAAGACTTGAATCGGCAACAAATAAGAAGCTTCAAAGGCTGGCTGGAGAGTTCAACCTTTTTGAGACTGGTGGTTTGGCCATCGTCTTCTGCGTGTATGTCTCTTGAAATATGGAAGGATTAGTGGTATGTAGGATTAAATATCTGTATTAGCTTGTATGTTAGGGATGATTTAGCCGTAGGAACTGCACCAACATACCTCATGGCATGTATGCATACTGCTGCTAGTATATGTAGAAATCAGGGAAAGCATGGAGCGGTTTTTGCCACTTCGGTGCATGGAGATCTATCCTTTTTTTTTTCTCCATTTTGCGGTGGCTACTATATTGGTTGGGGTTCTTCGATAAATATACTTTCCCGCTGACACAAAGGGTCTGGATCTTGCTTCGATTTGGTTTAATTCTCGTAATTCTCCGTATTGTGTTCTACAATGTTATTGGGATTTGGGATTTGAACTGGATAGTGCGTAGTGTCTAATTTGATTTGGTTTTCGTTGACAGCAAAATAAGATCCGCGAGACAGATTGGAACCGAAGAAATCAAAATTCGCATCAAATTAGAGGCAAATTCACAAATATGAACAAACTTAGGAAAACCCAGCCTAGTCTGATTGGACTGAGCGTGCAGTTACATAAAACCGGCTCAAGCTGGTTTTGAAACTAGCCTAGGCTAGTTTTTGACTGTTAGGTTATTTTGACCCAATATATTTGGAAACTCATTCGATCTTGTGGGCTTGTAGATTGTAATATAGATTTTCTACTATGGTAAGATCAACCTCAACGTATACGAGAACGAGAGAATCACAGCCGAATCCAAACATACAATTGACCAAAGAAACACAACAGTCCACCTGTTCTCATCTACCCTGTGTTTCCAATTTATTTTGTCTCTCGTTCTTCATTATCGTTGGTGTTTGTTGGCTCAACGATGACAAAACTCTAGAGCTGTTACGGACTAAGGAACGCAGGGAATAGGATTGGGTGATTTCTGGCCGAGGCTTGAAGGCACGTCGTCGCAGGGGCGGCGCCGTGCTTGACTCCGGCTAGAACTCGTGCACACAGAGAGAAGACGGGGCTTAGGCTAACTCGCCAGGAGAGAGATTAGATTTCAATCCCTGGCTAACTTCTTCCCACACGAATATTTATTCAATACTTATACAATAATCTTAATAAACTCAAACATCACTTAACCAAATATCTAACTAAGCAAATGACTCCTAAACTGTAGGATCTCCCAACTGAAATAGGCCACGGCTGATGGTCAGGCTGTGCTCAGCCGTTAGCCACGAGTCCTCCGTTGGTACGTCTTCCCCGTCATGACATCTCTCCCCTTCTTGGGAAACAGCTCGTCCTCGAGCTGAAACGAAGGGAACAAGTCGCGGAAGGATGGCACGGGCTCCCATGTAGCTTCAGCTTCAGGCATCGCTTCCCACTGAACCCCCCTACGCAGCTGGGCACGGAGCACGCGTGCTGGATGGTGAAGAACGCGGCCATTGTGTAGAGGAGGTAGTGCTGGAGGGGATTGTTGGGGATATTACCTCGGCATATCCCCGGGACCTTATGGGTCTGCCGATCGGAGGACGGCCCAGCCCATGAGGCCTTGCGACACGCGACCAGCCCATCGTGCTCGCCAAGGACTCCGAAGAAGTCTTGCTCGCCAAGAAGAATCCTAGTAGATAGACTCGGATCCCTTACCAAAAGAAACCGATCCTAATCTGTTAGGATATCGAAACTGTAACTCTGCTCCCCAGCTATATAAGGCGAGCAGGGACACCCTCCGAAAGAGATATCAGAACCTCTCGCACGATCCCTAGAACTCATCTACGGATCTTGTAACCTAATTGAAAGGATCAAGATGCCCAAAAGGGGGGTGAATTGGGCTCTTTTTAATTTCTAAACAAGAGTTAAACCTATAAAGAGCCAATTAACCCCCTAGTGCCTACCGCTTGTGTGTCCTAGCTAGAAAGCGGTAGCAAGACAAAGAAAAGCGAAAACTTCCTACACAATTCTAGTATGAATTGAAAGACAAGTGCGGAAAGTAATGCGGTAATAAAGAGCTAAGAAAAGAGATGCTTGACACGGCGATGTTTTGCCGAGGTATCGAGGAGTCGACACCCCGCTAGTCCTCGTTGGAGCACCTCGCAAGGTATAGCTCCCCCTCAATCCCGTGTAAGGGATGAGTGCTCTCTACGGGCTGATTCTTCACCACTCCGGCTCGGTGAATCGCCCACAACCGATCACAAACGTCGATGGAGAAGGGCCGCCGACAATCTTCCGGCGATCACCTTCCTCCGAGCACCACCGGACCGTCTAGGTGATGTCGATCACCAAGAGTAACAAGCCTCGATCTTCGCTTGACTCACTCAAGCTTCACAACTAGAGGATGCACACTTGAACTCTTGGAGGAACTAGAGAGAGGATGGATGAAATCGCGAATCACTCTCTCTCTCTAGGGCTCTTGCTCTCTTCCCGACCTTCTCAACAAACTCAGCAACTCAAATGAGCAAAGGCAAGGTGGGAGAGAAGTGGGAGGGGCTATAAATAGACCCTCTGAAAACTGCCTCGGGCTGACAATTTAAGTTGGCGACGGACGCTCCGTCGACTAGGCGACGGACGGTCCGTCTCATGCCCAACGGCTAGTTTCTATTCATAGATGAGGCGACGGACGGTCCGACGCTTCTGTCTAACGGTTACTTCTGACACACTGTTCCCAGCGACGGACGCTACGTCACTGGGCGACGGACTCTCAACCACAGCGTCCGTCGCTCAATTTTGGCTAGGGTTGAAAAACACCCTCTCTGGAAGGTCGACGGACGCTCTTCCCAGCGTCCGACGCTTGGCCGACGGACAGCGTCCGACGGACCCTGAAAAAACTTGGCCAGAAAACAACCTCTCTGGAAGGCCGACGGACGCTGTGGACTCAATCACCCAGCGTCCGGCGCCTTTGTCTGACGCGACGGATAGCGTCCGGCGCCCCTGCCAGGAGCGTCCGACGCCCAGAAAATGATTTTGACAACTCCGTTTTTCGTCGCGATGAATATGGAAGTTGTTCTAGGCTATCTTACGGTCACCATAGGCTTGCTTAGAGCTAAGGAAGTCAAGTGTGCACCACACCTAAATTATGAAGCTTTCCTAAGTCAAGCTACTAATCTCAACCCCTCTTAATAGTACGGTCAAAGGTAAAAAGAGAAGTCCTATCTAATTCTAAGTGCCCTTCATGTCCTTATGGCACTTAGCCTATCATTCTAGGGTCTTCATCATGTCTCCTTAAAAACCGAAACGATATCCATCTTGGGGGCTGAGTGATGACCACTAGAGCCCATTCTCCTTGATCACTATGGCTAAGCTACGCATAGCCTCTGCAAAACACACGTTAGCCATAATAATCTCTAATTGTCGTTAATCACCAAAACCAACTAGGGCCATGATTCTTCAATCTCCCCCTTTTTGGTGATTGACGACAATAGAACTTCGAGTATGGATAAGAGTTTTGGTTAAAATTCAAGGGTGACTTGGAATGGTTGAGCAAGGGTTAGTGAAATTGAAATAAAGCATACTTTCTCACCTAAGCCAAATCACAAAATATGGTACTCATGGATATGAATGAAAAAGCAGTACATCATGATATTCTCAAAGGATGTTTCGGAGTAACGCGCGGAAGCTCAAATGACGTTAAGCAAGGAGATATATCATGAACATGAGACAACTCACAAGATATATTAGAGATAAACAAGAGTTTTGTCACATGCAACCATATAAACATCAACCATCATCACATCACACATATAGACAAATGCATAAAAGAGGACATGATGAAAGAGTATGGGGAAATAAAACATACGAAGATCCAAATCCCTCCCCCTATCTCTATACTCGATCCTCTCTCCCCCTTTGGCGTCTAGCACCAAAAACTAAGAGTCTGGGGCTGGAGAAGAAGGCGAAGAAGCTGCAGCTCTGCGATCCATTATGATGAAGTCCTGAAGGTCTGACTCGTCTGACTCATCATCTACCTCGGCCTCTGCCGGTGTAGGTGCAACTGGGGTGGTCTCTGTAGCTGTCACTGGCACCTCTGGAGCTGCGGTCTCAACTGACGGTCCTGCCTCAGTGGTTGCGGGCCTGGGAGCCCGACGAGTGAAAACTCGAGGCGAGGGGGACGGTGTCACTGCAAGTGCCACTAGGGACACTGTTGCTGCAACCTCTGCAGGCTGAGTCTGACCGGGAGAGGACACTGCCACTGTAACCTCATCTGCTAGGGATATGGCATTTGTCTGAACGGCAGCTGGAGGTGTGGTGACGGTCTGTGCTGACTGCTCAGGTGCGATCTCTGATGATGCAACTGAGGACTGGTGAGTGCCTGTCGCCGGAAGATCCACTGCAGTCTCTGGAGCTGGTGTGACCGGCTGAGCGGCTCCTGGGGAGTCTTCTCCCGTGATCTCGAGATAGGAAGCTGACAGATCTCTCGAGGCCTCTGCTAAGGTAGTTCCCCGGGTAGGAGTGAATCCCGTCTGGAACTCTCCGGGTGAAGCTATCCAAGAGGACACCTGGGTCCTCAGAGTCTGGTACTCAGGAGAGGCTGCCGGCTGGAACGGAGGTGTAGCTGGTGCCTGACTCTGCTGTCCTCTGGACGGTAACGCTGGAGTTGGCACCACAACTACTGGAGGCTGCGGTGGAGGAGAGGTGAACTGCTGCTGCTGAGAGACTCCAGGCAACTGGAACTGTGGCGTGGAAGTCTGCCCGGAGCTAGAGGCCAGAAGACGCTCGAGTAGCAGTGTCTGAGTCTTCTGAATCTCTGCCTGCTGCAGCTGATAGGCTAGGAACTGGCGCTGGAACTCATCCTGCCTAGCCTGTGTCTGTGCCTGAGCTGCCAGCTGCTGCTCAGTGAGCCTCCGTAGATCTACAGCCTGTTGTCTCTGCTCCTCTGCCTGACAAGACTGCTCCTCCTGCATCCTCGATAGTATAGAGAGAAAGGTAGCCTCTGAGGAACTAGAGCCTGGAGCTGGAGCTGCTGCAGCTGTGCCTGACCCTCCTGCCTCGTGATCATGGGTCATCGGTGTATACTCATGCACAGGCTGGTAGTCCTCGTCAGAGCTGTCGGAATCGAGGTCCTCTCGAAAGACTGTCTCAGCAGCTGTATCGATCTCGGCATCCAAGTCTGCTAGCTCTGCCTGAGCAATCTACTCAACTGTCGCATCTATGACCTCGACCGACTGTGGTGGCACTCCGGCCTGCCTAGTGCCTGGTCTGTAGGCTCTGCTGGGGCGAGGCAACTGCCCATGGGCCACAAGATGGCTCATCGAGTAGACTGGGAAC
This sequence comes from Microstegium vimineum, assembly GCA_022036555.1. Taxonomy (NCBI): domain Eukaryota; kingdom Viridiplantae; phylum Streptophyta; class Magnoliopsida; order Poales; family Poaceae; genus Microstegium; species Microstegium vimineum. The sequence continues at coordinate 17,388,692 of CM039128.1, read as the reverse complement.
TTTGTAGCTGACCTCGTAAGGGTGACTCTCATAACACCTGACCCAGTCTTGGCAACTATCAAATATGAGATCCAATGAGCGAACTGTAGCTGCCAATGACCTCTGAACCCAGCAGCTATAATATCCTTGAGCTCGCTCACTATCAAATCCCAGAGGTCGAACTGCTCTTTCCGAACAATGTGAGCTAGGAGCCAAAGCTGAAGACGAGTGATAGTATCCCTAGCTCCAATCCGGGGTAGAATAGTACGTCTGAGAACCTCGTGGAGGATCCGAGCTAAAGGAGTGAGGTCACGTGGCGTACGGCTCGAACCCTCAGTGAACGGCTGCTGAAAGCACGGACTCACGAAGTCCGTGGATGGCACTATACCATCATGAGGTCGGCGAGGGGCCTCCTGATCCCCATAGCAGAGACTGTGTATCCTGGTAGGTGAGGACCCGAGGTGAAAGAGCTCTCTGAATCTGGCAGCTGTGACCCTGAAATCACGTCCCTGGTATGCAAAGTGGAGGAACTCGTGATCAGGTGAGATCCACAGAGAGGCGTAAAACTGGTATACCCACTCCTTCTGATAGGCCCCTGAGCATCCCATCAGATCTGTCAGACCCTGGATGTACTAGAGGTGCTGCAGGATCTCTGGACCACCGATCCCCTCAATCTGAGTAGATGGGCACACCCTGTGGGCCCTGAGAGGAGCATCGGTGTCAACATATGCTCTGTAGAAGTCCTCGTGCACTGTAGTATAGAACTCACGTCCAGCACGGGGGTCCCTCTGAGGTGGAAACCAGGTCTGGAAGTCAACGAATTGAAGTAGCTGGACTTGCTTCGCTGTAAGTGCTCTGACCTGGTGCCTCACTGGGTCTGGGAGCCGGGGTCCTGGAGGGCTAGGTGGTACACCTGAGCCTCGAGAACGGGTAACACGGCGGCTCATCAGCTCTCCAATAGTAGAGTGGCCCGCGGCCTCTGTCGGCCCAGTCGCTAGGACTGGCTCTGTCACTGGTGCCTCTGTAGCCTCGACAGGCTCTGACTCAGGAGGTGGAGGGGACTCACGACGCGCTCCACGGAGAGGCGAGAGCCTCAAGCTGGCGCGACGTCCTCCTCGCTCCGCTAACTCAGCTGCCTCTGCCACTGCGAGCGCGGCTACCGAATCCGGATCCATCGCTGGCCTCTTGCGCTTCCAAGAGATAACCTTCTGCTTTCCCTTTCCCCGGTCAGTGGGTGGACGCGGTGGAGGTGGAGGGTCACCACCACTACCGGGAACGGGACCTGCGTTCTTTGTCCTTGCCATATCTCAAGTCTTTGCAATCAAAACACTGACAGGAAACCTCAAGAAACACACCACAGACTCACTGGCCACTGTCACTGATCCTCTGACAAACTGACAATCCGCAGACCAAACAAGAGTGGCACGCCGGCCCTGGACTGTCCTCGCGAGGCTTTGCCTCGGTCCGTACTCGCGGGCTTTGCCCCGAGTTCACTGATACTGCCTGCTGACCCTCTGATTCTCTGACAACTGACCAAACAGACCCTGCTCGTGAGATAGATAGGGATATTACCATAAGCATATAACTAGAGGTGAGGGTCTATAGAAGCATGAAATAAGGTAAGGATAGAATCGTGATATCAACTGCCATACCTCGAGCCTCTGACCAAAAGGAGAGAAGATGTGAGTTTCCCCGATCAATCAATTGCAATTCGCAATCCGCACTTCGCAACCCTCAAGCTAACCAAGGCAATGAGATGATGGATTAGGGTGGATAGAGAATAGATGAGGTGGATTGAAACTCAAGGAAGTAAACACAGGAAATGAAATTCACCTCGGAGAACCAACCTCCAAGGATGTGATCTTCTTGGCCAAGAGTGACTCCTGCTCGACTTGGATAGAGCAGGGGATCAGGTGCGAGGCAGTGGAGGTGGAAACCCGGCGGCGCAGTGCAGGGATGGCAGGCGGCTGGGTGGAGGAGCACGGCGGCGCTGGGTGGGGTCTCACGGCGGTGCAGGTGCTCTGGTGCGAGGTGGAGTGAGGGCACGGCGGCGCGGGGAGCAGACGACGGCACAGGGAGGAGGTGCTCCGGCGAAGGGCGGCACAGGAGCCCAACGGCGGTGAAGATCGGCGGTTAGGGTTAGAGCGTGGAGCGCGGCGGCGGACTAAATGGATCGGGCGAGACAGAGAAGAGATCGGGGTTTTTCTAAAAAATTTCGCCGTTTAGTTCGCGACGGACGCTCCGTCGGTATGCGACAGACGCTCGGGAAGCGTCCGACGGCATCGTCCGTCGAGCTTCCAGAGCCGATTTGAAACTCCCAATTGCATTGACCGCGACGGACGCTTGGGCCTGTTAGTGGGCAATTTTAATCTCCGGACGATCGCGACGGACGCTGAGGCAATTGACACCGAGCGTCCGTCGGCAGCGTCCGACGCCTTAAAAATAGAATTTTTCAAATTTTCTTTTTGCGTCTTTCTCCCAACCAAGTTCCAATCCCAATAAGATTCAAATAACACTTGATTGGACTTGATATGAGAACCATCTCTCAAACACTCATTTTCAAATAGTTTGCCATAGGCTTAAATTTAATTTTTAGCTCAAAAATATTCGAATGGAAGCGCCAAGGAGTCATCATATGGCCACAAGAGGGGTATTGGAGTGACTTGAGCTTGGAATGCTCCCCCTAAGTGGACTATCATAGAGGATGCTCAAGAAACTTAACCGAAAAGAAAAGGGCAAACAACACACATGCATATGCTATGCAATACAAAATTTGAATCTAGGTAGCTTGCAAGTTTAAACCGCGGTTAAGCTTTGTCACACGCTTTGAGGGCGGTTATCTTAACCGCGTTAGCCAAGCCTATGTGCATTACCAAATTAAACAAGTTATATTACATATGAATGCATGGTTCACACAAACTCATCTATTAGTGAAGTTAGAGTGATCAAGCACATTTAACTCGCTTCTCAACCTACAAAAGGTTGTTTCATCGAGTGGTTTAGTGAAGATATCCGCCAATTGCTCTTCGCTCTTAACTCCAACTAGTGTGATGTCTTTCCTAGCCACATGATCTCTAAGAAAGTGATGGCGAATATCTATGTGCTTGGTGCGGGAGTGTTGAACCAGGTTGTTTGCAAGCTTTACGGCGCTTTCATTATCACACAAAAGTGGAACTTCTTTTAAAAACACGCTGTAATCAAAGAGTGTTTGGGTCATGTATAAGATTTGTGCACAACTTTCTCCCATGGCAATGTATTCCGCCTCGGCGGTTGACAATGCCACACTATTTTGCTTCTTTGAGGACCAAGAAACAAGTGATCTTCCTAGCATGTGGCACCCGCCGGAGGTACTCTTCCTATCAACCTTACACCCGGCGTAATCCGAATCGGAATAGCCAACTAGTTGGAAGGGAGCTCCTTTGGGATACCAAAGACCCATGCTAGGGGTGTGCCTTAAGTACCTAAGGATTCTTTTAACCGCACAAAGATGCGACTCCTTAGGGTTTGCTTGAAACCTAGCACACATACACACACTAAACATGATATCCGGCCTAGAAGCGGTGAGGTAAAGTAAACTACCGATCATAGAACGATAAAGAGTTTGGTCGATCGGTTTACCTCCCTCATCGAGATCGAGATGCCCATTAGTAGGCATTGGGGTCTTGATTGGCTTGCAATCCTCCATCTTGAATTTCTTGAGCACATCATAAGTGTACTTCTCTTGAGATATGAAGGTGCCCTCCCTCAATTGCTTCACTTGGAAGCCTAGGAAGAAGGTTAGCTCGCCAATCATCGACATCTCGAACTCCTTGGACATCAATGCACCAAATTCCTTGCTATGACCTTGGTTTGTTGACCCAAATATAATGTCATCGACATATACTTGGCAAACAAAGATCTCTCCATCTAGCACCTTGGTGAAGAGTGTGGTATCCACTTTCCCGATCTTGAAGCCCTTCTTGAGTAGGAAGTCCCTTAGCCTCTCATACCAAGCTCTTGGAGCTTGCTTCAATCCATAGAGTGCCTTGGACAACCTAAACACATGATTAGGACAATTTGGGTCTTCAAACCCGGGAGGTTGTGAGACAAAAACAAGTTCATTAATGAAACCATTAAGAAAGGCACTCTTCACATCCATTTGAAAAAGTTTCATTTTATGATGTGAAGCATATGCCAAAAGGATACGAATGGCTTCTAGTCTTGCAACCGGTGCAAAGGTCTCCCCAAAATCTAAGCCTTCAACTTGGGAGAACGCCTTTGCCACCAATCTTGCCTTGTTTCTCACAACCACGCCTTGATCATCTTGCTTGTTCCTAAACACCCACTTGGTGCCAATGATTCTTGCTCCTTTGGGCTTTTCTACTAGTGTCCACACTTCGTTCCGGGTGAAGTTGTTCAACTCTTCGTGCATGGCATTCACCCAATCCGGATCCGCAAGTGCATCTTCCACACTAGAAGGCTCAACAAAGGAAACAAAGGAGTGATGTTCAACATAAGAAGCAAGTTTAGATCGAGTTGTTACCCCCCTTGATGGACTCCCTATGATGAGGTCTTGAGGATGTGCTTGAAGCATAGGTGTAGATCTTCTATTGATCACTTGGGGAGGAGGTTGCGGTGCTTCAACATTGTTTGCTTCGGCCTCGGCTTGATCTTGAGGGATGTGAGTGTCTTCTTGAGCTTCCCTCACTTGATCTCCTTCATCAACTTGAGGCGTGTGAGGTGGAGAAGGATCTTGATTTGCTTCATCTTCAACTTCTTCCACCTCTTGCGGGTTGATAGCACCAATTGGCATGTTCTTCATTGCCTCCCTCAAGGGTTCATCACCTACATCATCAAGATTTTCATGCTCTTCTTGAGAGCCATTAGTTTCATCAAACTCCAAGTCATACGTTTCTTCAACTAAGCCGGTGGCTTTGTTAAATACACGGTATGCCTTGGATTTAAGTGAATACCCAACTAAGAAACCAATGTCACATCTTCTTTGGAACTTGCCCAAGTGTTGGCGCTTCTTGTAGATGTATACTTTGCAACCAAACACTCGGAAAAAGGATATGTCCGGTTTCTTTCCATTCACAAGCTCATAGGGGGTCTTTTTGAGAAGCCTTTGGACAAATAGCCGGTTGGCCGCATAGCATGCGGTGTTGATTGCTTCGGCCCAAAACTTCTCGGGGGTGTTTTATTCATCAAGCATTGAACTTGCAAGAGTGATAAGTGTCCGGTTCTTCCTCTCTACTACACCATTTTGTTGAGGAGTATAGGTGGCGGATACTTCATGCTTGTGTTGACACCGTTTTTCGACACGTGTCAAATCGGTTGAAGCTTGACTGGTCAATGACCGTTCTCCATCGGCATCGGTAAAGTATGAGCCAATATTGCCAATGGGAGAATGCTGCAGAAGGCCAAATGTGTTGCCGATGAAAGCTGGGTGATCTTTGCCGACAAAGGTTAATTGGTGGTCTTACTAATTGCCGATGAGCTGCTAACCAATTTCCGATGAAGGGGCCTTGCCAATTGCCGATAAAGGCCCATTGCCGATTGCCGACGAAGAGATGCTACCGACTGCCGATCGGGAAAGTGCCGATGCCGATGGGCGTGACTTAGCATTTGGGGAATTACAAGTGGCCAAAGAAGGAAGGTGCGGATTGAAGGGATCTGCCGATGGAAAGTTTTCATCGAGGAGGAGAGTAAGGAAACTGGTGCTTTGTACTAGCATTGTTATAGTAGTTTGAGTCCGACTCTTGCATGAGTCGTTTATTTTCCTTTAAAATAGGTGTGTTTGTTTAGGAAATAAATATTATTATCCAGCTCCTGCGCGAGTCAGTTTCCTTAAAAGTAGGAGTTTGTTTTAGGAAGGATATGTGTCGTGTCTTTGTACAACTCTCCATGCGGGAGTATAAATATGTGCTCGAGGGCTATGGAATAAACAATCAATCCAATTCAAAACAAACCAATTTTATATTATTCTACCTTTTATCGCAATTTACCATTTTTAGGCATTAGTTATAGCTATCAACGAGTTCTTCAAGCTTTCGACGGGCTGCATCACCTTGATCTTCGTCAAATCCTTGCTAGTTCCGCGTGGGAGTACCTCTAGGCTTTGGCAATCCGGGCGCATCGCTGTTTGCCTCGTCTAGCTCTGCTCTAGTTACCCCTGATCAATCTGAGCCTTGACGTCCGGGCGCATCGCTGTCGTCTCGTTCAGCTTGTTCTAGTTATCATCCTTGTCGATTGATTGGTCAAATCGACTGGCACGCCCTCGACATCGAGCTTTGGGTAATAGCCCGAGGTGTTCACAGATCTGACGCTTTTTGTGTCAACACCTCTTTTGGCACGCCCAGTGGGACCAGATTATACAGATCTACACATCCGGCATGGCTGATCACGCCGATGTCAACCAGAGGAATGTCATTGAAGTGTCTGAGGCCGATCTGAAAGATGATCAGAAGTAGGCCATGGAGCGGGCTATGGAGGAATACAGACAGCTGTATCTCAAATCCTTCAGCCTCAGCAGGAGTGGCGAAGCAATTCAGAAGCAAGATCCACCGTTGCCATGGCAGGTCACGTTTGATGCCAACCCTGGTAAGCTACAAGAGATGGTTAATACTGCTGTAAACCAGACATTGATTAACCAATCCAGCGTGCTGTCAATACCGTCTACAATGCCTTCGCGCAAACATTCAAAGAAGGGTATGCACGCGCATATGTCGGTCCAGCGTACGATCAACCTGATTGGCATTGCTAGCCATCGGGACCCAGATGGCGTCTTTCCCCCCTGTGGAACCGTCTGCCGATGCGGCTACATCACAAGACGAACGCCGGTGACACTCCCAAGTTCAAGCAGATTAGCGCGTCGGCAACTTCAGGACCAGCCCCCGCTAATGGTGGGGATACGGTATGCCTCCAAATCTATATGCTGGCCTAATTGGTGCAGGGAAAACGGTTCAGTTGGAGGAACTCTACGGCATCGGCAGCGCAGCCACAGCCGATGGTCATATGATGCACAACTCTGGCTGCTCCAACCATACAAGTGCCATCAGATGATCTCCAAGTAATCCCAAGATACCTCTGATGCCACCATCGGCAAGCTCTGCGCCGATGCAACATATTATAACCACCGGCAGTCAATCTTGGCGGCAAACTCTCAAGCTGGAGTACCGATTCCCAAGGTAATTGGTGGTCAATTGCTTAGGATTCAAGACCCGCATTGCTCGGTCAGTATAGCCATCGGCAAGTCATATGCGATGCTTTATAATCCCGGATGGGTCAACCAGCACCAGCTCAGCAGCTGGCGCGCAATGTATTATTATGGAGGCCCAACTTACACTCAGAGGGGGACCATCGGTACAGCAACCGATGAATGTGACGGTTCAGCCAATTCGCCAAGTATGCCAAACTATCCATCGGTAAGTAGCCGATGCATAGCATCCAGATGATGGTGTTTTGCCTACGACTACTGCACATCTTCAAGAGGCGCGTCACCCGACTCACAGTCGACAATCAGCCAATGAGTCGGCAAGAGCAGGACGCGTACTGGGTCGGTAAGATTGCGAAGTCAGGGAAAGAGCAATTCGGTTTTCAAACCCAAGCTCAACAATACTCTATCGGACCCCGTACCCGCCTGCATTGACTTGATTCCTCTTCCAATCGGTACAAGGTGCCCGATTTTACCAAGTTCTTGGCCAAGACGACACGTCAACAATGGAGCACATCAACGCTTCATTATCCAGTGCGGGGAAGTGCTAGCAGGGAGGAATTAAGGGTGAGATGTTCTCTTCATCATTGTCTGGATCGGCATTCAATGGTTCATATTCATTGCCTCCAAATTCTATAATTAAGGGCGATCTGGAGAGGCAATTTCATAAGTACTTCTTTGCTGGCATACATGAAAAGAAGCTTTCCGATTTGGTCAAAATGAGGCAACGCAACGACGAATCGGTAGAGAGTTTTGTGCAGAGGTGCGGGGAGTGAAGAACAAGTGCTACAGTCTGGTGCTTGATGATCGGCAATAGCAAGGGTTGGCTTCCAAGGGTTACTGCCCATATAAGTAAAGTCGTAGGGGGTTTGAGAGCCTAAGTCCCTTGGTGCAGAGGATTGGCCCATAAGATTTTCAAAGCCTTTGAGCCCAGGAAGGGCTTGGAAAAAGAAGGTGATTCATCGGGAAAGAAGAAGATTGGATCGGATGAAGGTGAAAATGATTTCGTCCAAATGGGTGAAGGATCGAAAGCCTGTGTTTGTCCATTCGGTCAAAAAGAAAATGAGGGTTCACTTTGGACATCCCAGGTGATAGGATGTTTGATATTGTGCAAGAGGGGCGAATCAAGTTGGGCCCAAAAAAGTGATTCCATCGGCCAAAGGTCAGAAGATTAGGGGGACTGCAAGTGGCCTAATGCAACCTCACACAGTACCAATGGGCTGCCCCAAAATATTCAGGGGAGTTGTTGGTCGGAGATCAAACTGGGCGTATCAAGTTTGAAAATCTAAAGTCCAGAAACCGATGAAGAAAGATCCGCACCCGTTCCCAAACAACATGGTGGGGGATCGGTTGAAAAGACCGAGTGCTGCCTCGGAAGTGAAAAAGGAATCATCGGTAAAACCCCGGGTCCCAAATGCCTAAGCACGACGAAGGGGTTTGCAATGACAAGGGGGTAAGAAGGTTGCCGGATGAGGGTAACGGCGCCACAGGGCTCCTGGGTGGTGATTATCACAAAAGCCAAGGCGGGAAACATCGGCAATCCCTGAAGAAAAGGACCAAAACCCGGGAAAAGGGGAAAGAAGAGGGCCTCGGGAAAAGGGTTGACTAGGGGGCCCTGAGGTGTCCCCTTTTGTTTTTTTTGGGAAGGGATCAAGCTCCGCTTAAAAGTAGAAAACAATGGGTACTACAAGGCCCCTCGGTAGGAAAACGACCCCTTGTTTTTGATAGGCCCCCGGGTTCGCCCCGGCATCAGAAAGGGGGGGATCGCAATGACCGGGGTTTTGGGGGGAATCATCCCCGACGGTTGGAGGCGTATTTAAAAAGGGAGCGGGGGGAGGAATGCCCGGGTTTTGGGGAAGAAAAAATTTCCCCGGGTCCCCCAAACGGAAGAAGTGCTGGGAAACCGGGGAGAACAAGGGGCCAGCCCCCCTTTGGGAAGGGCTACTTCCCATGGTGCCTAAGGGTTTCTAAGAACCCCCAAAAAGGGGGATTGCGTTAAAAGGGCGACAAACCCCTTGAAGGGCAGGGGAACCCCGGAAAGGCAATGGAGGCAAGGTTTAAAAGGCAGGGGCCATGGAGATGTAAACATGGTTTTTGTTGCCCCTGGAGTTTTGGCGCCCCAGGATGATGAAAAAAAACTGGCCCCTTATGGCCAATGATTGGATCCGATGCGGTTCTTGAAAAGCGCGAAGATGAGGGCAAAAAAGGGGTTTAAGTTATTTGTCAAAGGCAGGTGGTGGTCAGCAAAAGGGCCAAAAAGTAGTGATTTTGGGATCGATCAAATAATGGCCCCCTGTCGTGTTCAGGAAGTTGGAAGGTGATAGGATGTGGTAGGGCACATGAAGTAAGGACTTCGAAGGCAAGTGTTAACCCCATGGGGCCGTATGTGTTGACTTAACTGGCGTAAACTTTGGATGCGTTTTGAAATCAGGGGGAAAGGGGGTTAAACTTGTCTCGGGGGTTTTTGGGCATGTAATTTTGTTCCCTTTTATGCATCGGGCCCTTTTTACGGGATCGGAGATGAATTTGAATGTTTCCGGGGAAGCCCCTTATGTTCACCCGGAAAAGTTGGAATTTGAGAGCCCCGGGCTATTGGGACTGGGAAAAAGGGTTTTAAATTGGGGGTTAGATAGCCGTTTTAACGTCGGCCTTGAGGAGGGTTTAAGGTGTTGGTGATGGAAATTTGGGGAGGGCTTTCCCTTGGGCTGATTCTCGAGATCGCCCTCGGCGATGGTAAAACCCCGGTACTTTTTTAATGTAAGTTAGTTTCCCCAAGAAAAACGGGTTTAAATTTGATTTTTTAAAAAAGGAAAAAATTGTTTTGCTTGGGATTATAAAAGATCCCGGTTTTTAAAAACGACGTAGTTAAAGGTTTCCACCAAAGGGCGGGTTTTCACCCACAGGGGCCCCCGGGGGGGGCAACCATATTAGATTTAAGGTGAGATTCCAAGTTACGAGGGGGATTTTGGCAAAGCGAATCCCCTTGGATTTTAAGTGGTTCCCCGTGTTAAAAAAAATGGAAAACTTGTGTTTCATTGATTTAGGAATCTGAAAAGGTGTTTTTTGATGGAGGTACCGATCCCCTTTTGGTTGTGATGTGTGTGTGTAAGTTTTGTTTGGATGGAAAGCGGGTAAACAAATTTGGGGGGAAAGGGGAAAAACCCCCAAATGCTTTCCCCGGGCCCCGGTCAATTTTTGGTTGGGATGGTAGCGGGGGGTTTTTTGAAAAATGGGGGTGTTATTTCAGGGGCAATGAATTTTATTTTTAAATTAATGGCCCAATTTTGAACTCATTGATGACGGGGGGGTTAAAATTGGGATTAAAAAGGTTTTGCGATTTGGGGGGGAAGATATTAGGTGAAAGGGGGCGGGGAAAAATAAACCCCCTTTGGCGTTTTTTGGGTATGGGGGCAGTTTCGGGGGTTTTGGGGTAGGGGCTTTTAGATGGGGCAAAAAAGTTTTGATGCAATTAAAAGGAGTTGCCCCCAAACAAAACTGATTTCAGTTTGATCGGTTAATTTCTTAGAGAAAATACCAAGTTGGTAAGATTAAATCTTTTAGCCTTGTTAAAAATTGAAAGGGATAAAGTTTTTGGGGAGAGAAGAGGCTTGAAAGTTAAAAAGTACGGTAATCCTAGTCTTAGTTCCCCTCAAAAGGGAAATTTAGGTTTATTTTTTTTACGATGACGGTGTTTGGTCAGCCCCTTTTCAAAGGGGAAATTTAAGGGAAAAAAGCGTGTAATATATATTTGGGAGAAGTTGGTGGATGCTGAAACCGGTATTGGGTTTTAAAGATTGTGTTATTTTTTTTTTCTTTTCATTAATTAAAAAATTTTTTATCGGCCAAATGCATATTGTCCAAAAAAGATTTTGGTCAAGTACAGTGTCAATGCGATTTTTTTGGGAGAATCGGTAAATGGATTTGCATATCGAGTTGTAAAGGGTTTAAGGCAAAGGTGGGGTTAAAACAGGTGTGGGGGATTTTTTTTATTGCATGCAAAAAGGTGAGTTTTTGAGATTGTTTGGGTTTTTTTTGATGGGTCTACATAAAAGGGGAGAGGTATCGGTTTTGTTGATTTCACCCGAGGACGAGGATGGATTTATTGGTTTTTGTATTGAAAAAAATCGGCTGATTTTAAAGGTTTGCTTAAGGGGTTTTTAATATCAGGGATTTGTGCGATGTGTTTTAAAAAATTTGGTATTCCTGTTGGTGATTTGTTGATGGGAATAGAGTCCCCCAAAACGAAGTGTAATTGAAAACCCCTGAGGGCTTTTTGGGTTTTTTAAAAAGGGGTTTTAAAAAAAACCCCTTTTTTAAAAAATTTCCCCAAGGGTTTTTAAAAAAAAGACCCAAAGGAACCCGGGTGCTTCAGGATTCGGTTAAAGAAAAAGCGTCGGTAAAGGTTCCCCAGACGGGGAAAAAGGTTTTTTTATCTAAATTTTTAATTTTTAAAAAATTTCAAAGGGTTTTCCCCCCAACCCCAAAAAAAAATTTTTTATAAATTTTAAAAATTTTAAAAAGTTTGGGGGTTTTTTAGTTTTTGGCAAAGGGGAAAAACCAAAAGATTTATGGGTTTTTAAATCCATGGGGGCCCCTTGAGGGGGCCAAAAAAGGGGCCCCTTAAAGATGAAGGGGTTTGAATTAGGCAAAAGGATTTTTGGCGATTTCAAAAATTGTTAAAAAATTTAAAAAGGGGGGGGGTGCCCAAAATTTGGTAAGGGAAAAAAGGGGGGGCCTTTTAGGGCCCCAAAAAAAACCCTTTTTAAATTTTCCCCTTGGGGTTAGGGATGGGTATTGTTTCCCGGGCCCCAAAATTTTTCCCCCCTTTGAGCAAGGGGACAAATTATATTTTTTTCCCCTTTCCCCCTTTTTCCCAAATGGGTTGGAAAAAAAACCCTTGAAAAAGGGGAAAAATCGGCAAATGGTGGGTTTTTAAGGAGCAATTTTTTCCCCTTTTTGGGTTTTTCCTCCCCCCATCACTACCGATAAAAGGGGCTATGTTCACATGGGAGATTTTTATGATTTGCTGCTGCAGGGTTTCAAGGGGGGTTAAAATTTTTTCCTTTTATCCCCAAACAAAAGGTTTAAGCTAAAAGCGATAATAAAGGGGGGGTTTTTAAAACTTATAAAAGAAAAGATTGGGGAAAAACCCCCAAAAGGGTTTTGGGATGGGGTTTTTTAAAAAAAATTTATGGTATTTGGATGGCTTGTCTGGTGAACCCCAAAGGGCCCCCCATGGGTTTGGGTTTTTGGACATGAGGTCCTATTTGGGGGGAAAATTTAAAATTTGGGTTTGGGGTTTCTTTTCCGGATAAATTTTGGGGGGATGAAAAAATTTTCTCTGGGGGAAAATGGGGGTTGGTTTTGGGAAAAGGGGCCCCTCGGTTGAGGGCTTTAAAAATTTGTATTGAAGAAAATAAAAAAAGGGGGGTTTCCCGGGTTTGGGATGAAAAAAAAGGGTAAAGGAAAAGGGGAATTTTTCCCATGGGATTGGTTTGGAAGTTGTTTTTTCGTTTGGGGGCTAAGAGCTTAATTTGGGAAGTCCCCCCAATTTGGGAAAAAGGTTTTAAAACGGAAAAAACCCGTTTGTTTTCCCGGAAATGCGTACATTTTGGGAAAAAACCTTTTTAAAGGGGGTTTTGGGATTTTCTAGGGCGATAAGGGGGAAATATTAAAGAGAAAATTTTCCCAGCTATGGGTAGATGAAATGCCGTCGAATGGATGAAAAGAAAAATTAAACAAAAATGGGTTTTAAAAAAAAACTAGCATTTTTATTAAAAAAAAAATTAAATAAAAGGGGGAATTTTCCCTTTCCGAAAAAAACCCCAAAAATTTAAAAATAAAAAAAGGAAAATGTTATCGCAGCAGGCAAATTTTTCTTATTTTTTTAAATTTTGGCGTGGCTCGGAGACCCCCAACCGGTTTGGGTTTTTTCCATAGGATGGCTTAAAAGGATTATGATTTTCTTTCTTGCGCAAAGCCCCGATGGGGTGGGGAAAAATTTGGGGGTTTTTTTTTGGTTGACGGTGTAGACCCCCTTTAAACCCCTTTTTCAGCTTTGGCCGTTGCCCTTTTCCCCTTTGGCCGTGACAGTTTTTTCCCGGAAAAGGGTTCCCCAGGGGAATTTGGCTTGCCCCAAACCCTTTATGTTTTTTCCCTTGGGAAAAGGGGGTTTAAATTTTTAGTTCTTTTCCCCCCTTTGGGTTTTTGGGGGCTTATGGGAAATTTTCCGGGGAAAAAGCCTTTTGGTTTTGGATTTGTTTGATGTAAATTTTGAAGCTCCCCGGGGAGGGTTTTGTACCCGGGGGAAAAAGGGGTTTGGAAAAATTTTTTAATATAACCCTTTGGCCCCCGATGAGCCCCGGAGGTTGGGAGGGGGTTTTTTCAAAAGAAAAGGGGCCCAATTCTTAAAGGGGTTGGGGGCGGGGTTTTTTCCCCAAAAAGCGGGTGGGGCTTTCCTCTTCATCGCAACGGGGGGGTTTAGGCAAAAGGGGAAAAAAAAGGGGGTTTTTTTTGAAGAGGCCTTGGCGTTATCTTATTTTGAAAATTTTTAAAAAGTAAAAGGGAAGAGATGTTTGGAGGGGTTTGGGTGAAAACAGAGAAGTTTTTAAAAAAAAACCCATTGTAAAAAATTTTATATGAGTTTAAGGTAAATCGGGGTTAGTTTGAAGCGGATCTCCCCCCCAGGGTTGGATTTTGGTGGTCCCCTTATCCCCCAAAAACAGAGGAGATGTGAAGACGGGGGGCCTTTTTTTGGGGAGGCAGCCCCCCCCGTGGTGTGGTGTTGTGTTGTTTGGGGGGTCGCCCCCTTTGGGGGGCTCTATCATCGGGGGGGGGGGTGACGGTGGCCCCCGCCCCTTGCTGTGCTGCCCCGGGAAATTTTTTGGGGGTTCCCCCTTGGGGGTTTTTGTTTGGGACGTGTGATGCTTTTTCTTTTTTGCTTCGGCGGGGTTATTTCTTCATTTAGGGGGGCCCGGGACCAATGGCCCATGCCCCTTCGGTTGTTGCCGCAGTGTATTTTGGGCAATGGCGGGATCCATGGTTGATCAGGAAGAAGGATGGAGGTTCTGCGTGACCTGTGGAGGTGGGGGGGTGGAGCCCGAAGAGTCTTGTGGTGACGTCTGGCAGTTTATTTGAGGTGGGGCCCAGGTGGGGAGAAAAGCCCCCCGGGGCCCCCTTTTTTGTGGCGAGCCCCCGGGAGCCCCCCTTGGGGGGGGGAAAAAAAAAGGGGGCCCCGGGGGGGGGCGGAAGGGTGGAAAAGGGGTTTTTGAGGAAGAGGGGGGGCCGAGCCATAGTGCAAAAAAAACCCAAAAAGGGGGTTTTTCAAGAAAAGTTTCCCCCGAAACAAATGTTTTAAGGGGGGGAAGTAAAAAAGAGTTTACTGCTAAAAATTTTGGGGGGAAAAGGGGGTTTTTGGAAAAGGGGGGGAGCCCCCGCTTTTTTTTTGGGCGTCGGGGAAAAGGGTTTTTTTGGGGTGGGAAAGGGAAAAAAAAGTCGGGGGGTTTTGGGGTTTTTTATGATCGATTTTTAGGGGGCCCCCCTTTTCCCCCGATTAAAAAAGGTTTTTCGTGGGTTTTTTGTTTTTTTTTGGGGGACTGGATATGGCCGTCAAAGGAAAAAAAAGAAAAAGGGTTAGGTATGATACGAGACAAAAAAAAGTAAGAAATTTATGGGGTAGAGACTTTTTGCGTCGTCGGGGTGGGTAATCGGCGTCGATTAAGTGCCGTTAATTTGTGCGAAAAATTGGGGTATTGGGACTTCCCTTTTTTGCCCCCAAAAATTGAATCCTTGGTGATGAAGGAGGGGGTTGGGGGGCCCGGGGGGCAAATCAAGGTCTGACAGTCGGCAACGAAAAGGGGGGGTTTTTTTACTTTATTCCAGTCTAGATTGCTGGGATTTCTTTTTTGGGGGTTTTTACCTTTTTTGCACAGCTTTTCGGAATTTTGGGGGAAAGCCCCCTTGGGGTTTTTCCCTGCCGTTTTGGGTTTGAATTCATTTTTATGGTGGGGCATTTTCCCCTTTTCCCGGGAAAAATTTTTTTTGGGGTTTTGGTTTTGGGGGGTAATGCTGGCCCCCTAATTGCTTTTTGGGGGTTTTTTGGGGGGGGCTTATCGGTCATTTTTAAAACAACGGGAAAAGGTTGTGGGCATCAAGATCGGGCCCCCGGTGTTCCCGGAGGGAAGTCGTTGTAAAAACTTTGGAAAAAGTAGCGAAGTGTTTCTGGAAAAAGGTTTTTTGGGCTTATGACGGTCTCCCCAAATTTAAAAGGGGGGGGTGAGTTTGGGGATTTTTTTTTATGTCGTTTCGGTAATTTTGATATATTTTGGGGGGAAATTTTTGGGGGAAAAAAAAAACAAAAAGAGTTGTGCATTTGTGCTTTTAAACCGGAATAACAAACAAGGGGCCCCCCAGATTGCCCCCGACTTCCCCCCCGAATTTTTTGGGTACTTTTTTGAGAAACGGAAAAAAATCCGGGGGGAAGGGGGTGCCCGAAGGGGGGGCCCTTGGGGTTTTTGGCAAGCAGTTCAGCCGCTGGGAGGTGATATTGGTGGGGGGTGGGGTTTTTGGGGAAAAAAACTTTTAACCCAATTTTTAAAAAGATGGGGGGTCCCCCCGGGTTACCGATCCCCGGTTTTTTTTGGGGGTTCCCCTTTATATAAAAGGGCCCCCCCCGATGTAGGGGGGGTTCACCCCTTTTTTAGATTTTTTGTTAAAAAGGGGGAAGGTAAAAAGGGAGGGTGTATCCAAACCCCGGGGGGCATGTAGAATCGGGAAGGGTGGGAGTAGTTTTTTTGGGGCGTGCCTGAAGAGGAAAGCGGGTTTAGTATCGGACCGAAAATGAAACTGTATCATAAATTTTTTTTTTTCCCCCTTTTTCATCGGCAATTTTAAAAAAATGCATTGATCCAAATTAAGTCCCGAGTACACTTTTTTTTGATCTAGCCATTTTTTTGAACCGTTTCCATTTTAGTGGGGTTTGGGGATTTTTGGAAAGTGTCCTTACAGTCCTAGATTAAGCTCCCCCGTTTTTAAATGGTACCGGTTTTTTTTTCGTTAAAAAAAAGGAGGGGGGGTTGGATTGCCATTGGGCTTAGGCAAAAAGAGAATTTGGGGAACCCCCGGGGGGGGGATGATTATTTTTTTGTTTGAGTTTTTTAAAAAAGAGGGGAAAAAGAAGGGGGAAAATTTGGGGGGGAAAACCCCCTTTTTTTTTGGGGAAAAAAAACCCGAAAAAAGGTTGGTTTTAATGGGGAATGGTTTTCCCCTTTTTGGTGTCAATTGGATGCCATTTGGAGACGGAGAGTTTCTTGGTTGTTTGGTTTTTTCAAAGGGAGTATGTTTGGGGGGTGCCCTGTTTTTCAGAGCAGCGGAGGTTTTTTGACGAAAAGGGGGAAAGGGGGGGAAAAAAAATGAGTCGGGGGGAAAAAAGGGGGGGGTTTTGGGACAAAAACTTTTATAAGCCTGTTTGGGGGGTTTTTTGGGGGTTTTGTTTCACATGTGCAAAAATGTGGAGGGACGGTAATGGGCCCCGGGGGTCGAGGGGTTGAACTGCCCGTGGGTTAACGAGGGTTTTATTTTTTAAATTGCAGTTCCCCGCGGGGAAAAGGAAAATACGGGGTTTTCCCCGGGGGGGTAACGGTCAGCAATGGTCAGTGGATGAGAATTTGGACGTAAAAATTTTTTCGCTGAAAAAGGGGGGATTTTTTTGGGGGGGTTTTTCGACAGTGGAAAAAAAGGGTTTAAGCTTGACTGGTCAATGCCCCCCCCATCGGCATGGGAAAGTATGAGCCCCAAAAATTTGCAAAAGGGGGGGAAAGTGAGAAGGAAAAAGTGTTGGATGAAAACTGGGTGTCTTTGCGAAAAGGTTAAAATTTGGGGGGTTTTTGATTGGCGTGAGTGCTAAAACCCCAAAAGCCGTATGAAGGGGCCTTTTTAAAATTTTAAAAGGCCCCCGGGGGTTGCGAAAAAGAGATGCTACCGACTGCCGTGGAAAGTGCCGGGGGGCCCCCCCCCGGGGTGCTTAGAAAATTTGGGGGTTTTTTAAATTTTGGCCCAAAAAAAGGGGGGGGGGCGGTTTTCCCCGGGTCCCCCCGGGGTGGAAAGTTTTCATTTTTGGAGGGGAGTAAAGGGGAAAAAAGGGGGGTTTTTATAGATTGGGTTTAGTGTTTTAGTGGGTCTTGGAGGTGTTTATTTTCCTTTTTTAAAAAGGGGTTTTTTGTTTAGGGAAATTTTAAAAAAAAATTTTTTTCCCGCCCCTTTTGGGGGTTCCCCCCGGGGGGGGGGGCGGCCCCTTTAAAAAAAAGGGTTTTTTTTTGGAAGGAAAATGTGTGTGTCCCCCCCTTTTTTCAATTCCATGGGGAAAATTTTAAAAAAGTGCTCGGGGCTATGGAATAAACAATCAATCCAATTCAAAACAAACCAATTTTATCTTATTCTACCTTTTATCGCAATTTACCCTTTTTAGGCATTAGTTATAGCTATCAACGAGTTCTTCAAGCTTTCGACGGGCTACATCACCTTGATCTCCGTCAAATCCTTGCTAGTTCCGCGTGGGAGTACCTTAGGCTTTGGCAATCCGGGCGCATCGCTGTTTGCCTCGTCTAGCTCTGCTCTAGTTACCCCTGATCAATCTGAGCCTTGACGTCCGGGCGCATCGCTGTCGTCTCGTTCAGCTTGTTCTAGTTATCATCCTTGTCGATTGATTGGTCAAATCGACTGGCACACCCTCGACATCGAGCTTTGGGTAATAGCCCGAGGTGTTCACAGATCTGAGCTTTTTGTGTCAACAACTTGATCCCAACTTCATCACAATAGTCTTCAATCTTGGTGTTCACAAATTCGGTCCCATTGTCACTTCTTATCTTCTTGATCTTCACATCAAACTCATTTTGGGCTCTAGTTGCAAACTTCTTGAATATTGATTGAGTTTCTCCCTTGTCTTGAATAAAGAACACCCAAGTGTATCTAGAGTAGTCATCAACTACCACCAAGCAAAAGAGATTGCCGCCAAGGCTAGCATAGGTGGTAGGTCCAAATAGATCCATGTGGAGTAGCTCTAGGACTCTTGAGGTTGACATGAAAGCCTTGGTTGGATGAGTGTTTGCTACTTGCTTGCCGGCTTGACATGCATTACAAAGTTTGTCCTTCTCAAACACAACATCCTTGACGCATCTAACCAATTCCTTCTTGATAAGCTTCTTCAAGGTTGACATTCCCACATGTGCCAATCTTCTATGCCATAGCCAACCCAAAGAGCTCTTGGAGAATAGACATGTTTGCAAACTAGCTTCATTTGAGGTGAAGTCCACTAGGTAGAGATTGTTGTGCCAAAACCCTTTGAATATCAATGATGAATCTTCAATCTTGGACACAACTACCTCATTTGGAGTGAAGAGACATTGGAAACCAAGATCACATAGTTGTCCCACCGATAGCAAGTTGAAGCTCAAAGATTGTACTAGCAAGACATTTGATATTGATTGATCATTTGAGATTGCCACTTTGCCTAGGCCTTGCACTTTTCCTTTTGAATTGTCCCCAAAGGTAATCTTGTCTTGCCCTTCACAATCTTCCTCAAGTGTGGTGAACATCCAAGAGTCACCGGTCATATGTTGAGTGCATCCACTATCAATCACCCAATGACTTCCACCGGTCTTGTAGTTCACCTACACACAAGCAACTTGAAGTTAAGCTTGTTGTTTGGGAACCCACACTTGGCGAGGTCCCATAGCCTTTTCCACCAACTCCTTAGCAACCCATAACACTTTGGGCTTGTTCTTCATCTTAGGACCGAGAAACACAACTTGGGGTCTACCCTTGGAGTCCTTGTTGATGATGAAGTGTGCATCATGAGCGAAAGGCCTTATGTGCTTGGGCAAGGTCTTGGGAGGTGGAGTCTTGCATTGGGATTCAAAGTGACCCTCTTGACCACATCCAAAGCACTTATTGGGCTTGGGCTTTGGTGTGTCATAGTTGTTTCTCATGGCCTTGTTCTTGTAGTAGTTCTTAGCTTCTATCTTGACCTTGGCCTTCATGATTTGGTTCTCCTTGAACCCAATGTCGGACTTGTCGGTCTTCATGATAGTGTTCATCAAGAGCTCACTTTGGATATTGTGGCCCTTGGTGAACTTCTCCAATCCACTTGTAAGGTTGATCTTCTCAACCTTGAGCCTTGCATTTTCCTCTTTGAGAGAGTTGATCAAGGTCATTGCATCTTTGTCATCTTGTTTGGCCGACTTGATAGTGAGTGGCTTGCTTGCCTTGAGGTTGATTAGCTCTTCCTTGAGCTTGAAGTTTTCTTGCCTCATATTCACATAGTCATCATGCTTGTCGGCCTCAACTACCTTCTTGCCCTTGCACTTAGCATTTTGCTCACTAGCAACTTCATCAAGCAAGTCCTCACAAGAAGTAGCTATATCACACTTAACAACCGGGTTAATAGCAACATGTGTAGCAAGACCATTTGAAAGCAATTCATTAGCTATCACAAGTGTGCCATGTTCATTCTTAACTTGGTTGTAGTCATCTTTTAGCAAGTTGTATCTTGTATGGAGCTCTTGTGTTGACCTCTCAAGCTTATCATGTTTCTCATTAGCTTGCTTGAGTGAGGCTTTGAGCTCCCTAGTGCTAGATGATAGAGATTTGTTCTCAAGCTTCAATTCATCATTAGCACTAGACAAGTCATCAAGCTTAGCATGCAAGTTATCATTGGCTTTCTCTAGTGATTCACTTTTACCTTTATACTTCCTAATGAGCTTTGTATATTTGTTGCAAATTACAATTAGCTCATCATAGGAAGGTGCCTCAAACTCATCATCACTATCATCACTAGAGCTAGCCTCATCATCACTATCCTCTTTTTGTACCTTTTTGTCACCTTTAGCCATGAGGCATAGGTGTGTAGAGGATGAACCCGGAGATGATGGAGGGGGTGGCGGTAGAGTAGATGAACCAATCACTAAGGCGGCCACCTTCTCTTCTTCACTTTCATCTCCGGATGAGTCACTTGAGTCTTCATTGTCGGTGAGCCAATCACCAACAATGTAGGCTTTGACATTCTTCTTCTTCTTGTGGAAGTTGAAGTTCTTCTTCTTCTTGAATTGCTTGTCATCCTTCTTCTCCTCATCACTTGACTCAACCTTGTTGCCCTTGTTGTACTTGAACTTGTTGTTAGCTTTCTTGTTCTTGTACTTGTCTTTCTTTTCTTCGGGGCAAGCATGAGCCAAGTGTCCAAGTTTTCCACAATTGTAGCAATCCATCTTGGAGAGGGGCTTTCTTGAAGAGCTTGTGAAGAATTTCTTCTTCTTTGAGTCAAACTTGACTCCATTCTTGCTTAGCTTCTTCAACATCTTGGTTGTTTTCTTCACCATGAGAGCAAGATCATCATCATCATCATCATCGCTTGTGCTCTCATACATGACTTGCATCTTGTGCTTCTCCGAGGAGGATGCCTTGAGTGTCAAGTCCTTCTTCTCCTCCTTCTCTTTTTCTTTCTTCTTGGAGGAGGAAGATGAGCCACCATCACCAATCTTCATGTACATCTCATGGGCATTGATCTTGCCCAAAATTTGTGTTGTTGTAGCGGCGGAGAGATCTCCTTGGTGAAGCACCATGACGATGTGGCCACACTTCTCAATGGGCAAGACACAAAGAATCTTGCGTACCACATCGGCCGGTTCCATTTGGTTGAGACCGAGCCCATTCAATTCCTCTACAATAATGTTGAGTCGTGAGTACATTTCTTTTGCATTTTCATTTGCATGCATAGAGAAAGAATTGAGCTTAGCCATAACCAAGTGATAGCGTTCTTCATGCTCACTCTTTGTGCCTTCGTGAAGTGCACAAATAGTGGTCCACAACTCAAATGCGTCTTTGGCATTACGCACTCGGTTGAAGACATCCTTGCTAATGCCACGAAAGATAATGTTCTTCGCCTTAGCATTGTGCTTATCAAAGTTGAGGTCCTCCGCGAAGAGGGTGCCTCCCTTTGTGGCGGCTTTGAGCACGCCCACGTCAACGGCCTCTAGATAGGCCTCCATACGAACTTTCCAATAAGGAAAGTCGTCTCCATCGAACATGGGAGGTGGTCCATCCCCATGGGACATCTTGCTCTAGGCGGTGAAGCCTAATTTAGAGCAAACCTTGCTTTGATACCAATTGAAAGGATCAAGATGCCCAAGAAGGGGGGGTGAATTGGGCTCTTTTTAATTTCTAAACAAGAGTTAAACCTATAAAGAGCCAATTAACCCCCTAGTGCCTACCGCTTGTGTGTCCTAGCTAGAAAGCGGTAGCAAGACAAAGGAAAGCGAAAACTTCTTACACAATTCTAGTATGAATTGAAAGACAAGTGCGGAAAGTAATGCGGTAATAAAGAGCTAAGAAAAGAGATGCTTGACACGGCGATGTTTTGCCGAGGTATCGAGGAGTCGACACCCCCCCCTAGTCCTCATTGGAGCACCTCGCAAGGTATATCTCCCCCTCAATCCCGCGCAAGGGATGAGTGCTCTCTACGGGCTGATTCTTCGCCACTCTGGCTCGGTGAATCGCCCACAACCGATCACAAACGTCGATAGAGAAGGGCTGCCGACAATCTTCCGGCGATCACCTTCCTCTGAGCACCACCGGACCGTCTAGGTGATGTCGATCACCAAGAGTAACAAGCCTCGATCTTCGCTTGACTCACTCAAGCTTCACAACTAGAGGATGCACACTTGAACTCTTGGAGGAACTAGAGAGAGGATGGATGAAATCACGAATCACTCTCTCTCTCTCTAGGGCTCTTGCTCTCTTCCCGACCTTCTCAACAAACTCAGCAACTCAAATGAGCAAAGGCAAGGTGGGAGAGAAGTGGGAGGGGCTATAAATAGACCCTCTGAAAACTGCCTCGGGCTGACAATTTAAGTTGGCGATGGACGCTCCGTCGACTAGGCGACGGAAGGTCCGTCGCATGCCCAACGGCTAGTTTCTGTTCATAGATGAGGCGACGGATGCTCCGGCGCCTAGGCGACGGACGGTCCGATGCCTCTGTCTAATGGCTAGTTCTGACACACTGTTCCCAGCGACGGACGCTATGTCACTGGGCGACGGACGCTCAACCACAGCGTCCGTTGCTCAATTTTGGCTAGAGTTGAAAAAACCCTCTCTGGAAGGTCGACGGACGCTCTTCCCAGCGTCCGACGCCTGGCCGTCGGACAGCGTCCGACGGACCCTGAAAAAACTTGGCCAGAAAACAACCTCTCTGGAAGGCCGACGGACGCTGTGGACTCAATCACCCAGCGTCTGGCGCCTTTGTCTGACGCGACGGACAGCGTTCGGCGCCCCTGCCAGGAGCGTCCGACGCCCAGAAAATGATTTTGACAACTCTGTTTTTCGTCTTGATGAATATGGAAGTTGTTCTAGGCTATCTTACGGTCACCATAGGCTTGCTTAGAGCTAAGGAAGTCAAGTGTGCACCACACCTAAATTATGAAGCTTTCCTAAGTCAAGCTACTAATCTCAACCCCTCTTAATAGTACGGTCAAAGGTAAAAAAGAGAAGCCCTATCTAATTCTAAGTGCCCCTCATCTCCTTATGGCACGTCTTCATCATGTCTCCTTAAAAACCGAAATGATATCCATCTTGGGGGCTGAGTGATGACCACTAGAGCCCATTCTCCTTGATCACTATGGCTAAGCTACGCATAGCCTCTACAAAACACACGTTAGCCATAATAATCTCTAATTGTCGTTAATCACCGAAACCAACTAGGGCCATGATTCTTCACTAATACACATATCAATTCAGCCACCAAAACACAGGATGTAGGGTATTACAGCGATTTGCCGGCCCAAACCTATCTAAATCGACGTGTCTACGGTCTCTATGTTACGCTTGATCATCGTCGCCACACCTCCGCCTACAATCTACTACCGTGGGGTACCCCCTAGGTAGACCACGACGCATATTTCATCGACAGCGACGTCAGAGGAGCGCCTCGGAAAGGTTTAAGGATGCCCACATGAAATACATCATGAATGCGGGCGCCCTCTGGCAGCCGTAGGCGGTAGGCAACCTCGCCCACCCTCTCCACCACCTGAAAAGGACCTGCAAAACGTGGACTGAGCTTGCCGCAGAACCCGGGCACTAGAGACTGCGCCAGACGGTGGAGGATGCGAAGCAGCACCCAGTCATCGACCTGAAATTCCAGGGGGGCATGGCGCACATCATAATATTTCTTGGCATACTCTTGAGCTTGCAGCAGCCTGTCACGGACGCCGGCCAAGAAAGCATCGCGGTCGCGCAGCTGCGAGGCAGCAGCCTCTATTCGCGTTGTGCCCTCAGTATATGGCAGAAGAGTCGGCGGGGTCGGCCATACACCACCTCGAATGGAGTGGCGCGAAGAGCTGAGTGGAAAGAGGAGTTGTAACAATATTCGGCCCATGGCAGCCAGTCGAGCCTTGAACGCGGACGATCGCCGGTGATACACCTCAAGTACATGGCAATGGTACGGTTGACTACCTCGGATTATCCATCAGTTTGAGGGTGGAAAGTCGTACTCATCCGCAATTTGACCCCAGCAAGCTTAAACAGATCCTTCCAAACGTTTCCAGTAAACACCGGATCACGATCGCTGACAATCGAAGTTGGGAATCCGTGAAGTCTGACAATCCCCTCGAAAAATGCTTTAGCCATGGACAGCACTGTGTACGGATGACTGAGGGCCAAGAAGTGTGCTTGCTTGGAGAACCGATCAACAATTGTTAGGATGACACTCTTACCATGAACCCAAGGAAGGCCCTCCACAAAATCAAGGGAGATGTCAGACCACACTTGAGATGGCATGTCCAAGGGCTGGAGCAGTCCAGTAGGGTGCAGGTGCTTGGTTTTGTTGCGTTGGCAAGTACTGCAGGAATTCACAAAGTCACGTACCAGCCGGCGATCATGATCCACCACAAAATCTTGTCGCAGGCGATGCAAAGTCTTCTGGATACCTTCATGACCAGTGGTATGCGCCAGCTCCAATACAACTGGTAGGATAGCAGACCCAGCTGGGATGAACACCCGAGTGCCGCACATGATGAGGCCATTGACGACCTGCCATGGGGCGCCACGGTCCATGACCACAGAGTCACGCAGGGCGCGGAGCTCGGCGTTGGATTGCAGCTCTTGGCGAAGATCATCAAATTGGTGAAAGGAGGGACCCGTGAGCGCATGGAGTTGCACCTCTTCCTGTTCGCGCCTGGACAACACATCTACGACAACATTGAGGTTGCTAGGGCGGTATTCAACTACGAAATCATAACTGAATAATTTGCTGACCCATTGGTGCTGAGGAACAGTGGAGAGGTGTTGATCAAGCATAAATTTAAGGGCATAATGATCTGTCCGGACCAGAAAGGGCCTTCCCCAAAGATATGGTCCCCAATGTCTAACAGCTTGTACGAGGCCAATTAGCTCCCTCTCGTATGCAGCCAATTTGAGGTGGCAGGCAGCAAAAGGCCGGCTGAAAAATGCCAGGGCGCCAGCACCCTGATGAAGGACAACACCAAAACCAGTCCCAAACGCATCACAATCGACTGTGAACTTCTTATCAAAATCTGGCAACTGGAGAACGGGGGTCGTGGACAGGGCCTGTTTGAGAGCAGTGAAGGCTGTTGTCACTTCATCGATCCAGGAGAATGCCTCCTTCCCGAGGAGGGCTGTTAAGGGTGCTGCAATGGCGTCGTAGTTCATGATGAACCGACGATAGTAGCTGGCGAGGCCGAGGAACCCCCTGAGGCTGCGAACAGACCGCAGTTGTGGCCAACTGGTCACCGCAGCAACCTTATTCTTATCCATCGCCACACCTTCACCAGAGATGATGTGCCCCAAGTAATGGACTAACGGGGTAGCAAAACATCATTTAGACTCCTTGAGGTGAAGCTGATGGTCACGTAGGGCCGACATAACGACATTGTCTTAGCTGGTTCGGGCGGGGAAGCCCCCGAGGGAAAATGACGTCACGGATGATGTCACCCCCGCTCGGACGAGGCGGAGGGGCCCCTGATGGAGTGTCGTTGCCTTAGTCCTTGCGGGCGAGAAGCCCCCGAGGGTAGATGTCGCCACGGATGACGTCAACCCTGCTCGGACGAGGCGGACGACCCTCTGAGGGAGTCTTGTCTTTTTTGGTTTGACTAAGGCGGTAAGTCCCCGGGAGTGATGACGTCACCCTGGCTCGGGCGAGGCAGAGGAGCTCCCGGGGATGATTTTGTTTTAGCGGAGCGTGAAGTTTGGTTACCCTATTATCTGGTATCCGACACTAGTACAAAAAAACATTAACCGTGGCAGTTAAAACTGATTAACCGTGGTGGTTGTTTCAACCGCCACGGATCAATGGTCACGGTTAATCGTGCCATTTACCGTGGTGGTTGGAAAAAAATGCCATGGTTAATCAGTTTTAAAAAATAAAAAACCCAGATCCAGGCCCAGATCCAACGCGTCGGCCCTCGCGGTCGCGCCGTCGCGTTGCCCTGCCCGCGCCCGCGTGGCGCCCTTGGCCCGCGGTCGCGCTGTCGCGCCACCCTGCCCGCGCGGTAGCGTTGCTGACTCACGCGATCACGCCGCCCCGTGTCGCGCAGCCGTCACGCCGCCCAAGCCCTAGCCTCACCGCCGGAGCCCCACCCAGTGAGCTCCTCCACCTAGCTTCGCGCGACACCCACTCCCCAGATCTGGCTCCTCCTTGCCGGATTTGGTGGTGGACGCTTGGATCCGGCCTTGGCTCCACCGGATCCGAGCCCCGCCGCCGCCACCGCTGCCAGAGACGAGCCCCGCCGCCGCGCCACGCGGAGGGAGAGAGGTGCGCGGAAGGAGGGAGAGAGGTGCGTGCCGTGCGGTCGCCGAGACGGAGGGAGTCGCGCGGAGGGAGGGAGAGAGTCGCGGGAGGGAGCCGCACGAGGGAGAAGGGCCGGGTGCGGCTGGTGGCATGGAGGGAGAGGGAGTTAGGGTGGGGAAACCCTAACTTTAGTATATATACAGTCAATGTGATACCGGGGCGAGATGGGCCATATGTCGGTCCATCATTTTAGGAGGCGGTTATCTTAAAACGTCTGCCTCAGTAAATCTATTTTGTGAGGCGGTTGAATGTAACCGCCTCGGTTAATAAAAAATGACCGCCACGGTTAATTCCGACATTAACCGTGGCGGTTTATAGGTTTAACTGTCATGGTTAATAATTCTCAAATGCTATGCAAAATAAATTCTGTAGTACTGAAATAAATTCTCAGACTCATTGTGCAATGCTAGGAGTTTGTGTTGGTGTGCAGGTTGAGTCATGTTGAGGTGCGCTGAATGATCAAGTATGAACTACTTATGTTGACTTGTGTTGAATGCTAACGTGTGTACTATCAAGTGCTAAGTTGAAGTATTACATGAATTGTCATGGATCTAAGTATGATTTTGCACCATTTAGATCGATGGCTATTTCATGACCATTGATCATGGAATATGAAAAATTAATTATGTCAGTTGAAGGATGAAGATGCCAAACAAGGAAGTGGATTGAATTAGGCTAATCTTAACTTCTCATGGAATTAAAATCTATCACTTAGCCCATTTCACCTTTATGCTTAAACAAGTTTTTCTAGCTTACCACATAAAGTTTTGCATCGAAGCTCCAACCCTATTCTAACATGGCAATTATAGGAATGTAATTGAATAAAAATAAATGCTCAATGTGAAGAAAGGTTTAGGAACACATTGTTATTTTACTAAGGTATCAGAGAGTTGGCATTCTCCAGTAATCCTCATTAGAGCACCCACCCTTATCCGTGCCAGGACCAAGTGCTCTATAGGATTAACTTGTCACCACTCTAGCATGATGGATCACCCACAACTAAGGCTAGAAGAAAAGCTCACAGCTCGATAGCTCGCTTGACTTGGCTCATTAGTTGCTCGGCTTGTTTATATTTTTCAACGAGCTAAGCCTTTAACACTTTAACTCGTATAGTTAATAAGCCAGCTCGTGAGCTCGCTCGAGTTGGCTCATGAGTCTAATAAGCCAAAGTTATTAATCTTAAACTTTATTAGTTTTATAAGACTTCATGTTTTACACTTTACAATTAGTTAATGGTTGGACTTTGACTTTATAAATTTAAGATTATATGAATTTATTTTGTTTTTAAATAAATTACGATAATAAATAACAAATTATGGATGTATTATGTATGATATAAAGTATAAATAATATATGTATAGTGTAGTATTATAATATATTAATACATATTATTTTTTGTTTGATTTAAAAATTATGAATGAACAACTTTTATATTATTACTATTCTCAAAATTTATATATATATATATATATATTATATGTTTTTTTGTCTAGTTTGCGAGCCTAACGAGCCAAGCTAAGATGGCTTTCTGGCTTGACTCGTTATTTTAACGAGCCGAGCCGAGCTAGCTCGTCAAGCCAGCCCTACCCACAACGTCTACAACACGAGTTGGTCCTCTCACAATCGTCACGAGAGATCACCAAGTTCCTTTCACAACCAAGCGATATAGATGATGTCGAACAATAAGAGTAACAAGCACACACTCCCACTTTACCTAACGAAGGCTAATAAGAAGAGAGGATGACACTACTCCCTATGTACTAATAGGTCCTTAATCTTTGATTTTGAAATCCAAATAACTCCAATCAGACAAAATTTTCTATTGGACACCAATGAGTGTAGGTGTATGCTCTAAATGCCGAGAGTTCTAAATCACAAATGGCTGGGTATATATATAGGTTACAACCCAAAAACTACCTGTTGGAGACTTACTCAACCTCTATACTCAACTAAAACTTTAACGCAGTTCTTGGTGAGCACCAAAGAATTTCAGTGATCCTTCCAAGCTTGTTTGAAAACTAGCAGTTACTATGCTGGCCACAGTAACCTTTTATCTGGGGATTTTCGGTTGTACCCAACGGGCTATTCCGGTGAGCCAAAAACCATTCTGGATCCTCTTTGTTCACCAGTCTTTTCTCCCATGGTCAGTGCACACTCTATTTCCTATGTTCATTTACTGTACTTTGTGCCATTTTATCTAGGGAACCTTTCTCCAGTGCCCACCATAGAAAGTGCATAGTGAGCATGCCTCTAAAACCACTATCCTTGGTTCTCGGGACAAAGCACTGGATAAACCTTGTGGTAAAGAAACACCTCCCTTTTCTTCAAATTCAAGTGCCTTTCAAAATGTTTCAACTTCCAGTTGATCCTGTGGACTTCATCTAAGATTGATGATATGGCAAGCACAACATTGATGAATAAGACTGCACTTAACTCTAGATGCATCACTATCATCATCAGTCGAAGGATCAGCACCCAAATAACCACCAAACAGAGGGGTCAAAGTATTCATAGCCTTAGAATTGGAAGATGCATTATCTAATGTAACAGAGAATACTTTGTCAATCAGACCAAACTCCTCAATGACACAAGCAATTTTTTTCAGCAATATTATCACCAGTATGTTTGCATTCAATCAATCTAAAACCAATCACCTTTTTATGTAACTCCTAATCAGCAGAAACAGAATGACAAACAACAGTAATATAGTATTTCTTAGCATTACCAGACCAGAAGTCTAATGTCAAAGCAATAGAGGAAGCACCAAACAACACATGATTTTAAGGATTTTTCGACGTTCATTAAAGAGCTTAGTCAGATCTCTAGTGGCGATCTGCTTAAATACCTGCACAAACCTAGGATTCTGAGCACGAACAATGTACTCTTCCTAGGCATCAGAACCACCTATACTTAACAGTAAGTCAAGCCTAGCAATTAAGCCACAAAGCTCAGTTCTAGCCACATCAGGTTTATAGTCCCAGTTATGCAAACCATCAGGATTAAGTGCTAACCTAGCAGACTGATCCTGAGCACATTGATTCCTTTTAGCCTTACATGCCTTCTGGTGCCTGTTCAAGTGGCCAGTGCCACTTGAAGATCTAGCAGACAAATTACTTCCACACATTTTGCAGATAGCTTTAGTGCAACTCAAAACACCTTTCACAATCTCCTTGACCTCTTCAAAATTAGACCAGGCAAGAGATTTTCGCTTACACTACTGGTAATAGTACTAACAACAGATGGAGCAGTGTTATTGGAGCCGGTGGTGGTGCCACGGCCATCATCGCCGTCCAGATCGATCGGAGTTTGGGTGTCTCCAAGATCGATACTGAACAAGGTAGCAGCGTCATCGCGAACATCGTCGTCATTCTCGCCCTTGGGAGCCATGCCTAACGGAATGACGCCATCGTCTTCCGCCACCGCTTCTCCAGTATTGTTCCTTGACGGTGTGGGTGGTCGCCGAGCTCGCTCTACACCGCAGCTAGAGGATGAAGCATCGGTTACCGACCTACACAAATAGACGGAGAAGGGAGAAAATCAGACCAAATGGGAGGAGGAAACATAGAAGAAGAGGTAGGAGGCTAAGGTTAGGGTTAGGGTAAGGGTTTACCTATGCAACCATAGCCCGGTGCCAGAGAAGGTGAGGAGCCCCCAAGAGAAGATGACACACCGTTAGCAAGGATGACAACTGACCAGCGGGGGAGGAAAGCCAGATGCACCAAGCCACCAACTCACATAATCACCAAAAGGAAAGGGAGACGAGAGAGAGCAGAGAGGAAGAAGATTAGGGACATGGGATAGGTGGAGAAGGGCGAGGCCGGTGGAAGGCAGATCGAGTTCACTAGAATCAAAGAGGACAGACGTCAGAGTTAGAGTCATGCAGAGGGAGACGACTAGGCGAGAGTGGAGCGTGTGAGGATTAGGTTTAGTGTTCGAGTGAGGAGGGGGCGCCGCACCGACTCATATATATATGAGGGTTGAGGGGGGATGGGGAGCGGGGATGGGACGGCTCCGGCTAGCTTTCCCGTTGGGCCGAGGTGTCGTGTCGCCTCGTGCCTAGCCTACTATGGTTGTGCCGTGCCGTGCTAGCCCGTAGGCCTTGGGGTGAGCCCAAGCACGCCCTGTAGAGCCGAGTCATGCCATCCTAGGCCCGAACTATACCATGACGGGCCGTGCTCGTGTCGGGCCAATTTACCGTGTCGTGGGCCGAGCCATCATGCTTCGGGCAACATGGAATTTTATAGTTAGACCACCTAGATGGTCAACTCTAGTCAAAACCATCGATGCAAGGGCTAGACATGTATGAGACAATATTAGACGGTTGACAAGATGTTTTGGACAAAAGGCTAGGAAATGTGATAACCTAAATCTCATCTGAGCAATACATAGGAAAGTATTCCGCCATCCCATGAATATTTATGAATGTGCAAATTTAGGTATACAAATTTATGCATGTAAAACTCAATTTGGATTTACATGATATTCGTCTAAATAGGTGCTCGTGAACAGGTATACTATCCACAAGGACTACAGTGTGGGAAGACCCTGTCAAGTTCTGGCCAGCACCAGGCTACACTACACTACAACACTAAAAAACAATGGGTATTCTGACACGAAAGGTGAGTTAGAGACAATCTGGCGTTAAAATCTTTATTTACCAATTTATTGACTGATGTTATGGCCTTATGGGTACCTATCTTTAATGTTAGCCCGAATCAAGATATAGTGTAGCTCTATCTCACATTAAAAAAATGGGCCCCACCAACCACTTACATTATTGAGATCGCGCCTAAAATTGTAGCCCACGCACTCGTTTACATTGGGCTTACATTATCGATTCTAAAAGTCTATGCTTTTAGTGTTAGATCGTCTCCCGTTGTAGTCGCTTTTAGCGTCAGATCATCTGACGCCAATTGTGGTGTAAGTGCTAGGATCCCCAACGTTGGCTCAGGTACGTTTTATTGTTTTTATTTAGGATTTTGTCCGAATAGTTTAGGAATTGTGTTCTTCCATCTGCTTAAATTCTAATGACTCTCTTCATACATTTTTTGACAATTCTATACTATATGAAGCCCATTGAAAGTGAGGGATAAGGTTGTTCAACACCATTCAAAAACTCAACAAACCCGATCAATGAAGGTAAATAATAACGTTATCTCCACGCG
This sequence comes from Microstegium vimineum, assembly GCA_022036555.1. NCBI lineage: Eukaryota > Viridiplantae > Streptophyta > Magnoliopsida > Poales > Poaceae > Microstegium > Microstegium vimineum. Next base: position 17,357,506 of record CM039128.1, on the reverse strand, counting down.
CAAAATCTACACGTGATATGGAGTAGTACGTGAATGATTCTGAATACTCCCTTAATCCCTGAAAGAATAGATTCCTAGAGTTGTCTTTAATCAATTTTTTTTAAACTTTGATCAAATTTGTAGGAAAAAGAATTAAAATTTATGATATCAAATTAGTATCATTAGATTTATTATAGAATATATTTTCAGATAGTATTCCTTTTATGTTATAGATGTTGTTATTTTTTTCTATAAAATTAGTAAAATTTAAATTTTTTTGACTGACACGGATTCTAGGAATTGATTTATTAAGGACAGAGGGAGTATGATGGAAACAATGCTAATTAATTATCTCTTTGTGTGTATTAAAAAAATAGGTGGCCAAAGTTATCATGTCCACGTCAGTTATGATTTTTATTTTTTCAGTAAATCTGTCAACGTAAATGTCAACAAAAAATCCGTGTTCGCAGTACAACGTACAAGTATTTATGTAGTCTACAGGTAATAAAGAGAGAGAAAATAAATAAATAAATTTAGAAAAAGAAAGAAAGTAAAGGTAAATAAGAAAAGAAAAGAACCAATAAAGTTGAGTGCTGATTTGCGTGTCCGACAAATGAATTTACGCGGCCCACGAAGCTCACCAGACGTGATATGGGCCTTCAGCGATAGTTCAACCAGCCAGAGTCCTGGTTCTCTTGCTGCTGCACTGGCGGGAAGAGGGGGGGGGGGGGGGGGGGGGGGGGGGGGGGTGGATAGTTTCCCGCGCTCAGACGGCCGCCACTTCATTTCCATCCCCAAATCCCAATCAGGTTGTCTTCGTCCCGTGAATCGCCATTCCTCATGGCCCCCAAGCGTCGCCGTGCGGATCAGGGCTCGCCGGTGCCGGCGCCACCTCCTCCTCTGCAGACAGCAAAACTTCAGCCGGTGGTCGTTTTCGCCCACGGCGCTGGTGCCCCTTCCTCCTCCGACTGGATGGCCCAGTAAGCTGTCTCTGATTCTCGCCCAAGCGGTCAACTGGATCTTGTGAAACATTCGTTTCCTCTGGAAGCGGTGCCTGTATCGTTATGTGCTAAACTGACGATTTATTCTGCTAGTTGGAAGAAGATGGTGCAGGACGCATTGGATGCTGTCGACGTAGTGACCTTTGACTACCCATGTCAGTTGATTCAGTATTTCAGTCTGCTACTCGTTACCCTTGGTTCATGTCTCAAAATTTGTCGGCGAGAGCTAAGTGGTGGCATGGCAAGATAACAATGTGAACTCGCAGATATGTCGGGTGGGAAGCGTAGGGCGCCACCAAAGGCAGAGAAGCTTGTTGATCACCATCTGGGCATCGTGAAGGATGCTGCTGGCAAGTATCAGGGGCACCCTCTTATTTTGATGGGGAAGTCCATGGGGTCGAGGTAGTTTTGGGTGGACAATGTTACTGTTTGTTTCATAATTTGTGCTTTTTATTTGCTTAGTTCAACATTTGAATACTTTTAGATTGTAAAATGCTTCAATTCAACACACGCGTTGCACTGATACGAATATCTGACAATAATGGTGTATTCAAAATTTTCAGGGTCAGCTGCATGGTGGCAAGCTCCACTGACATTGATGTTTCTACTGTTGTTTGCTTGGGTTACCCACTAAAGGTTGGTCAGCACATTGTTCTTTTGTTCCCTTGTACCTGTATTTTACCTTCTATCAGTTATAAAACTCTTAATCCACTGTCCAGATTAAGAATGGATTTATATTTCTTCTGTAGTTTTTATTAGGACAAAATGGTACTTTCTGTAACTTTATAGTTGCTTTTTCACCTACTATGTTGTAGCGTTATGCATTGACGTTTTTATTACTTATATACTTCTACACTCATTTCTTGAGATGAGACTACAAATTTCTTTTTGTCCCTCGGTGAACAAGCATGTTTTCTGCTCCTACCTGTCATGGTAATCTGACCTTGGTCATGTGGATTGCTATCCACACTCCTACCAGTAGGCTACCGCCAGAAACCTCTGTGATCACAATCAAATTATAATTGCAAGAATCATTTCTTTCCATCTCATCGTGCTTTGTTCGACTTAGGGTGTGAATGGAGCACTGAGAGATGAGATACTGTTACAGCTAAAGGTACCAACGATGTTTGTTCAGGTAATGGAATTTCTCTTTGTTGTTTTTCTAATATTATAAAGTGAAATGAATAGTAAATTGTTTTCTTTTACATTTATTACCAGGGAAGTAAAGATGCCCTGTGCCCCTTAGATAAACTTCAGTCTACTCGCAAGAAGATGACCTGCAAGAATGAACTGCATGTCATTGATGGTGGTGACCACTCTTTTAAGGTTGGCAAAAAATACCTAGAGTCTAGAGGGTTAAATCAACATGATCTTGAAATGGAAGCTGTTGAAGCAATTTCACAATTTGTCCAGAACTCCTTCACAGAGAACTGTACCTAGTCTGTTTTGTACATTTTCCTTAACACTCTCATGGTGGCAAAACCTTAATTTTTGGCTTTTAACAACAATATGTTAGTGTAATCCTTTGGTATAAGATGGTTCTGATGGACAGTCTGCACCCTGCATTATATGTTCTTTTGTTTTTACACATGCTGTCATCTTCTAATTCACTCATGCCTTTCTTGGCTGCTTATCGGTAGCTGTAGCATCCCCCCCCCCTTGAACTCCATGCCAGTTGCGCGAGGGGCGGACCGTCGTCCGTTGAAGCACGGGAAGCCAACACGAGAGGGAGAGCCTTGTCGCCATCATGTCGGCAACCGGCTCTGGCGGCAGCGAGGCGTGAGAGGAGCGACGGAGGGAGTGTGGCGGCGGTCCTGGGAGCCGACTGAGTCACCCCGTGTGGGGAAGCGACGTGGGGGTCACGAGTTGTTCCAGGATCTGGTCCCCATGCGGCTGGATTTGCATTGGCTGCCGGAGGCTGTAGGCACTAGGGTTGGCGCTCACTTCTCTGTCGCCCCTCCCTCATGGCCTTAGCTATTGTGGCCAAGGTCGGGTCTCCTTAGGGTTTGGCTATGGCGGGGGCGGCAAACCTTTGCTAGCTAGCCTCCTCGTAGCGAGTGGGTTGGTTGCTAGAACGACAGCTAGGGCGACGGGTTGGCCCAGGGCGGTGTTGTGGCTGGGTCAAGACGGAGGCGGCGGTGTCGACAGGGGGCAATGGGTTCTGGCGTCCGGATCCAGCGGCCCTAGGGCAAGGGCAGTGCATAGAGATGGTGTAGGCACACGTCCTCTGGCTGTTGGCGGCTATGTTAGCAGCAACATCCGCTTCGCTCCGACCCAAGCCTCTCGGCGACAAGCCTCCGCCTCGCTCCGTCAAAAGTCGGCATTTGTCTTGGGCAATGAATTTTGGAACATCTTCAAGAAACTCCATCTTGAGACAAATTCACCTTGTAGCATAAATCGACACCTTCATCTTGAACATAGCAAAGAAAAATACCACTGGCGCCAAAGAGCCTCTTGGGCTAATTCACTAAACCAACTAAGCTTGAGCAAAACTGAAACTTAGCAACCGGAACATGCTTAGTCATAATACCAACAGGATATCATGAGTATTGATCTTGCATACCTTTAGCTTACCATCTTCGATCACATCACGAACAAAATGATATTTGATGTCAATATGTTTAGTTCTCTCATGAAACATCTGATATTTAGTAAGGTAATTAGCACTTTGACTGTCACAATATAAATTAATGCAAGAATCAACTCCACACAGCTCAGCGTACAAACCTTTTAGCCAAATTAATTCCTTGCACGCTTCAGTAAGAGCCATGTATTCTGCTTCAGTAGTTGATAGAGCAACAACAGACTGTAATGTAGTTCTCCAACTCACAACACAACTACTAACAGTAAACACATAACCTGTGAGAGACCTTCGCCTGTCCAGATCAGCAGCATAATCTGAATCCATATAACCAATAAGTCCCTGTCCAGTTTTGCCAAACTTCAAGCAAGAATCCACTATGTCTCTGAGGTACCTGAAAATCCACTGAACTGTCCTCCAATGTTCTTTACTAGGATTAGACATATATTTACTAACCAAACTCATAGAATATGACAAATCTAGACGAGAGCAAACCATGACATACATCAAGGACCCAACAACACTAGAATAAGGAACTCTTGACATGTATTCAATATCTGCATCTGTACTACGACACTGTGCAGATGGAAATTTAAAATGAGGTGCAATAGGAGTACTAACAGACTTTGCATCATGCATGTTGAAACGCTGAAAAACTTTCGTAATATAATTTTGCTGACTAAGAAATATCAAACTAGATTTTCTCTCTCTAGTAATTTCCATACCGAGTATTTTCTTAGCAGCACCAAGACTCTTCATGTCGAACTCAGTACTTAACAATTTTTTCAATTTAGTGATTTCAATCTTACTCTTGGCAGCAATCAACATATAACAACAAGTATATATGTGATCCATTAACATGCTTAATGTAAACACAACTATCATTTTGACCTTCTAAAACTGTGCGACAGCATAAATGAATCAAACCTTTTATTCCACTGACAAGCGGATTGCTTCAAACCATACAAGGACATTTTCAGTTTGCAAACCAATTTCTCCTTGCCAGACACAATGAACCCTTCCGGCTAGTCCATATATATATATCCTCAAGCACTCCATGCAAAAACGCAGTCTTCACATCTAACTGCTCAAGCTCAAGATCATGTGAAGCAACAATACTAAAAAAAAATGTGCGAATAGTGCTATGTTTTGCAACTGGAGAGAACACATCATTGTAGTTAATACTGGGAATTTGACTGTAGTCTTTTGCTACTAACCTTAAACTTTGGAGGCTCGCTTGGAGTTAAACCCTCCTTTTTCTTGAAGATCCATTTGTAGCGAACGATCTTCTTCTCTTTGGGCAAAGGCACAACCTCCCATGTGTTGTTCTTTTTGAGAGACTGCATCTCCTCATGCATAGCTGAGATCCACTTCTCACGTTCACCACAATCAATAGCTTCAATATAGGTTGCTGACTCATGAATATTCTCCACCTGTTCAATAGACCTCAAAGCATAATAGGTCAAATTACATTCGTTAATAAGACGGGCTGAAGGTCCACAACCCCTCTTTGAATTGCGATGAGCAATAGGTAAATCCTCCTCTGATTGCAAAACATGAGGTGAGTGCTGCTGAACATCATCATGAGTATCATCTTCATGAGTATCAACAGTATGCTTCACCTGCACGCTGATATATTGTAGCTTCTTTTCAGAACCCTCTAGAACATGATCTGAGGACAAACTATCATTAAACATCACAAATTAATTGAAAACAACACTTCTGCTCATGAAAGTATTTTCTATTTCGGGATTCCATAATTTATATCCTTTAACTCCCGAACCATAACAAAAAAAGACATTTAATAGCTCTAGGCTCTAATTTTCCATTATCAACATGAGCATAAGCAGTGCAGCCAAAACCTCTCAACTGTGAATAATCAGTAGGTGTATCAGACCATACCTCAATGGGAGTTTTCTTGGAATAGAAGATGACATGTTTATCAAGTAACATGCAGTGTTGGCAGCTTCAGCCCAAAAAACACTTGCTCATCCATGCATTGGATAGCATGCAACGAGCCTTTGAAATACCCAAGCCTCCTAGCGACGGGCCTCTGCTTCTCTCCGTCAGAAGTCGGCCTTTGTTTTGGGCAATGAATTTTGAAACATCTTCAACAGCCTGTTTCACACCCAACACCGTTTTGTGCCTCTAGAAGAATATGCGTTGGTTAGTGCAATGTTGTTGTGCCAAATGAAGGAACATGAGTCACATGAAAGTATGATTATTATTTTATTTTGATGTCCTGATTGCATATGAATCTTTTGATAGGTAAGAGCAGCTGGGGAGGCCCGTGAAAGGATCTAGATGCCCAAGAGGGGGGGGGGGTTAATTGAGCTTCTTTTAAATTTCTAAAGCAATATTAAAACCTATTAATGCCAATCACCCCTAGTGCCTACCGCAATGTGTATCCTAACTAGAAAGCAATAGCAAGCCAATGAAATGAAAGACAACCTAAGCAATTCTAGTAGGAATTGAAAGAACAAGGCGGAATGAAATGCAAGTAAGTAAAGAGCTAGGGAAAGGAATTCTTGACGCAACGATGTTTTCCCGAGGTATCGAGGTGTCGACACACCCCTCTAGTCCTCGTTGGAGCACCTCGCAAGGTATAGCTCCCCCTCTACCCGCGCAAGGGTAGAGTGCTCTCTACGGGCTGATTCTTTGCCACTCTGGCTCGGTGAATCGCCTACAACCGATCACAGAAACTTGGAGAAGAGCCGCCGACAACCTTCTGGCGATCACTTCCTCCGAACACCACCAAACCGTCTAGGTGTTGTCGAACACCAAGAGTAACAAGCACAAGACCTTCACTTGACCAACTCAAGGCTAGGAAGGTGGATGGATGCACACAAGTCACTCCTAATCACTCTAGGAGGGAAGAACAAGATGAACTCTCTCAAATCTCTCCCTCACTAGGTAGTTGGCTCTCCAAAAACTCTCTCAAGGGTTCCTCAGGTGAAACAATGGCCAAGAGAGCTCTCTTGGACGAGGAGGGCAACTATAAATAGTCCCCACCTCCAAAACTAGCCGTTTCTTACTTTTTCTCTTTTCGGCGAAAGCACCGGACTAGTCCGGAGCCTCACCACCGGACCATTACTCCTGGTCCAGAGCATGCAGTCCAAAACAAATCCAACGCTGAACAGGGACCACCGGACTACTTGCGATAGTTCGGTGCCTAGTCTGGAGCCTCTGGTCCGGAGCCTAGGTGCATACTGGACTCTGCTGAGAACCGTCGGACTAGCCGTCGGACTAGTCCGGAGCCTCCTTTGAGACTCACTGAAGAACACAGTGGCCACCAGACTACTTCCATTAGTCCGGTGCCCTTCGGACAGGTTGTCCGGAGCACTGTCTGATAGCCTTTTAGAACCAGGTGGCCACCGGACTACTTCCATTATTCTGGTGCCCTCCGGGCAGGTTGTCCGGAGCACCTTTCTCAGAGAACTGCCTAAGGCAGGACCACCGGACCACTTTCATTAGTCCGGAGCCTCCTAGGCAAACTGGTCCGGAGCTTCTTTCTCCCCCTGTTTCAACTCTTTTCACTAAGTCTTCTTTGGGGGTTTTGCTCCTACCATCTCAAGGGCTAACCAAGGGCTGATAGCAAGGTCTCTAGGACTAGTTGTGACAAGTGTGCATACACCAACATTTCCAAACTCTCCTAGGTCAAGCTACTAACCTCATACCCCCTTTATAGTACGGTCAAAGGAAAAACAAAGCCCTAGTCTATACTTAGTGCCCTTCTCAACCTCATGGCACTAAGAGTTAGCCTAGTCTTCAACTTGTATCTCCATCCTTTAAAACCGAAACGATTTCCATCTTGGGGGCATGAATATCCATTAAGCCCATTCAATAAGCATCACTTATGACCTAACTCTAATGACTTTGCCTCTGCAAAACACACGTTAGTCATAATGACCTAGTATTGTTGTTAATCGCCTAAACACAAGGGACCATGATTCTTCAGCCCGTACTTATATTATTTCATTTATATATATATGGCAGATTTTTTTTTCTATTTGAGAAGATTGCATATGAAGCTATTAACCCTGATATAAGGAAAGTAGTGAGATGTCAAATTCCAAGTCAAATAGTTTAATTTATTTAAGTAGATTTTAATTTCTCCTAAAATGAAATGATCCAAACTTCCGCTCTGTGAAAAGTCCATCAGGTACTTTAGTTCGCAAGTCTAGGATCAGTGACCCGTAGGCCGTTTTAGTCACTGCTTGCTTGACCATCAGACCATCAGATTACACAATCACTCCTCCTGTTTCCAGGCCGCCTGAACTGATTGTACGCAAACTACGACTTCAGCCCGAAAAGAAACAGTTATATGTGGAGGCCGTCCCCTGCTGGCCCATATAACATCTGACTTTCTGGGATAACATGGTCCCATCGACCCATCGTCTTGAGCACATTAGGCCAGTCCAAACGCACCATGTTGGCATGTAGCATCGTCCTCCACATCGGCACCAAGGTAGTGTTTGGTTCCAGGGTTCAGCTGGGTTGGAATGGGTTCCATCTAGGAACGGGGTCAACCCGGGTTGGCATATTCCTCCTAGATGTGGGTTCTCAGGATTCCTCTGATTTGGGCGGACGAGCTCGACCCAGATGGACGGCGTGCGAGCTCCGTCTCCTCTCGTTCCTCGCGACCTCCTTCTCCTCCAGCATTGCCGCGCAGGACGACGTTGCCCGCGTTACCGAGCCGGGCGGGCGGCGGCCAGGGCAAGCGCGAGCTCCGTCTCGCACGCCGCCGGCGCATGGGGGTTGAGAGCATGTGCAAAAAGTGAAAGTAACTTTTTATTGCAAAAATATTAGCTTGGGTTGTGAGATTGATATATTTTTTACATTGTCTACATGTCCATTACTCCCCATATTACTTGACGTTTTAGAAAAAAATCGAGTCAAACATTGAGAATATAAATCATGAATTGATTTTAAGTTATTAAGTTTGGAAAAATAAAAATAACATCAATAAATTTGTCTTAAAAAATACTTTCATAAAAATATACATATATTATATTCTAATAAATATTTTTCAAAATATAAGCGGTCAAAGTCACACTTTAAAGACCGTATTACTATCATAAACGTTAACTAATATGGATATTAACAGAGTAACTTTTAGCTGAGGAATAAATTGATGCCTGCCCAACGGGCCTGCTCTTATTGGGCAGAAAAAGCTAAATCACAACCAGATTTCAGAAGGTTGTCTGGTGGTCTGCTCAGTCAGCTCTTTCAGATTTGTCTCCACCTCTGCTGCCTGCAGTTGAATGCAATAAGCGAGATAAACTACTTTCTGCTTGGCTTCTCAACACGACCGAGAAGAGATATCTTGGTTTTGTAACTTTGTAAAAATATTAAAATAATAATCCCAACTAGTTTGATTTCAATGAAATCTACCGCAAAGTTATCATCGATAATTAACAGAACTGTAAAACACAACATGCTCGGGATTTCTTCATTTCCTGCTAGCGCATTTCCACGTATTTGCAATTTGTGCCAGAACACGAGTAGAACAACCATCCTTGCTCAAAGCTTGCGCTGATTGGCCTCTAAGCTCACTTGATCGCTTCCTCAATCTTTCAGCTTCCTCCCCTACCATCACACGCTGAATAGCATTCGCAACATCCTCCTTCCTTATAAATCGATCCACTCCGACCTTGGCCCGGACGGCCACACCAACCTGGACCTCCATCATCGCAGCATTCATGTTTTGCTCAGCGTAAAGTGGCCAAGCAACCATAGGAACGCCGTTCATTACACTCTCCAGCACTGAGTTCCACCCGCAATGCGTGACGAAGCACCCAAGGGAAGGATGGCCAAGTATGGCTGTCTGTGGCGCCCAAGACTGGGTCACTAACCCCATCCCTCTAGTCCTCTCCATGAACCCCTCAGGTAAAAAATCCAAGGGAATGTGCTCATCATCACCTCTTTGAGTCCCGAAGAATGCCCCAATTGTTGAACTTTGGTTTGGCCTCTTGACAACCCAAATGAATCTACACTGACTAAGCTCCAGCCCAAGCGCCAGCTCAGCCATTTGCTGCCATGTCAGCGTGCCACCACTGCCAAATGACACATACACCACGGAGCCACGTGGCTGCTGGTCCAGCCAGCTCATGCACTTGTGGTCCATGTCCACGCCGACCGGTCTGGTCCAAACCAATGGCCCAACCGGGTGGATAGGCAGCTGCAGACCGTCCAGACCGTCGCCCACCGCGGGCTCAAGTTCATGGAACGTGTTCACAAGAATGCCATCGACTCCTGCGACATCCTTGGCCATGGACAAGAACCCGGAGTACGTGTTGCTGCTCCGGTCGGCGAGCATGGACGTCGGCAGGTCGTGAGCATGGATGGGCACGCAGCCGGGGAGGCGGATCGGCTCCGTGGCGTCCCGGTGCTCCCCAGCGCGAGTGGCGTCGATCTCGGGGAGGTGCAGGAGCAGGGAAAGCGTCATCCACGGGGACGTGAAGAACATGTAGAGCGGGACGCCCAGCTCCACCGCGACGTCGCGCGCCACCACGCCAACCATGTCCACCACGAGCGCGACGAGCGGCGCAGCCGCGCCCAGCTCCCTCGCGATCTCCCGGACGCGTGGGACGTTGGAGACGACGGTGAGTTCGACACGCTCGCGCGTGGGCATGGAGGGAGGCAGCGCAGCAACTGGCGGTGGTGCTGGCAGCGCGACGAGGTCGATGGCGTCGGGAACGGCGGCGGCCACGGCGAGATACTGCTCCGAGGGCGGGGATGTAGCCGAGGCGAAGAGAAGCGTGGCGGCGAGGCCGTGATCGGCCACGAGGCGGCGCGCGAGCTCGGCGAAGGGAATGAGATGACCCATGCACGGGCTGCACAGGAGCAGCACGCGCGGCCGCGCGGCTGTACACGCAGCTGCCTTCCGCTCCTCGAGTTTTCCCATGGCGCGCAGGTGGGATGCGCGGGCTCACTGGAGGAACGGGAAAGAGAGAAGAGAGAGGCGGACGAGGATGGGTGGAATGGTTTATGTGTCCCACCGCCACCCACAGGTGGTGCTACGGTGTCCGGTGCGGTGACGGTGAGAGCTTGGAGGGGAGGGCTTGCGCAGTTGTGTTCTTCTTGGATTCTTGAAGGCTTGGCGGTCATCAACTTTTGAGTTTTTTCTGCAGAACACGACGGAGAGTGTTGATCCTGCCTGCTACATCCAAATGATGTTTACATCATTGCTTGCGTTATAGCACGTGCCAGGTCACAAGGATTCAACAGCTTGTAGATCGATGTGGTTTAATAACCTTCCCGTTTCACGACCAAAATAAGTGAGGACTGAGGACGGCATCCAAGTTCAATAAGTGCCATCAGTGGTTGATCCGCAAACAAGCTGTGTCCCGCCGGATTAACTACTGAATTTTTCTCGTGTTAGAGGGGACTATTAGACTAGCCAGCATTTTTATGTGTTTTTTTAATACTTATTATTCCCACAGTTCTTGAGCCTACCCTTGGGCAGCAGCCCAACCCGGGGCCTAGATTCACCCGAGTGCCACGGCACTACTACCTCCAATTTTATACACTAGTCCATCAACTAGTGGTTCTATCGATCGCCATTAAATTTTATTTTATCCTAAATCAAACTTTTTAGCTTTCACCAAATTTATTAAAAACTAGAATATTTTAAGCTCTACGATATCAAATCATGTATTTTATAATATATCTAATGAATCTTGTAAGATATTATAGATGATTCTGCATCTATAAGCTTGGTTAAAACTAGAAAGGTTAGAGCAACTCCAACAATTTGACAATTTTGGTTTGACAAAACATGGAATTTATCAACTCTGAAATAGATATGCCAGAGCAAAAAATATGCAATCTCCAACAGTTCTGCATAATGACTTGGCAAAAACAATTATGGACCAGTGGACCCGCTGCCTAGTGTTCCGCCGTGAAAAAAAGAAAGGAAAAAAAAGGCCGACGCCCACGGTTCTGCCGTGAAAAAAAAGAAGAAAAAAAAATTGCCTCCCCCTTTTCACGGTCGCCAAATTGTCAAGTGCGGGCTCCTATTTGCAACTTTGACAAAAATGTCAAGCCCAAATACCAAACGGTTGACCACCAATTTTTTAGTTTTTTTGACAAAATTAGATATGCCAAGTCTAAATGCCAAACTGTTGAGTTGCTCTTAGAGGATCAACATCTTTACTAGGACCTCTTTCATTCTTGCCATAAATTAGCTATTTTCTCTATTCCAAATTACAAGACATAGTATCTTAAGTTTGACTAAAATTTCAGAGAAAAATATAAAAAAATTATGGTATCAAATAGGTATATTACGCAAATATAATTGATGAAGAATCTAATGATACTTAGTTGATATCATGAGTTTTATTATAGTATCATATAAGTTTGATCAAATTTAAGATGCTTTGACTCTCAAAATTCTTGAAATACTTTATAATTTGGGATGGAGGGAGTATATGGGATTAAGAAAACAGAGTTCTATATGGAAGTGTTGTTGCAGCAAATATAGACAAAACTTCATCTCTTTTATTAAGTAGAACACGTCTTCCCTCTTCCCCCATGTCCGCCCATCGGAGCTGATGCACCTCAGCACTTGCCAATGCAGAACCTTGGTGTAGCCGTGTGGCCTGACGTATCCGTATCCGATACTCGTCGGATACACGGATATGGATACTCGGATACACCATTTTAGTGGGTTTTCTTTTAAAAAAGTGTGTATTCACGTATCCGATACGTATTGTATCTGATACCCGTACCCGTACTCGTGTAACGTAGCTGCCTATGCCCTCTCTTTCCCCTTCCTCCTATACTCACCCAATGTTCCATAAGGAAGAATTTTGCACCTGCTGAGTAGTCAATATTGAAATAAAGCTGAGCATTAACAGGATCTTAAACTTAGTATAAACATGATCACTGACTAATCTTATGCGGAATAGATCTTAGGTACTAACTAGAGTCTGTAGATGTCATCTGTGTTTCTGGAGATGCGATGGAGTTCGAGTTCGTAGATGTAGCAGACGTCATGTTATCACCGCCTGGACGGGATGAACGCGGGAGACGACCTTCCTAAACCCTCCAGCGCCTTATTGACCAGTTATGTGAAATGTTTCACGTGTATGGATGGATGGTAACACCAGGGGCGTTGCCCTCTTATTTATAGATGCGCTGTGGGCTAGGGGCCCGAACCCTACAATATATAAGGAATGTTGCCGATCACAGCAAATCTGATTGTGGGATATATGGCAGGTGAACAATTTAATCAATCACTAATAGATCTTGCCATTAATCTCGGAATTAGCTGAGATCACTTTCCAACAGTCAAGATCGAGAGGCCCATGGTGACTAGGGGCTACACGGTGCCCAAGTGCGGACAAGGTGACGTACCAATTTTTAGTGGGAAAATTAGCATGTGGACAAGAAGCACGGGATAGGCGAGTGGACGTGCACACGCATACGAGAAGCGCGGAATTTGGTAGGTTGGCGCGAGAAAAAGGAAGTAGCTATGTGGGAAGGATAAAGGGTAGGCTCGTGTATAAGTGCAATCAAGCCCTAAGTGGGTTTGTGTGATGTTGGCTAAATAATTAAAGGACTAATGACTTTTGTAAGTATTTGAATTGTATCATTTGTCGTGGGTGAAGAACTAATGTTGAAGACCCCCCCCCCCCCAATTTGAAAGGATGGCTTGGAAAGGCTTAAAGAGCTAGTTTACTTTATTTAATATTTTGAATGTGTGTATAGGACAACCCATACTATCAAGGGGGATACTAAAGGTATGCTAGGATGATCCTAGTGCTCAAATCTATCAACACATCAAATACACTCAACTACAAAAAGGCCAGATGCTTTCCATTCCTATTTCACCGTGGCATGCGTGGAACCTTTGAGCTTTGTCTTTCGGCCAGCTATGGGAGTTGAGAGGGAGTACTTAAACTCTATCCTCTCTCGCCCAATGGTCATCTTCCTCATTCATCACTCCCAACCAATCAGTACCTCTCCCTCTCTCCTCCATTGAAATCCTAACCACCTTTGTCCAAAACTTAGTGATTCTTTGAGGCATTTGGTCCTAAGAGAGCGTGGGAAAGCAATAGAAGCTCAAGCTCTATTAGTCTTGAGCAGTTGTGAAGCCATTTGGTGTGTTCGTTACTCTAAGAGCTTTGCTAGACAACTAGAGTTTCTTAGGAGCTCCCAATTCACTGTGGTTCAACACCTGATGTTAGTATTACCCTTTGTGACTTAGTGGAACCCTTTTACCTACTACCTGCTTGGTGCTGGGCTGGAGTCTGGAGAAAAGCAGTGGGTTGAAAGGACTCCATAGCCTTGGTGGTTTCTTCAACAATGTGAACATAGGCATGCTTTTGTGGTGAGCTAAACCACGGTATAAATATTTGTGTCTTATGTGTTGTGCCTGTTATTGCTTGAATTGATCTCTAGGGTTTGTATTAGATCTATTCTGTTGATGAGTTGTGAAGGTCAACACATTCCCTAGAAAAGCTAGTATCACATGCTATAATTTGATTTGTGCTCTACTACGCAAAGGCTTTGCAGAGATACATGTACTACCTAGCACTTTTTTTTAACTTTGTGCTCGCCCATGTGGAGCCCTGTATGAAACCCCGTCACAGTCGATGTGCACCCTATCATGTGCATTGCTTTGGCATGGCTACGTCCCTGTATCCCTTTCACTAGTACTTTGGACATTTTTTAAGGTGATTAATTTGGGTTAATGAAGATCGGCATGGCGTCTGCCTGTGATAAAGGTTCATTGTTAATCAACCATTCTAAAGGTGGGGATCTTAACTCACATGCCTCTATTATTACATTAGCAAAGGGAAGCATTTAAGATGCCCACTTTTAGAATGGGTAACAGAGGTGGTTATCTAGTTGTGCCACCTCTAATAATGCTTTGCACATTTAAAATATTTTGTTTCCCATCATCTCATTTGAATTATGTTTTCAAATTTTATGTATCTGTGACTAGACTATTATATATAAGGGGGTGTTTAGACTCAAAAACTTTTGGAAAACTGACACGGTAGCACTTTCGTTTGTATTTGGTAATTGATGCATCAGACAGCGTCCGTCGCCTAGGACTCAGAGCGTCCGTTGGGCTAACAGAGAGATCCAGAGAGGCTCGGCTTGCATCAGACGCGTATGATGGAAAGCCATTGGATGCTAGGGAGCATCGGTTGGATTAATTCCTAGAAACCCGAGAGCATCAGTTTTGTGTCGGACGCTAGGGTTGTAGCGTCCGTCGCCAAGCGACGGAGCGTCCGTCGGTTTAATTAAATGAATTTCCCGGTTTTCTGAGAGCGAAGAGTTCGCATCGGATGCTGAGGACCAGCGTTCGTTGCCTTGCAACAGAGCGTCTATTAGCTGGGAGTTTGAACAGCAACTAGCCGTTGGGCAGGGCATCAGAGTGTCCGTTGCCTAGGTATCGGAGCATCCTATGCCAACTTAAATTGTCTGTTTTTCTCAGCCCGTGGGCTGGTTGTGTGTGGGAGTATTTATACTCCACCACTTGTCTTCCCAACCTACCTTTGTTCATTTCATTTGCCGAGAAACACCTTGAGAGGTTTGGGAAGAGAGCAAGAGCCCTAGTGAGAGACATTTGTGAATCCATCCATTAATCCACTCACTAGTTCATCCAAGAGTTCAAGTGTGCATGCACTCGAGATGTGAAGCTTGATTGAGTCAATTGAAGATCCAAGCTTATTACTCTTGGTGATCGACATCACCTAGACAGTCCGGTGGTGCTCGAAGGAAGGTGATCGCCGGAAGGATTGTCGGCGGCCCTTCTCCATCGACTTGTGATCGGTTGTGGGCGGTTCACCGAGCCGGAGTGGCGAAGAACTAGCCCGAAGATAGCACTCGTCCCTTGCGCGGGATTGAGGGGAGAAATACCTTGTGAGGTGCTCCAACGAGGACTAGGGGGAGTGTCGACTCCTCGATACCTCAGGAAAATATCGTCGTGTCAAGAATTTCTATCCCTAGCCCTTTCATACCGCATTACTTTCCTCACTTGTTTTTACTTTCTTACTAGAATTGTGTAGGATGTTCTTCCATTCCTTGGCTTGCTACCGCTTTCATAGTCTAAGGCACACATTCAGTAGGCACAGGGTGATTTGCATTGTTTAGGATTTCATAATTGCTTTAGAATTTTGAAATAAGCCCAATTCACCCCCCTCTTGGGAATCTTGATCCTTTCAATATGTACCAGAGCAAGGTTGCTCTAAATTAGGCTTCACTGCCTAGAGAAAGATGTCCCATGGGGATGGACCACCTTCCATGTTCGATGGAGACAACTTTCCTTATTGGAAAGTTCGTATGGAGGCCTATCTTGTGGCCATTGATGCCGGTGTTCACAAAGCCGCCATAACCGGTGGTTCGGTGTTCGCCGAAGATCCTTACTTTGAGAAGAACAATGCCAAGACAAAAAGTATCCTCTTCCGTGGCATTTGTAAGGATGTCTTCAACCGTGTGTGAAATTGTAAAACCATACATGAGGTTTGGACCGACATTTGTGCGCTACACGAGGGCACTAAATGCGAAAGAGAGGAGCGCTATCACTTGATTATTGCTAAGATGAACTCTTTCACCATGTTATCTCATGAAAGTGCTAATGAAATGTATTCTCAATTGAATGTGCTTGTAGAGGAGTTGAATGACCTTGGGCTCACCCAAATGTCACCGGCCGATGTGGTGAGCAAGATCCTGTGTGTCTTGCCAATTGACAAGTATTGGGCAAGATCAATGCTCATGAGATGTACATAAAGATCAATGATGGCTCTTCATCCTCCTCCAAGAAGAAAGACAAATACAAAGAGAAAGAGGAGAAGGACTTGGCTCTCAAGGCATCCTCCAAGGAGAGGTGCAAAGTGCAAGTGATGTATGAGAGAACAAGTGATGATGAAGATGAAGACAACATCGCTCTCATGGTGAAGACCACCAAGATGTTGAAGAGGCTAAACAAGAATGGAGTCAACTTTGACTCAAAGAAGAATAAATTCTTCACAAGCTCTTCAAGGAAGCCCATCTCCCAAATGAAGTGCTACAATTGTGGCATTCTTGGCCATCTAGAACATCAATGCACCGAAGAGAAGAAAGACAAGTTCAAGAACTACAAGAACAAGAAGGGTGCACAAGATGATTCAAGTAATGAGGAGAAGAAGCAAGACAAGTCATTCAAGAAGAAGAAGAACTTCAACTTCCACAAGAAGAAGAAGGATGGCAAGGCTTACATTGTTGGTGATTGACTCACCGACATTGAATATACATGTGACTCCTCCAATGATGATAGTGAAGATGAGAAGGTCGCCGCTTTGGTGATTGGTTCTTCTTGTCCACCGCCACCTCATCCACCATCATCGGGCTCATCCTCTACACACCTATGCCTCATGGCCAAAGGTGACAAGAAGGTACAAAAAGAGGATGATGATGATAGTGCTAGCTCTAGTGATGATAATGACAATGAATTTAAAGCACCTTCATATGATGAGCTAATAAAAATTTGGAACAAATACACCAACATCATAAGGAAGTACAAAGCTAAAAGTGATTCCCTAGAGCAAGCAAATGAGAACTTGCATGCTAAGCTTGATGACTTGTCTAGTGCTAGTGATGAACTAAAACTTGAGAACAAAAATCTCTCATCTAGCACTAGGGAGATCAAAGCCTCACTCAAGCAAGCAAGTGAGAAACATGATAAGCTTGAGAGGTCATCCCAAGAGCTCCAAACAAGATTCAACTTGCTAAAAGATGACTACACCAAAGTAAAAGATGAGCATGGAACTCTCGTGATTGCTTATGATTTTCTCAATCAAGATCTTGTCACACATGTTGCTATTAAACCGGTTGTTAAGTGTGACATAGCTACCACTTGTGAGGACTTGCTTGATGAAGTTGCTATTGAGCAAAGTGCTAAGTGAAAGGGCAAGAAGGTAGTTGAAGCTGACAAGTATGATGACCACATGAAGATGAGGGAAGAGAAATCAAAGCTCAAGGAAGAGCTAATCAACCTCAAGGCTAACAAGCCCTTCACCATCAAGTCGGCCAAAAAGATGACAAGGATACAACCATCTTGATCAACTCCCTAAGAGAAGAAAAATGCAAAGCTCAAGAATGATAAGATCCAGCTTGCTAGTGGAATGGAGAAGTTCACTAAGGGTGAAAGTGCATCTAGCCCTTTAGTGGGTTTTGGTAAATTGAGTGACAACACAATTAAAGGTCTAACAAGTTTGCTAAGTATATGAAAGGTTAAACAAGAAAAAAAACTTGATGGTATTCCACACAATGTTGAAATGAAGGTCAAATTGTGTATTGTTGTATTGGAAGATCATCATAGGAATAATCTAGTTTAAGCAAAATTCAACAATGCAAATGGAATCAATGAAACGGCTTCTATATTGTGGGATATCATAGTATCATGTGAAAGCAAGCATACTTGACAAATGGCAAATGAGACATGAGTTGATAGTTATGGATTGGTCTCTATATTGGCTTGCTTTACATGAACAAGACGAGTTGGATAGTGGACTAGTGTTGATCAAGGATTAAATAATGAATCAATAGTGCATTAGTGAGAAAACACCAAGCAAAGGTCAAATGATAAAGGAGACAATGTATATTGGATATAATATGGTCTCTACTTTAGTTTGCTTGTATGGAAAAATATTTGGAGAATCACTTTGCATTAATATGATCAAGCTAGAAGTTTGAAGATAGAGATTGAAGGGAGTGAGGGAGTGATAGGAGTGTCAAGCCAAAATAAGGAGGATCTAAGGAATTGTGAATTGGCTTGACCATATTGATGTGGAGTCTCATATATCAAAGCTTGATTGATCTCAACATTTATATCTACAAGGTATCAAGCAAGGATCACAATATTGAAGAAATGGTTTTCAATCGGTGCTTAATATAACGTGACTTGAGTATGGCTTGATAGGATGAAGATAGCAAGGAAAGGACTTCGAGGTACTAAGAGAAGGTGAAGGTCAAGGAGACCGAGGTACTATGGCTAAGGTGAAGAAGAGAGTACTTGCATTGAGTCAAAGTACTAATCAAGCTATGAGGAGTCATGTTATGTTGAGGATCAATTTATGTGTGGTAGTGACTTGAAGCCATAGGCTGAACTCATATGTGTTGATAGATTCAAGTCACAAGCTCTAAGGTGTGTTTGCTCAAAGAGATGAGATAAGGATGATTGCAAACACATGCTCAAGATATTACAAGAATGAGGACAATACATTCAATGGTGCAGCCCCAAATTATCAAAGGATGCGGTGACCAACTCAAAAGCATTTAATTTATTTGATGTTTTGAATTTGAGTTTAGGAAAGGCCGTACTACAAAGGGGGATGCAATGTGCATGCTTAAATGTGCAACCAAGTGCTCAAATTCCACCAAACATCCTCTCATACCTTGCCCAGACTTCCTGCAAAACAGTTTTTCATTCGGAGCAATTTTGGGCAGCGCAGCGGTGCTGTTCCCCTGAGCAGCAGTGCTGCGGTCCAGCAGTGCCGGGCTTAAGTCCAGCAGTGCCGGACCTGTCCGGCAGTGCTGGGCCTGAGTGCAGCAATGCCGCGACGTAAAGTTACCGTTGGACAACAGGGAGTACTTATATTCCCTTCCTACTTCCCCCAATAGTTATCTCGACCATTCCCTTCTCTAGTGCTCACAAAGAAAGCTCTCTCCCTCTCTCTAACTTCATTGGAGCCTCTCAAGCTTTCTCTCTTTGATTCCTCTCCAATCCTTTGAGATATTGAGCCTCCAAACTCCATTAGAGAGCAGTCCAAACCGTTCTTCATTGCCTAGAGCACTTGGTTCGCGTTCAAACCGGTGGATTGCATTCCTTACTCTTGGAGCTTGCTCCTAGCCGGCTAGAGCGTCGTCCGTGGAGCTTGCCAACTTGTGTGGCAGCCCCGGGAGGTTTGTAACCATCTCATTGCAGCTAAGAAATCACCCCTCACTTCAAGAGTTCACTCTCTTGATTTGAGAACGAGGGAAAGGAAAGCCTTCTGTGGCGAGCCTAAGCCTTGTGTGGCGAACCTCAACAACGTGGACTTAGGCCAGCCTTGGTGGCGACGCTGAACCACGGGATAAATCTTGTGTCACTTGTGTTTGTGTTGTTTGCTTTACTTGCATTTGTCCTCAAGGTGATTTCTAGGGTTTGGTCCCAATCTACTTGGTGGGTGTGTTGCTACCACTTTCAAGTGATGCTAGAGGTTCCCTACACCTCTAGGAAGGTTTTAATTCAAGCACAATTTCCATTCTAGTTATACTTTTTGAATTGTGCTCAGTTCCAGCAGTGCTGGACCCAAGGCCGGCAGTGCCGGACCTGTGCTAACAGAAAAGTGTCAAGTTGTTTTAAACATGCCTATTCACCCCGCCCCCTCTAGTCCTCCTAGGCGACATCAAGGTCCTTTCAATTGGTATCAAAGCAAGGCTCTCTACTTCGGGCTTAACCGCCTTGAGAGAATGATGTCAACAAGTGGGGAGGTATCTCTAGAACTTCTACTTTTAGATGACTCAAATTATGCATCTTGGTCTGCTCATGTACTTGATGTTTTTAGGACCATGGGTCCTCATATAGAGCAGATTGTAGATGTGAGCATTTCACCTCCTAGTGATGATTTGGACTATCTATCTAGAGAGGAAGTGAAATGCTTACAATACAATGCTCAAGCTACTAATGTCTTATTTAGTGCTTTGCGCGAAGATGTTCTTGATGCTGTCATATTTGGAGATGATGAACCACTTGGTGATGCTCATATCATTTGGACCATGCTCAAAAGAAAGATATGGTAAATCCAAATGTGATGAGAAGTTGCTCACATTGGAGAATTCACTTGAGGAGTGCTCAACTTCACCAACACATGTAGAGCCTCAAGTGATTCTCGCAAAAGGTCTAAGTGATCATGCCACACCCACCTTCTCACCAACATATGACTTAATTGAAGGTAATAAAATTGTTGGTGAGGACATTGCTCTTACATGTGGTACTTCTACTTCCTCTAGTTCTTGTGAGACTAACATATTGAAGGAAGAAGAAGCTCATGATCGGTGGAGGCCAAATGATGAATCCACCTCACCAAGAAGCTCAACTCTCTATGTCACTTCTCATGTGAGTCTTATGGCAAAGAAAGAGAAGAATGTGACAAGTGAGAGTGAGAGTGATAGTGAGAGTGAAGATGAAAGTGATGATGATGAGATCACTCAACACCTTGCTCGGCTAAGCAAGAAAGACAAGTTGATGGTGATGAAGCTCATGGAGAAAATAAATGAGCAAGAAGAAACACTTCACAAGCAAGATAACTTTTGCATTGAAAAGATCAAATGCTTGGAGAAGTTGACTAAAAAGCATGAAAAGCTTAGGTGCTCTCATGCTAGTTTGGTCGAAAGGTATGAAAACTTATCAATTGAGCAAACTCATACTATTAACTCTCTATGTTGTGTTGATCAATTAGAAGATGAGAATTATATGCTCAAGGAGAAATTGGAAAGGCTCACTAGCAAGAATGAGAACTTGCAACAAAGCCATGATGGGCTCTTGTGCTCTCATGAGAGGCTTATAGAATCTCATCTCATGCTAGATATTTCTCATAAGGCTATGATAACATCGGTAAAATCATATCAACCTCACACCCACAAATGCACATGTACACAAGTTCAATCTATTTTATCATGTGCTAACAATTGTTGCTCTCAAGCAAGTCAATCTTCCATTGAGTATGTATTTGTAGAAAGCTATGATGACTCTATCACAAAGAAAATGAACAGCTCAAGGAAGAGGTTGAGAGGTTAAGAAGAGACTTGATTCATTGCAAGGGTAAAGTTGGTACAGATCAACCCGCACAGATGGTGGCACAACAGCAGCCCTGAGCAGCACAACCTCCTAAGGGCGGCAGTGCCGCTCCCCACAAAAAGGGAAGGCTACCACTTCTACTCCTGCTCAAGTCAATCTCAAGAAGGTCTCCAAGCCAAAGCAAGAACTTCAGAAACCAAAGAAGGTTTTCATCACTTGCTTCAAGTGCAAGAAAGAGGGTCACCATGTGAGAGATTGCACTATGAAGAAAGAAGAGAAGGGCATGAGCAAGATTCAAGAGAAGAAAAAGATGGCTCATGTTAAGTGCTCCAACTTGGGACACAATGCCTCTATGTGTCCCAACAAGGTTGATGACTAAGCAACACTTTCAAAGAGGAAGACAAGAAGAAGTAATAGGAAGTGTTATGGATGCAATGAGAAGGGATATGAAGTTGTATCATGCCCCCACATGAATGATGAAGTCTTGGCATCATCAAGAAAGAGGCTCACCTGCAAGGTAGCAAGCAAAAGGCAAGAAAATAAGGCAAACAAGAACAAGAGCCGCCTATGATACACTTGTAGAACAAAGGGACATTTTGATAAGGATTGTCCCATGGATAACACTCTTAAGCTTAACTCATCTTTTGATTCAAATATGCTTAGGAGGCCCAAAAATGACACTTGTGCTAGAAAGGTGATTGGTTCACCACATGCTAGCACAAAGGCCATTTGGATGCCTAAGTCTCTTGTGACTAACCTTGATGGACCCATCTTGGTATGGGCACCAAATTGTGCCTAAAGTGTGTAGGTGCTTGAAGGTGATATGAAGCTTCGGGGTGCTTGAGCAAGTTGATTGAAGATATTCACTCAAGCATCAACCAATTCATATTGTCCTTCTTATATGGTTAACCCAAAGATGGATTGATGGAAATATTTCAAACTTCATATTCACCTTGGTAACTAGTATCTAACCCTTACTAGCTAGCCACTTGACTTATGTAGTCTCTAGCAAATTCACAAATGTGTGTATGTTTGTGAATGAGTAGAGTGGCTAGAATATTCTAGTAAATAATTCACTTTCCATATGATGCTTTTAATGGCTCTCTAGTAGAGCAAGTTCTTATTGTGTTGTAGGTTATGAAGTATAGAGACAGGAGATCACTAAGTTGCTGCTGCACCAAATTTCTGCTGACATACTCTATGAAGAAGTGTAGCACACACACCTACTAGAAATCAGCAGGGCGGCAGTGCCGCCCCTCCTACCTCAGTAGCAGCTGAGATCAATCCAAACCATGGATGAAGCCTACATCATGATCATCAGAAATGTGAAGATGAAAAGACCACCTCATCCATTACATTAATAAGGGTGGTAACAACTAAATCTCAAGTGCATGTTATTTTCACATTTTACTCCTTTGTGTCTTGTGTAGCCACTTAGGGAAATAAAGCACTTGAGGCTATATATATTGGTTGTTGGTCATGGAAGAAGAATATGATTAGAATTGAATTGATCATCCACACCAAGTAACAAATATGAATTGAGTTTCCTTTATGGACTTCAAACCAAGAATTTCAAGATGAAGAAAGCATATTTTGAGTTGGTTTTAGGGATTCAAATACTTGGCTCACACTGAAGAATACAAGTAAATTTCAAGAAGGTCAAGAATGAAGAATCAAGCTCAAGTCAAGTAGAGACACTTATCACTCACAATTCAAGAACTCTCTACTTGATGGATTCTTGTCATATGGTAGATTGGCAAAATCTCATTCTCATATTATGGCCATCGACATGTTCTAATGGTTGTAAGTATTTCTTGGCATATTTCAATTTGATTATCCTTTTGTTGCCATGACCTAGACATAGAGTGAAATCCTAAGTTCTTAATTGAATAAAGTGATATATGAGAATTTCAAATACTTAAAGCACTTATAAAAATGGACTTCACTCAATGAATAGTGTTGTGAGACTAACCTTTCTCTCTAAGTTATATTTGTGTAGTCTCACTAGCTAATTGAGAATGCATTTCTCAAATGGAGTACTCTATCATAGGAAGGTCATCAATCCAAAACTATGTGATGTATTCTCTCTCTATTTGATTTGGAGTTGATTTGCCTATGTTAGACACTCACCATAATATGGCTTAAACCTACCCTTTGGACTTAATTGACCAACCATGCACATTCACGTTTCTATTCCACTAAAAGGGTGTGCATGAGGCTTTGAGGGAGATTTAATCCATGTTATGAAGTTTCTCTATTTTGGCAGCCTACTTTTCCATCCACACATAAAAGGTTACCAAATGAGAAACTAGTTCTTCTGGTACTAATGACCTCTCGTATTTGAGCTTGTTTATAGAAAATCTTAAAGAAGAGGTTGTGCTTGTATTGGATAAATCACAAGCCTAAAGGTTGCTCTTCACCTAAAGTAAGAAGAGGTTGATTTGGATAAGGTATAGTTGAAGAATTCACAATGTTATAAGCATTGATAAGATGACTGGAAATAACATCTTGTGAGTATTCTCAACCAAATTCACCTCAAGATTGGACAAGAAGTAGAGAAGAATTAAAAATCATCAAATCTGTCCAGAAAAGTAAAATCTGAGTTGGCTGCCTTCAAGCATAGATTTGGAAGTTCAAACACTGATGAAATGACCTGAAACTTTGAAATCATGATATAAACATCTAGTACTTGCTGCTGTACAGTGTACATGAATATTGGTTTAGAAGAAAATCAGTTTTGAGTTGATTTCTGTCCGTCTCAGCAGTGCAGTTTCAGGTTTGAGCAGTTGTGGTAGAAAATTGGTTTGACTGCTCAAATGATGTCCAAATGGGCTAAAACTTCTACAGAAGTTAAAGGACATGTATATTCATACCTCTACCAAGTTTCATCAATACTGGACTAGTATTTTGAGAGATATGAAGTTTTCTCTAGGGTGAACAAAAGCTGAAAACTGAGTGTTTTTCAGACCTAGCAGTCTTGGTAGAAAATTATTTTGACTGACCAAATGATGTCCAAATGAGCTGAAACTCTCACAACAGTTAGAGGACACATATATACACATCTCTACCAAATTGTATGCATACTGGATTAGGAATCTGAGATATATTGATTTTTCTCCAAGAAAGGCAAATCTGAAAATTTAGTGTATTTCAGACTTTAGCAGTTAGTGGAAAGTTAATTTGACTGATCAAATAGAGTGCAAATGAGCTGAAATTTTGACAGAAGTTAGAGTACTCATGTATGAACATCTCCACCAAATTTCATGTATATTGGTCTAGTGGTTTGAGAGATATGAATTCTTTTCAATGAAGAGAAAAATCTGAAAACTGACTGCTTGGAATTGAATTGCAAGTTGCTTGAAGGAGTTTGGAATCAGTTGGTATATAGTCTGAACTTCTCCCTTCACCCAGGTTCATTGATATGCATGAGTGTACTTTGTGTACCCTTGTATGCACATATTGAGGGGGAGTTTAGCTAATATCTTGTGGGACAAACGGTTTCTTTCAAATTCATGATTATGTTGTTTCACACATTGGAGAAACATGGATGGATGGTTCCTTTAGATTCTTTGGATGCCTCACATTTATACTTGGATGTCTTGGTCTTTATAAACCAAGAGATTCTGGTTTAGTGTTGAATGCCCCAATCCTTGGTGGAACCAGCTGTAAATGGGTTGGAGAGAAATAATTGATTTGTGGACTTTCATTGTTAGTTCTCCACTCTATGGCTCTTCAAGTGCCCATGATCCATCCCATTGATTACCCAGGATCTTATCAACAAAAGTAGTAACTCCTAGTTCACAATTTGCAAGTTTTATGAATTTTACCTTTTTGCTCTCTATGTGAGTTGCTTTAGGTAAAGAAAGAACTAGGAACCTAATATGGATCCTGGATGATCATGAAAGCTCTATTTCACCACATTTCATCAAGTGAAAAACTATTGCCATCCAATTCATTGAAGTCTCACTTATGATGGCATTGTGTGGTGATCTATCTACCTTGGTGGTGGTATGTGTCCTTGGCATAACTTCAATTGTTTCAACTTTATCATGCCTTGACCAAGATATAGGATGGACTCCTCTAGACTCTTAAACTGATTCAAGTGCATTTCACAAGTAATTTGAGTACTTGATGCACATATGAAGGGGGAGCCCATTCTATGTCTTGTGTCTTTGAGACTAACCTTTTCTTCTAGTAAATTTGTATAGTCTCTCGGTAAGAATGAGTTTCTCATGAGTATGCTACACTAACTCAATCCAAATTGGTAAAGCTATCTCTCATATTTATTTGGATTGTAATTTTATCTCTCAAGTAGATACTCTCCATAATATAGCTTAAATTCCCTTGTTTGGACTTAAATGACCAAAAGTGCATATGTTCTTGTCTTCCACATATATATGTATGCACTATCAAAAAGGGAGAACTTAGTCTATGTTATGAGGTTTTGCAATTAGTGATCCACATGCCTTCCACATCCAAAATGATCACTAGTTGTGAAACTCTAGCTTGTGCAATTTAATGTCATCTCTTGTTTTTGTAAGCCTTTATTAGGAGGCATCTATGTGATATGATGAGATACAAACATCCATTCCAATTGGTACCAACTTGGGAAGATTCCTTAAATTGGTTTCATACTATGAAGATCATATTTCAATTGATATTGATGGATAATCTCTCAATTTGGTATATCAAGAAATATGTCTTCAATTGGTATCTCAAAATTACAACAAGAGCTAGCTATGGACTTTCAATTGATATCAAGCACAAGTTTGTGATATCTCCTTAAAGATGATGATGATGAGAGATGGGCACAAATGAGATATTTTTGCTTGAACAAGTGTCAAACCCATCAAAGCACTAAATTCAAAATAATCATCATGATGGAGATTATGAGGCTCAAAACAAAGGTATATCACTCCATAAACTCTTGTACTACCTTTGTGCATCTAGGCCATTACATGCTAGTGTGTGCATGTGTATGCAATAATTTGAGCCACACCATAAGTTTGTTCTTGTGGTGACGATTAGAGAATGAGTTAGATATTTGGTTGATACCTCTTGTGGTGATAGCATGAGTTTGTCTTATGTTAAAAACTGTCATCTAAGTGAGGTATGAGCCAAATATTCTAACTTCTCAAGAATCTTGACTTAATTTGTTGCATACTTTGTTTGGTAGAAAACATAAAAGTAAAATCATACTTGCTAAAACTTCTGCCTTACCTCTTGCCTTAACTTGCCTACCATGATTTCTTCCTTTTTGTAGAGTCATCTTTTTTGGAGATTAATGCCAAAGGGGGAGAAATATTAAAAGTGTAAGGGGGGTATAAAAAAAAGATTGATATGTAAAGGAGAAAAATATATTGTGTGTGCAAGGATAGTTGTGCTGACTGTCACAGGTGCGGCAGTGCCACTCTCGGAGTGGCAGTGCTGCCCAGTGTAATTTCAATATCTATTATATCTGATTTGTATAACTGTCATGAGCATCACGTTTATCTTGATGACACCTTGCACCCCACAGATGCTATGATATAGGAGAGTTCTCACACTTCTTCTTAAATATGTGCATTTGTCATTTGAGGCCAAATTTGAATTCCCTTCAATGCACACATTTAGGGGGAGCTCACTATATCATAGGATCCAAAATCTTACCATTTATCAATCTCTTGTAAGCTTTAATTGTATTGTCATCAATCACCAAAAAGGGGGAGATTATAAGTGCATCTAGCCCTTTAGTGGGTTTTGGTAAATTGAGTGACAACACAATTAAAGGTCTAACAAGTTTACTAAGTATATGAAAGGTTAAACAAGAAAAAAAAACTTGATGGTATTCCACACAATGTTGAAATGAAGGTCAAATTGTGTATTGTTGTATTGGAAGATCGTCATGGGAATAATCTAGTTCAAGCAAAAGACAACAATGCAAATGGAATCAATGAAATGGCTTCTATATTGTGGGATATCATAGTATCATGTGAAATCAAGCATACTTGACAAATGGCAAATGAGACATGAGTTGATAGTTATGGATTGGTCTCTATATTGGCTTGCTTTACATGAACAAGAAGAGTTGGATAGTGGACTAGTGTTGATCAAGGATTAAATAATGAATCAATAGTGCATTAGTGAGAAAACACCAAGCAAAGGTAAAATGATAAAGGAGACAATGTATATTGGATATAATATGGTCTCTACTTTAGTTTGCTTGTATGGAAAAATATTTGGAGAATCACTTTGCATTAATATGATCAAGCTAGAAGTTTGAAGATAGAGATTGAAGGGAGTGATAGGAGTGTCAAGCCAAAATAAAGAGGATCTAAGGAATTGTGAATTGGCTTGACCATATTGATGTGGAGTCTCATATATCAAAGCTTGATTGATCTCAACATTCATATCTACAAGATATCAAGCAAGGATCACAATATTGAAGAAATGGTTTTCAATCGATGCTTAATATAACGTGACTTGAGTATGGCTTGATAGGATGAAGATAGCAAGGAAAGGACTTCGAGGTACTAAGAGAAGGTGAAGGTCAAGGAGACCGAGGTACTATGGCTAAGGTGAAGAAGAGAGTACTTGCATTGAGTCAAAGTACTAATCAAGCTATGAGGAGTCATGTTATGTTGAGGATCAATTTATGTGTGGTAGTGACTTGAAGCCATAGGCTGAACTCATATGTGTTGATAGATTCAAGTCACAAGCTCTAAGGTGTGTTTGCTCAAAGAGATGAGATAAGGATGATTGCGAACACATGCTCAAGATATTACAAGAATGAGGACAATACATTCAATGGTGCAGCCCCAAATTATCAAAGGATGCGGTGACCAACTCAAAAGCATTTAATTTATTTGATGTTTTGAATTTGAGTTTAGGAAAGGCCGTACTACAAAGGGGGATGCAATATGCATGCTTAAATGTGCAACCAAGTGCTCAAATTCCACCAAACATCCTCTCATACCTTGCCTAGACTCCCTGCGAAACAGTTTTTCATTCGGAGCAATTTTGGGTAGCGCAGCGGTGGTGTTCCCCTGAGCAGCAGTGCTGCGGTCCAGCAGTGCCAGACTTAAGTCCAGTAGTGCCGGACCTGTCCGGCAGTGCCGGGCCTGAGTGCAGCAATGCCGCGACGTAAAGTTACCGTTGGACAACAGGGAGTACTTATATTCCCTTCCTGCTTGCCCCAACGGTTATCTCGACCATTCCCTTCTCCAGTGCTCACAAAGAAAGCTCTCTCCCTCTCTCTAACTCCATTGGATCCTCTCAAGCTTTCTCTCTTTGATTCCTCTCCAATCCTTTGAGATATTGAGCCTCCAAACTCCATTAGAGAGCATCCCAAATTGTTCATCATTGCCTAGAGCACTTGGTTCGCGTTCAAGCCGGTGGATTGCATTCGTTGGTACCAAAATGAAGAACAAGCCTAGAGTGCTATGGGTGGATAAGGAGTTGGTTGACAAGGCTATGGGTCCCCGCCAAGTGTGGGTTCCCAAACAACAAGCCTAACTCCAAGTTGCTTGCGTATAAGTGAACTACAAGACCGGTGGTAGCCATTGGGTAATTCATAGTGGTTGCACTCAACATATGACCGACGACCCTCGGATGTTCACCACACTTGATGAAGATTGTGCAAGTCAAGATAAGATTACATTTGGTGATAATTCAAAGGGCAAAGTTCAAGGGCTTGGAAATGTTGCTATCTCAAATGATCAATCAATATCCAATGTCTTGCTAGTACAATCTTTGAGCTTCAACATGCTATCGGTTGGTCAATTGTGTGATCTTAGTTTCAATTGTCTATTCACTCCAAGTGAGGTGGTTGTGACCAAGGAAGATGACAAGTCATTGATATTCAAGGGATTGTGGCACAACAACCTCTATCTAGTGGACTTCACCTCAAATGAAGCTAGCTTGCAAACTTGCTTGTTCTCCAAGAATTCTTTGGGTTGGCTATGGCATAGAAGATTAGCTCATGTGGGCATGTCAACCTTGAAGAAACTTGTCAAGAAGGAAATGGTTAGAGGAATCAAGGATGTGGTATTTGAGAAGGACAAGCTATGTAGTGCATGTCAAGCGGGCAAACAAGTTGCAAACACCCATCCAACCAAAGCTTTCATGTCAACCTCAAGAGTCATAGAGTTGCTACACATGGATTTATTTGGACCCACTACTTATGCTAGCTTGGGAGGCAATCTATTTTGCCTAGTGGTAGTGGATGACTACTCTGGGTACACTTGGGTGTTCTTTCTTCAAGACAAGGGAGAGACAACCAACATCTTCAAGAAATTTGCTACAAGAGTTCAAAATGAATTTGATGTGAAGATCAAAAAGATTTGAAGTGACAATGGCACTGAATTTGTGAACACCAAGATTGAGGACTATTGTGATGAAGTGGGAATCAAGCGTGAGGTGTCCGCCACTTATACACCACAACAAAATGGTGTTGTAGATAGGAATAACCGGACACTAATCACTCTAGCAAGGTCTATGCTTGATGAGTACAACACTCCGGAGAAGTTTTGGGCGGAGGAAATCAACACCGCATGCTATGCGGCCAATCGGCTCTTTGTCCAAAGGATATTAAAGAAGACCCCCTTTGAGCTTGTCAATGGGAAGAAGCCGAATATTTCATTCTTCCGGGTGTTTGGTTGCAAGGTGTATATCTACAAGAAGCGCCAACACTTGGGTAAATTCCAACAGTGGTGTGACATTGGTTTCCTTGTTGGATATTCGCTTAAATCCAAGGCATACCGTGTATTTAACAAAACTACCGGCTTAATTGAAGAAACGTATGACTTGGAGTTTGATGAAACTAATGGCTCCCAAGGAGCGCTTGAGGAAATTGATGTAGGTGATGAACCCTTGAGGGAGGCTATGAAGAACATGCCCATTGGTGCTATGTCACACCCCAAAATTCCTATTTTGGGTTGTGAATAGAAAACACTACATAAAATGAAAGGATTTATGATTTTCCTAAAATTTATAAGACTTCATTAGGTTTTTAGTAGATAAAAATGTGCAAAATGTGAATTTCAAAATTGTTTTTAATATAATTTATAAGGGGTGTTGCATTCATGCCTTTGCATTTAATTTTATTGAGTGAAAAACAATTTACGAAAACTCGGTTTTGGTCCAAAGCGATTTTTGATCTATTTATAAAATAGATAAGTTTTAAAAGTTTTTCTTAAAATAGTTCAAAGTTTAATTTGCAGAACTCAGAAAATGATTTACAAAGTATTTCAAAGTTCCTTTGATTTCAAAAGGGTTTCAAATTAGTTTTCAAATGAAATCTGCAAAACAAAAAGAAAAGAAAAAGGAAAGGGGGATCTCTCTCTCTCTTGCTTTCTGGCCCAATCCCAGAAACAACCTAGCCTTCTCCCTCTCAACGCACTCCTCTTTCTCCACCTCGGCCCATCTCAGCCGGCCCAACACACCGGCCCACGCGGAGCCTCACCCTCAGCCGCAACCCTCTCTCACTCTCTCTATGCGATGGGGCCCGCATGTCGGTGCCGAAACCCCAACACCCGCACTCACGCGCTCCCTTCCCCTTTCTCTCTCTGACCTACGGACCCCGCCTGTCACCCTCTCTATCCCTTTCTTCCTCGTCGGGCAGAGGATGCCGACGGCATTCAACGCCTCCCCCTCCTCAATCCGCTTGATGGAGGTTAAGGCTGGGCCATCAAAGGAGCCATCAAGCCTCACCTTGACGCCACGGTCGCGCACGTCTCCGCAACCGCCCTCCCTCACCCTATAAAATGCACCCACAAGCTCTCTTCTCTCCCCTGTTCGCTCTCTGCCTCTCTGCACTCGCTACCGCATGCGCTCTCACCGTTGCAGTGCTTCATTGCCTCTGACGAGCTCACATGAAGCCCCGCATCGACTCCACGAACCCGTAACGCCCTCGTCGAACGCCACTCACCAACGTTTCCTCTAGTCACAGATCGCCGCCGACCATCGACGGGCTCCATGAACCCTCTCTGGACCCCGCGAACCCTCCCGTCGAACTCGCGGTGACTCCCTCTCCCTCCATGTACCTTCAATTCGGTCATTTCAGCACCGTGATTGCGAGTTCGTGTCACTCCGAGCTCACTGTCAATGGCGTCGCCGTAGACACGCCGCTCCGGCCGTCTATTGCCACACCCAAGCATGCCAACGCACTCGCACAAGCACGCTGAACCTCCCGGTGTGCTTGGGTGGGCTTGGGGAGGTCGGGAATGCTTTTCCAGTGTTCTTCGGCGAGCTCGGCTTGCCGGCAGCCATGGTGCCGCCGCGCTACAGTGCCGCCCGGCGACCAAATCCACCCCAACCCTCTCACACCCTCCGATCCAGGGCCAACGCCTTAGATTAGATCCCCCAACCGGTACGCACCGGTGCACCGTGGACCCATGGACTAGCCGGTCCCACACCGCGTCAGCCGCTCCACACCCACATGGTACACCCGCACCAGTCGCGCACTGACATGTGGCGCTGACGTCGGCAACGACTAAGTCAGCACCGACCGAGCCTGCACGTTTTGCGAAATAGCCCCTATATTTTCCTCAAATCAACCCGCAGTCCAAACCAGTTCAGATTCTTTCTTTTTTAGTCATGTTTTCTTCTGTTCTAGCCCTTGATCTTTTGTATAATGGAACCCGCACTTTGGAGCCCTTTTCTTTTTCAGTTTTATTTATTTTAAATCCAAAATGAGGTCAAATAATTCACAATTTTGCCCCTAAACTTCAAATGCCCATATCTTCTTCATTTTAACTCCGTTTTGATCCAAACAAATTGCGTTAGATTCATAAAAACATAATCTACAGTTTAGGATCCTTTAATTATATGTTAATAGCTCTGTAATTTCATGGTAAATCCCTAACTTGATTAAATACCATGCAAATTGCATTATAAATAAAATGAATAGTTCGTAGCAACGTGTAGAATACGTTAGTTACCTTTATAGTATGCTTTTGTAATGTATGGTGTACTGTTTTTAGGTTCTTTTGTGATGCTTGTTACGATAGATGTGGAGCTTTGCAAAGATGATCTAAAAGGAAAGTTGGAAAGTTGAGTAAGCATATGGAAGGCAAGTATAACATGGGACTCTCCTTGTTACCTATACACTTTAATGTCACTTAATTCATATGCATGTGCATGTGTCTACCTTGTTACCCCTAAGGATGACCTAGAATTGACTGTAGGACGCTGAGCCTAGTTAGAAATGGTCGTTTTTATAAACATATTTTGATAAAAACTTACTTGCCTTCCTCCTCCTTGATGTTTTGCAAATCCAAAACAAGATTTTACCGAAAGCCCTCTTAATCAAAGCCCTTTTATAGGAAGTCTATCCCCGGGCGCTTTTACATTAGTAACGATACTAGGTGAGTGACAATGTGTTCATAAGGACCCTATCATGTTAGTGTGCTTTAGCATAGTTGAATGTTTTGTTATTATGCATATGTGTGTTTTGTCTCTTTGTAATGAGTGTAGCTTCAGCGAATCTCAGGACGAG
The DNA here is from genome assembly GCA_022036555.1 of Microstegium vimineum. NCBI lineage: Eukaryota > Viridiplantae > Streptophyta > Magnoliopsida > Poales > Poaceae > Microstegium > Microstegium vimineum. The sequence goes on along the minus strand of CM039128.1, from coordinate 17,324,693 downwards.
ATTTCTGTTAAGGGGGGTAGTTTGTCACACCCCAAAATTCCTATTTTGGGTTGTGAATAGAAAACACTACATAAAATGAAAGGATTTATGATTTTCCTAAAATTTATAAGACTTAATTAGGTTTTTAGTAGATAAAAATGTGCAAAATGTGAATTTCAAAATTGTTTTCAATATAACTTGTAAGGGGTGTTGCATTCATGCCTTTGCATTTAATTTTATTGAGTGAAAAACAATTTACGAAAACACGGTTCTGGTCCAAAGCGATTTTTGATCTATTTATAAAATAAATAAGTTTTAAAAGTTTTTCTTAAAATAGTTCAAAGTTTAATTTTCAAAACTCAGAAAATGATTTACAAAGTATTTCAATGTTCCTTTGATTTCAAAAGGGTTGCAAGGCTAGAAGCCATCCGTATCCTTTTTGGCGTATGCTTCACATCACAAGATGAAACTCTTTCAAATGGATGTGAAGAGTGCCTTCTTAAATGGTTTCATTAATGAACTTGTCTATGTCTCACAACCCCCCGGGTTTGAAGACCCAAATTTGCCTAATCATGTGTATAGGTTGTCCAAGGCGCTCTATGGTTTGAAGCAAGCACCCGTGCTTGGTATGAGAGGCTAAGGGACTTCCTACTCAAGAAGGGCTTCAAGATCGGGAAAGTTGATACCACACTCTTCACCAAGAAGCTTAATGGAGAGATCTTTGTTTTCCAAGTATATGTCGATGACATTATATTTGGGTTAACAAACCAAGATCATTACAAGGACTTTGGTGACTTGATGTCCAAGGAATTCAAGATGTCAATGATTGGTGAGCTAACCTTATTTCTTGGCTTCCATGTGAAGCAAATGAGGGAAGGGACCTTCATATCTCAAGAGAAGTACACTCAAGATGTGCTCAAGAAATTCAATATGGAGGATTGCAAGCCAATCAATACCCCCATGCCTACTAATGGACATCTCGACCTTGATGAGGGAGGTAATCCAATTGATCAAACTCTGTATCGCTCTATGATCAGTAGTTTAGTTTACTTTACCTCACCGCATCTAGGCCGAATATCATGTTTAGTGTGTGTATGTGTGCAAGGTTTCAAGCTAATCCTAAGGAATCACACATAATGTCACACCCAAATTTCAAGGACGAAATAAGATGCATAACATTATGTGTGCCCAGGAAGCAATCCACACATAAGTCCACAAATTACATAGTACCATCACAGAGTTTAATACATAGCGTACATAATTCCATTACATAAATAAATAAATAAATAAAACAAATGGAAGATACAACTAGCTTTCATGGAACTCCATCTCACAAGGAAGCTCAACTGATTGACCAAGCCTAAAAATCTTCAGGATAGTCCTCATAGCCTCCTGCTTCTGTTACCCATCCGGGATTTTTATCCAATTGATTGAAAAGTAAAACAAGTGTAAGTACTCTTCGTACTCAGCAAGCTAACATGGGGTTATGAAGCTCAAAAAGGTTGACTCTGCTTACTGCATTTGGCATTTTTAGTTTGTCAAAGTTTTATTATTAAGTAACATCAAGTTATGCTTAAGCCCAAATGATCCCATTTACATCATTGTCAAGATTAAGAAGAACATAAACATCATTATTATAGTGGCAATAGGAACATCATTGTCAAGTTAATTATAATTAAAACCGTCAGTTTTCCAGGCTGCTCGTAACCGTGAACACGGCTGATATATCAGTTTTTAACACTCTGCAGAGGTTGTGCATCTTTACCCGTGAGTCGTGATGCCCGAATGCCCGGGTTAATTACTCCCATAAACACTGCCAAGGTGAGTGGACGGGCTTCACTATGAAACCTTTCATAGTATCTCGTCTAACAAGATTAGGGCCGCTAGGATTGGCAAGGAGCGATAGAGCCCCCCTTCCGAGTAGCATAAAGACCGCAGCCTACGCTCAAACCCGGACAGAGGCCGCACTATAACCAGCTCGGCAAGAGCCTAATGCGCCCTTTCGGGTAACCGCTGACGAGCTAGAAAAGAGTCTATTACTGGGTTAAAGCTAGAGCCATGTAACTCTCACGGTTGCACTGTCAGTCCCAGCTTTTGCCAACAGTGAGTTGTTATAAAAGGTTATGTTCCAATTGCCATAAACAGGTTCACCAACACATTCAAAGCATTATAAAACTTGGCAGGGATCATGTATCATTTCATATATTTGCACTAGCCATCTACCCATATGCATAACCCATAGGACACAAGGTGAAGGTATCAACACTAGGGAAACATACTACGGGTATCAAATTAAACACATGCAAATGTAATCATGATTATGGTGAATAGGATAACAAGGTGGGTCCCATGCTATACTTGCCTTGGTTCTCAAACTCTTGCTGGTCCTGCTGCAGGTTTGACGCTGCCATCGCCGCCGTGGTGAGCTTGGTTATCTTTCTTTCTTTCGGTATTCCTCTCGTTGATTCGGACTCTCAAATCCTTGCAGTTCTGTGCAGTCGCGACGTCGCCGCGAGGACTCTGTGCACGAACACCGCCGTTCGCCATTCTCGCGCCGCCGAGACCTCTAAGTCGTCGTCGTCGCGTCTCTGTGCTAGGTGAGCTTCGCCTATCTCCCCTTGTTTCCCCAGTACCTTCAATTTGGCGAATCGTGACCTCTATGGCCCTGCCCGCGTGCACCGTACGCCGCCGGCAGTGGTGTTCGCGGCGGCCATCTTTCTCCCCCGCGCTACGATCAATTAGTACCACCGTCGAGATCACTTTGGTCTCCTCTTCCTCCCCATGCCCTCGGCTCAGCGAATCTTGGCCCCTAGAGCCCGTTCCGTGAGCATAGCACGACGCCGGCCATGGCGCGACGTCACGCCGCCTCTGCTCTCCTCCCAGAGTTCGTCTGAGTGCACCACCGCACTCGCCTCGCTCTCCTCTTCCTCCCCATACTCTCAGATTTTGAAACCGTGCCCAGAATCGCCGTGGCCGTGAACTCCGGCGAGCTTCAGGCCGCCGGCAATGGCAGCCGTCAAACCTGCGCTCGACGGTCTCAGAGCCTGCGGCGGCGAGGAGAAACAGAGGAGAGAACAGGATGCGGCGCTCCTCTTTAAAGCACCGGTTGGAGAGGGAGATACTAGATGTGTGGGGGGTAAGTTCAAGGTCGTGGCGAGTCTCACGGGAGCGAGAGGGGCCGACGCGCAGGCGGTTGCGCCTGCTGCGCTGCGCTCCAAACGGCGCGGAAGGAGGGAGACGGCGCTGACGGGTGGGGCCGAGCGGGCAGAGAGAGAGAAGGGAAAGAGAGGGGAGGGAAGAGGCTGACTGGCGGGGCCAGCTGGTCAGCCGGGGCGCTGCGCTCTGCGGCCACTGGGCCGACCTGCTGGGCTGTGCCGAGGGAAAGGAGGGAGGGAGTGCGGGCTAGGCTGGCCTTTGGCCGAAAACAGTAAAGGGAGGGAGAAAGATCCTTTTCGTTTTCTTTTCTTTTCCAAAATCTTTTTCAAAATTGAATTTGAATTTGTTTGAACGTTGCTTTGCAACACAGACATCACAATAAAAAATGCAGCAGCATGTATGCATCAACATGTTACTAAACTAGGGTTAATTTTTTTTAATCCCATAAAATTATTCTTCAACTAAACGACGACTTAGAGGTCTCGGCGGCGCAAGAATGGCGAACGGCGGTGTTCGTGCACAGAGTCCTCGCGGCGACGTCGCGACTGCACAGAACTGCAAGGATTTGAGAGTCCGAATCAACGAGAGGAATACCGAAAGAAAGAAAGATAACCAAGCTCACCACGGCGGCGATGGCAGCGTCAAACCTGCGCTCGACGGTCTCAGAGCTTGCGGCGGCGAGGAGAAACAGAGGAGAGAACAGGATGCGGCGCTCCTCTTTAAAGCACCGGTTGGAGAGGGAGATACTAGATGTGTGGGGGGTAAGTTCAAGGTCGTGGCGAGTCTCACGGGAGCGGGAGGGGCCGACGCGCAGGCGGTTGCGCCTGCTGCGCTGCGCTCCAAACGGCGCGGAAGGAGGGAGACGGCGCTGACGGGTGGGGCCGAGCGGGCAGAGAGAGAAGGGAAAGAGAGGGGAGGGAAGAGGCTGACTGGCGGGGCCAGCTGGTCAGCCGGGGCGCTGCGCTCTGCGGCCACTGGGCCGACCTGCTGGGCTGTGCCGAGGGAAAGGAGGGAGGGAGTGCGGGCTGGGCTGGCCTTTCGCCGAAAACAGTAAAGGGAGGGAGAAAGATCCTTTTCGTTTTCTTTTCTTTTCCAAAATCTTTTTCAAAATTGAATTTGAATTTGTTTTAAACGTTGCTTTGCAACACAGCCATCACAATAAAAAAATGCAGCAGCATGTATGCATCAACATGTTACTAAACTAGGGTTAATTTTTTTTAATCCCATAAAATTATTCTTCAACTAAACGACGACTTAGAGGTCTCGGCGGCGCAAGAATGGCGAACGGCGGTGTTCGTGCATAGAGTCCTCGCGGCGACGTCGCGACTGCACAGAACTGCAAGGATTTGAGAGTCCGAATCAACGAGAGGAATACCGAAAGAAAGAAAGATAACCAAGCTCACCACGGCGGCGATGGCAGCGTCAAACCTGCGCTCGACGGTCTCAGAGCTTGCGGCGGCGAGGAGAAACAGAGGAGAGAACAGGATGCGGCGCTCCTCTTTAAAGCACCGGTTGGAGAGGGAGATACTAGATGTGTGGGGGGTAAGTTCAAGGTCGTGGCGAGTCTCACGGGAGCGGGAGGGGCCGACGCGCAGGCGGTTGCGCCTGCTGCGCTGCGATCCGAACGGCGCGGAAGGAGGGAAACGGCGCTGACAGGTGGGGCCCAGCGGGCAGAGAGAGAGAGAAGGGAAAGAGAGGGGAGGGAAGAGGCTGACTGGCGGGGCCAGCTGGTCAGCCGGGGCGCTGCGCTCTGCGGCCACTGGGCCGACCTGCTGGGCTGTGCCGAGGGAAAGGAGGGAGGGAGTGCGGGCTGGGCTGGCCTTTGGCCGAAAACAGTAAAGGGAGGGAGAAATATCCTTTTCGTTTTCTTTTCTTTTCCAAAATCGTTTTCAAAATTGAATTTGAATTTGTTTGAACTTTTCTTTGCAACACAGACATCACAATAAAAAAATGCAGCAGCATGTATGCATCAACATGTTACTAAACTAGGGTTAATTTTTTTTAATCCCATAAAATTATTCTTCAAATAATTCAATGCTCACATAATTCATGAATAAATCATTTTCATCTATTTTTAAATGCAAATCAAATTTTTGGGTGTTACACATAAGTGTCGTAAAAAGAATCCTAAGGTACATTAAGCACACCCGTAGCATTGGCCTTTGGTATCCCAAAGGGGCTCCCTTCCAACTTGTGGGCTATTCCAATTCGGATTATGCCGGGTGTAAGGTTGATAGGAAGAGTACCTCCGGAGGGTGCCATTTGCTAGGAAGATCACTTGTTTCTTGGTCTTCCAAGAAGAAAAATAGCGTGACATTGTCAACCGCAGAGGCGGAGTACATAGCCACGTGAGCTTGTTGTGCACAAATCTTATACATGAAATAAACACTCCATGATTATGACGTTACCTTAAAAGATGTTCCACTCTTGTGTGATAATGAAAGCGCTGTAAAGCTTGCCAAAAACCCGATTCAACACTCTCGCACCAAACACATAGATATTTGCCATCACTTTCTTAGAGACCATGTGGCACAAAAGGATATAACACTAGTGGGTGTTAGGAGCGAAGATCAATTGGCAGATATCTTCACAAAACCATTCGATGAATCAACCTTTTGTTGGTTGAGGAATGAGTTAAATGTGCTTGACAATTCCAACTTCACTAAAAAATGAGCTTGTGTGAACCAACCACGCATTCATATGTAATATAACATGTTTAATCTTGTAATGCACATAGGCTTGGCTAACGTGGTTAGGATAATTGTCCTTAAAAAGCGTGAAGAAGCCTAACCACAGTTTAAACTTGCAAGCAACCTAGATTCAAATTTTAAGTAATGCATTGCATATGCATTTGTTGTTTGTCGTTTTCTTTTCGGTTAAGTTTGAGCATCCGATGGGTTCATCCACTTAGGGGGGCATTCGAAGCTCAAGTCATGTCTATACCCCTCTTGTGGCCCTATGATGTCTCCTTGTGCTTTCATTCGACTATTTTGAGCTAAAAACTAGTCTAAAGCCTATGGCAAAATATTTGAAAAATGAGGGTTTGATAGATCTTCCCATATCAAGTCCAATCATGTGCTATTTGCTTCTTATTGGGATTAGGACTCGGTTGGGAGAAAGGCACAAAAATCAGATTTGAAAAACAATTTCGAAAACCCATCAGACGCTGCCATCGGACGCTAGGCTCCCACTGCCCCAGCGTCCGACGCGGTCGTCCAACACAAAACACGCTCGGCTAAGGGGCATTAGACGCTCCCCAGCATCCAAAGCGAGCGCATCAGGCGCGTCTGATGCCTTTGGGTGCTCTCTGGACCCTTACTGTGTTAGCAACGAACGCTGGCCCCAGCGTTCGACACATTCCAATAGAGCGCCTGGCGCATTCCAACGGAGCGTCCGATGCATTCCAACGGAGCGTCCGTCGCACTCCATCGGAGCGTCCGTCGCCAACTAACTGAGTGACATATGTTTTAAACTGTTTCTTCCCCCTCAGTCTGTTTCAGTCAATCCGTACGTCATCTTCCATCTCTGCCGTGCCCTAGCTCGCCCCCGCTCTCGCCGCACTCGCCGGAGCCTCACGCCGTCGGCAAGCCTAAGCTTTCCTCCACCGCGCAGTCGCCCTGCCCCTCTTCTCTCTCCGCTCGTGCACTTCAGCCGAGTTAAGATCTAGTGTTTAGCCAAGCAGAGACTCTTCTGTGCCACCGGGAAGAGTTCCGCCGTCGATCCTCGGTGGAGTTCCCTTCACCGGCGTCGCATTCACTCTCTTTCCTGGACGTTTCTCTGTCTACCTCCATCGGCCTAAAGTGATTTCTTCTCTGATCATAGCTTGATCAGTTTCCATGACCTAGGGTTTGCTTCACCTCTAATAGAAACTTCCCTCCCTAATTCAATTCAAAACTACCTTGGTTAGGTTTATGGATTGCTTGATGGATTGACCAAAGATTCTCACATAAGTCTTGTTTTCGCATGTGTTGAGGTAGATTTTCAAGATTTGATCTAGTGCTTATCTAATTCATGCTTCTCAATAGTAATTCTTATATTTAGATTAATGCTTATGTTATATATATATATATCTCTTATTCTATCGAGCAACAGGGTTAGAGGCTTGACATTGGCAGTGAAAGTGAACTCGGGACAAAGCCCGCGAGTAAGGAACGAGGCAAAGCCTCGAGAGTGACAGTCCAGGGCTTGAGAGCCAATCTTGCAGTGACTTGTTAGTGGCTTGTTGATCAGTGTCAGTGGGTTTCTTATTGAGTTGATCTTTAGTGGAAGTTGATCTTTGTTCTTCTCGTGCCCGACAATGGCACGCACGAAGAATGTCGCCCCTGTCCTCGGTAGTGGTGGTGACCATCCACCTCCACCGGTCCACCCAGTGATTAGGGAAAGGGCAAGGCGAAGAAAGTTTCAAAGAAGCGCAAAGACCTCTGATGGATCCAGCATCAGTAGCAGCTTTGGCAGCGGCAGAGGCAACATAGTTAGCTGAGCAGGGTGGACATCACGTCGTCTTGAGGATAGACTCCTCTCCTTGCCGTGGAGCGCGTCTTGAGTCCCCCTCTCAGACGGAGATAGAGGCAGCTCCTGAGGTATAGTCAGAGCCCCTAGAGGCTATAGAGGGAGAGGAGACCGAGCAGGTGAGAGTTCCTATGTGATTTTGGTAATTGAGTGACAACTTAGGTGAACTAATATGTGTTCAAGTGATATATACATAGGATATTAGTTCACATATGATTGTGTGATGAAGGAGCTTATTGCACATGAGACATGACATGGATTCATGTGATCAAGGTGGAGAAGATCAAGATGAGGCTAGGCTTGATGAACCGGTTGCAAGTGTGAAGGGCAAGCGGGTGATGCTTGGCGCCGATGGACCAACGCAATGGTGAAGAGCAAGTGAGGTCAAGATAGATGAACAATTACGGTCATGTGATGATATGAAGTGGATCATATCATTTGGTGATAGGTTGGTGCATGTGTTGCATCAACATTGGAGAAGGAGATGGAATGGAATGCGCAAGGCAAAGGTATAACCATAGGGCATTTCATTTCACCGGTCATGGGTGTGTAGAGAAGTATATGACAGGGTTTAGGATAGATGACCGTACTATCAAGAGGGGCAAACTTATTTGCATATCGGTCATCTAGTGCCACTTGAGCGATCTAACATTGCGATGCATTAGGATCGAGTGGCGCGGTAAGAGCAAGTGAAAATCCTTTGAAAATGATTGTGAAAATGCTAACACACATGCACATGGCGATGTACACTTGGTGGTGTTGGCACATTTGCAAAGGAGAAGGTGTTGGAGTTGAATTGAATCAACTCGAGAAGAAAAAAATGTTTTTCGGTATGCTCCCAACACTAGAGTGGATCTTGGAATGAAATACTACTTTGATTCATTGTGATATGGATCCAATGGACTTGGGGATGTTTAGGACTCTTAGTTAGCTTTCCAAAAAGTTCAAGATCATCAAAATCGGAGTTCGGAGCTAAGAGATACGGACGTTTCCGTGCGAAATGTGCTGGTCCGGACGCACTGTAGCGTCCGGACGCAGTGCGTCTCTAAAGGTCTGGACGCGTCTATATTGGTCCGGACCCTAGCGTCCGGAGCCGTCCAGAGAGCCATTAGAGAGGGGGAAACGGCTAGTTTTTCCCCTCCCCTATAAGTAGACTTGGTGGCTGCCCTTGGCCGGTTGTTGAGCACCCTTGGGCCTTTGTGGCTTGTGTAGGTGTGCTTGGGAGCCCTCTAACTCACTCATACTTGATAGTGTTCATCCGATTGAGTGAGAGAGCGATTACTCTTTGAGATATAGCTTCGTGTAGCACTAGGTGATCGTCTTGCAAGCAAGTGGTGCTTGTTACTCTTGGAGGTTGCCACCTCCTAGACGGCTTGATGATCGTGGCTCCGTCGAAGCACGCAAGAAGCTTGTGCGTGACTCCGGAGAAGGCTTTGTGAGGGGTATTGTGCTCGCCCCGCGGGAGATCGCGAAGAGCAACTCTAGTTGAGCGTGTCATTGAGCTACCCTCACTTGTGGGTAGATTCTTGCGGCGCCCGAGTGAGTGGGCTAGGCTTGTGAACGCCTATTAGCCGCTGAATCACCAAGTGAGTGGTCGACACAACGGGGACTAGCTTGGTGGCGACCAAGTGAACCTCGGGAAAAAATCACCGTGTCAACCTTGTACATCTTCTCGCTGGTTTGCATTCTCCAAATCACTAGCTTGTATTTACTTATTCATACTTGTGCTAGTGATTAGTTGTTGCTCTTGTAACTAATTTAGCTTGTGTAGCTTGCCTAGTTACCTTCTAGCTTGTGTAGCATAGAAGTAGCTCTTGAGTGGCTAATTGGCTTGTGTAGCCTTGTTAGTCACATTGCTTAGTTTGTGTAGCTAAGTAAGTTGATCTCTCTATTTGACTTGTGTAGTCTTGCTAGAGAGCATTGCTAGTGGGCTTAGGTGCTTTGTGCTTTGCTTACTAGCATGTGTAGGAACTCCCGTTTGCTTAGAGTACTAGTTGCTTAGGTTTGTGTGACCTTGCAACCTAGACTTGTTTAGGTGAGCTTCCTAGCTTGGCACCTTAGTTAGCATAATGGACATACTTTGCTAGGTGCTAGAGTTATAGTTAGAGGGATGTAGTGTTGGCTAGACCGATAGTTTTAATTACGCATTTGATTCGGTTAGCCAGAACGTTTAAATTTTATAAAAGACTATTCACCCCCTCTAGTCCTCCATCTCGACCCTACAAGTGGTATCAGAGCTTGGTCTCTCATTTGTGTTCTTTACCGACCCGAGAGGATGGCGACTTATGGGCTAGATGTTGAGTGTCCATACATTTTTTATGGCACACACTTTGCACGGTGGAGAAATTAGATGGAAAATAATTATAAGTTTATTTCTCCCCAAATGTGGTGGATCGTGGATGTAGGTCTCTCTTGTGCAATTGAGAGAAAGGATGAAACTCAAGCATAAAAGAAGTGTCTACATCTCGATTTTCAAGCTACTAACATTCTCTACCATTCTATGAAAGATAACATCTTTGGTGAGATTATGGACATGAAGAGCGCTCATGAGATTTGGACCTATCTCATTGAAACATATGGGACAGTCTCAAATGATGATGATGATGTGTCCAAGTTGGTGGCACATGAGGATGTTGAGCATTACCACAACTCGGTGATTGTGGAAGATTGCTCTACCTCATGGTCAAGTGATGATGAAGATGATCTATCTATCAAGGGATCACTTGACAAGAATGATGAAGGCCCAACATCAAGTGTTGCAATTGATGATGATAGTCCAAGTACACTTGATGATGATGATGATGATGCATGTTCGGGCTATGAGAGCGATGCTTCTACAAGTTCTTCTACTTCATCACATTGCTTCATGTCACATGGTGACACTAAGGTATCAATTGGCAATGTGATTGTAGATTGTGATGACCCTAATTTTGAGCTTGTTTGTAGACTCACCAAAGCTTTAGAAAATGATTAAGCAAAACAAAGAAATTAAAAGATGAAAACTCACTTCTAAAGAACTCATGTGAAGAACATAAGCACTTACTTGATGTTCTTAAATCTTCACATGAAGAACTAAATTGGATCATGAGAAACTTCGTGTGTCTCATGAAGATTTAGTTCACAAACATGGTTCTCTCATTAATGAATTAATAAATCTTAAAAATGAAGAGAGCTCATCAATTAGGTCAGATGATCAATAACATGTTGTTGCTAACCTTTGTGATGTAGGGAAGAAGCATGTATCCACCTCTTGTGATGATTTACTTGATATGTCATGTTCTTCACATATAGATGCTTGTTCTACTTCTATGTCTTGTGAGACTAACCTTTTGAAGGAGAACAATGAGCTCAAAGTGAATTGAAGAATATGGAAAAAAAGTTAAGAGGTCTACAACCCCAAAGTCCCTTTGAGCTATTTGCAAACAAAAAAACTATGGGAAATGTGGAACTTTTCCAAAAAAGGCAAGGCAAGAAAAAAGAAGCAAGAACAAAAAAATTTTTCCCATTTCTGTCTTCTGCCCCGGGGAGGGGACCTTGAAATTTTTGTCCAAAAAAAAATGCCAACTAAGCCCAATCAACCCCCAATGCAATAAAGATCCCAACCCAAGTGGTGTTGGGGGTGACAAAAAGAAAACACTAAAAGGGGAAAAAAGCAAAGAAGGCACCAACCCTTTTCAGTCCCAAACAAGATAGATAACAAAAATCAAGAAAAAAACATTTGGATCACACAAGTGTTTCAATGGTGATAGGGAACTTTCCTTAAGGCCTCCCCAAGTTGAAAAAAGGGGAATTAACAAAAGAAAGAACAAGAAAATGAAAGCAAAAATTTACAAGGAAAAAAAGGTCAAGAAAGAAGGGCTACTCATGTGGGGAAAAGGGGGACAAGGCCCCTTCATGCCCCCGGATGACTTCTAACCTTTAAAAATTAAAATTTATCATTGCTTAAAAGGATGGTAGGGTCCTTTTTGCTTTTGCAAAACACCCCGCTTTTCATACTAAGGCTTGCCTAAGTTTTTGTCCTAATTTAAAGGACCCAAAACTTTTTTTGGGACCACAAAAGTGGTTTAATGGTGTATCCATGGGCTTTGGGAATTTTGATTAAATTTGTTGCAATTTCACTTTTTGAAAAAGTAAAAACTAATGTTCCTTACCCCAAATCCAATAAAAAGAATAAAGCCAAATGCACAAAAATACAATGCATATAATTTTGGGGCCTTTGGATTAGTTAAAAGTTCAATGGTTTATCTGACTCCAAAAAGGTTTTTTTTTGTTGATAAGTTCGGGTGTGTAAAATTTTGAATTAAAAATTAACAATGCATGGGGTTGTTTAATTGGATAATTATTTTATATTGCTTGCTAAAATTTTGAATGGATTAAATGCTTAGGGGATCAAGTTTGTGTTGTTTGAAGGGAAAAATGTCATGAGACTCTTTTAGTAAGGGGAGGAAGGATATATGCTTTTAGGGGTTTAAAAAACAATTGATATAAGTTTATTTTTTTTTGAAGAAGTTTAGCTCAATATGAAAAAAATCCATCAAATTCAAAACTAGCTACTGTGTTGCCAGTTTGAAAAATAAATCTTTTGGTTGTTTAAATTTGGGATGTCCAAAAATTATTTTAGTTATTGTAAATTTCATGGTATTGAAAAAGTATACTTCATTTTGGAGGGATCTTTTAACCCCCTTGATCTTTTCAGCATTACCTTGAAAAGTGTGAAACATGCAATATAGAATAAAAAGAACTAAAAATTTTTTGGGCCAGATATTAAAAAGCCATCTCCCCAAAATTTTTTATCTTGGGTATGTTTTGGGAGTTTGAATTTCTTTAAGATACAGAATCACCAAAAATGAAACTTTGGGTTGACTAGAGCACAAAAAATTTAAAGGTCCCAATTGGAATCTCTTAAAGTATTGGGCCCCCCATGTTTGTTTTTGGTTTAATCTAAAGCATACAAAATGATAAAACCTTTTAAAAGGGGTTATTTTGGGACAATTTGGGCCAAGTGAAGTAAAAAACAAAGCTTTCAATGAGTAAAGGAGGGTTTTTGGAAGAGGCCTTTCCCCCCTTTTTTGGGGGGTTCCGCCTTTTATAGGTAACCAAGTGTGTATTGGAAGGCTAATATGGAATGGTATCTAGGGATCATTTGGAGATTTGTTAAGCTACAAATTTATTGATCAAAAAAAGGGGAAGAACACCCAAAAGAGGGGGGAAATTTATAATTTAAACCCCACAAGTGTACATGACTTTTAAAAGAAAGATCTTTCCAAATGGTACACTGAATTGGAAGGCTTTGAAATTTAGGTAGTAAATTGACGCTAACCCTTTTTCAAAAAAACCCAAAATCTTTCTCTTTTAAAGGTTCCCGGAAATCCAAGGGCAAGAGCGAGATGAAAGTCTGACCTCAAAAAGGCGAAAAAAAATTGGTGCTTTTGACCCCCAGGCAGATTACAAAAAAAGGGTTTCGGGAACGGGACATTTTTTTCCCAAAAGCCGAACTGAAGGGGGGGGCTTTCCAAAAGGGGGCACAATGCGTCCCCTTTTTAAAAATTGACAAGGGGGGCGAAGAGGCATAAGGCGGGGCTTACAGGGGCAGGTTCAAAAGGGGAAGTTAGAGGGAAAAGGAAGAAGGGATCAAAAAGGGAAAAAGTTTAGAGAGAAAACCCCGACCAAATGCTGGTTTGATGGAGGAGTTGTCATCAAAAACATTCATATAACCTTTAGGAAACTGGGGAAGCCAATGAGGAACTTTTGAAGACCGATTTGGTTTCCCAAACTTTGCGGCAACCCTTCCGACACCAGGGGGCTGCCCGAAAATTAGATTGGGCCAACTTGTACATTCTTTGTAAGAAGCAAGGGGGCAAAGCTACACGGGAAGAATTTTTGGGCCACTAACTGAGCTACCTTCAACCTGAAGGCCCATTCAAGGGTTGGGAGATGGGAGATTTTCAGGCCTATTTGGGGGGGTTTATGCACAGACCTGTTCCCCGGAAAATGAGGCTTTGATTTTTTTCTCGGAAAAAATTTGGGGGGAAAGGCCTGTAAGTCTTGGGGAAGGGCCAACCCGATCCAACAATCGGTTGGAAATAATTTTTAAGGGGGAACACGACGATGTAAAAAGGGAACGGGATGAGGTTAGGGGGGCCGTAATCAAGAGATAATGTTGGCGATGATGATAACCAAAAGGCCGATGTTTACAGGAATTTTTAAACCAAAGGGCATGGGTTGAAACGAAAGCCCTGCAAAAAATTTAAAGATTTTTTGCGGGGGATTAACAGAGATGCCCGAAAATCTTTCCCCTCTTGCCCCAAATTTTTTCCGATAAAACCGGGGATCCGGGGCCTTTTCAAAAACCCCCCTAAAATTTAAAAAGGGAGGTTTTGGCCCGGTGAAAAAGAAGTTAAAATTATTGGGGGGAAAATTTTCTTCCCCATGCGAAAAGGTTGGGGTTTTTAAACATGCCCCATAAAAAAAAAAAGGGGAAATGGGGCGCTTGTTTTTAAAACTCAAAAAAGCCACTTTAGGATGGTCCGAGCCTTTTGCAGATCTCCGCCCGACGCATCGGCGGTTACGAAGTCACAGCTTGGGGATGGTAATGCCTTTTAAAACTGTTTTCGGCAATAAGGTTTTCAAAAATACCTTGGGGTCCCTGGTATATTTTTTTTTGAATGGTTGCGGGGACTTTCTTTGGGGAAAAGGGGGGAAAAACCCCTATCAAAGAGCTAAAAACCCAAAATTTTTCATATTAGGGGCAAGATTGGGAAAAAATCATTTTAATAAACGGGTATTAAGTTAAAAACCCATGAGGGTATTTGGCCGATTTGAGGAAGCCTTTTGGAGTGCACAGGAAACAGGTTTAAGGAGAACCCAAAAGGGCCCTTTTTGGGGCCCCCGGCTGGTGGTTTTTAGGCTTTTGGCCATAAGGGGAACGAAGCGGCAAGAAGACATGGAAGAAATGGAAGGGGAAACCTCCAAACCCAATCTCCAAATTTTCAAAATTTTCTGGGGGAAGATTTTTCGTGAGAAAATATCTCTAATTGTTAGAAATGGTTCCTTTCTCTCCCCAAAAGAAACTTAAAAAACAAGAGTTTGTATGGGTGGCCACAACAAGGCTTTTTATGAAATCAAAGAGTACTGAACCCCCCAGTTTGGTACCCCTCCCAACTTGCAACCTTTTTAAACTGTCTGGGGGCCCCAAAAACCTACAAAGGGTCGGGCCCCTCAAAAGGTTTTAAGGGGAAAAAAAAGGGGAAAGCTTTCCAGCCAAAATTACAAGACAAGGATTGGCTATAAAAAATTTTGTTTTTGTGTTTTTATTCGTGTACTAAGCTTTGGCTTATCTGTTGTCCAAATGGTGGAGTTTTGGTTTGATTTTTAAAAAACCCTGTTATTGAGCCAATTTGTCACACCCCCAATTTAAAAGGGTAAAATTGAAAAAAGAAAATCTTTTTGGGCCCCAAAATCAATCAAAAAAGCCCAAATTTTTAAAAAAACCATCGGGGTTTTTTTACAAACGAATAATATTAAATAACAACAGCGGAAAATTTAAAAAAACCTTCGCGACAAGCTCCATTCACAGGAACGCCACGGTTACCACAGCCAGTACTCCCACTAGTCTTCAAACCCTTAAGGGGTTAAAAGCAAGAGTGAGCATTTAACTCAGCCCAAAAGAAAAAGGGTTTTTAAGCTCAAAAGGTTTTCATGTTTGTACTGGGGTTTTTTTTTAACTTTGGCAATTTCAAACACTTAACTTTAGTTTAAACCCCAAAAAAAACCACAGAAAGGTTAAAATCCAAAAAAAAAACAATTAAACAACATGAAAAAAACACACTGGAGTTTTTCCGGGCCCCTCGTAACCGGGGACGGCTAACGATAGATTTAATCTCAGAGGTTAAAAAACTTTTTCCCACAACCAGTTCCCGGGCCCGGGGAAACTAGTCCCAAAAAATGCCCGGGTGGGGGGGGGGAGGGGAAACTAGAAGTCTTTCAAAATCTTTTCCAACTTTTTAAACCCCCGACCCCGCAAAGGGGGATTGGGACCCCCCAAGGTACCCCCCGCAGCGGTCCCCCCAAAGCTATACCCCATAACCAGCCGACCAAATGCCTTTTTACGAACCCCAACATCTTTTACGAACTTAGTACTTGACTAAAGCCGACCATTTAGCACTTGTGGTTTTTTAAAATCCCGTTTTCCCCTACGGGGGGTCCTATCCTGTTCCTACAAAAGCCAATTTTATCTCATTGTTCTAAAATCATTATCAAGATTATCTCAAGATCCATTTTTTGAACATGAAAAGCTACCCTTCATTAAAACCCAGGGGGGAAAAAAGGAAAAAGGAAAAACAAAGCTAGGGTAAAAGTCAATAGGCACAAATTAGAAGGGGAAAAATGGCTAGATTGAATTATGGTGAATGGGTAACAAGGATGACCCCCTGTTAAACTTCCCTTGACCCCAAAAACTCTTGGGGACCTGTTTGCGAAAAGAACTTTTGGCAAGAAGTTTCCACCCCCTTACCGACAACTAAAACCAGCAATACCGAACAATCATAACAAAACAAAAAGGCTATCAGAACTTTAAAACCCTAAACAAAAAACTTTGAAAAAAATTAAAAAAACAATTTTTAATTTTTTACTAAACCCCCAAAACAAAAACAAATCAGCAAAAAGGGGAAAAAACAAAAAGTTAGAGATTAAACGGGTTTTTTGAAAGAGATAGTTTGAAAAAAAAATTTTTCTCTGTTTTTTCAAAAGTAATTTAAAAATGGGAAAACCCAAAACTCTAAAAGGGCTGAAAATACGGTCTAACGCAACTCAAGGGTCATTTGGATTTAAAACAAAGAAAAAAAAACATTTGAAGATTAGAAAAAAAGGAAATTGGAAAATTTTTGGGTTTTTTTTATTTTTCGGAAAAAAACTGAACCAGAAAAGGGAAAAAAATTTTCCCCCCGGGGAAAAAAAATTCGAACGCGTCTGGGGCGGGGTTGAGAGGGGAAAAAGAGCGGGGGCTTTTTGAAAAGAGGGAGGCGAAGGGGGAACGGGTCACGGAACCTTGATCCAAGAGAAAAGGGATTTAAAAAGGGGGGGGTACGGGGGTTTTTCCTCTTAAAAGCAAGCGACCGGCGGTTTTCCTGGCCCCCGGGGCCCAAAACGGCGGCGCGAGGGAGTTAGGGGGTCTGCGGGGCCCCCCTTTTTAAATCCGAAGCACCGAAGACCCCGGGGGACGCGATTGTCGGGGGGCCCAAAACGGAAAATCGGGGGACGGGGGGGCCATTGAGCAGCCACGGGGGCGGGGATGCGGAATCGGGGGTTGGGGTGGTGCCCAATTGACGGAAAAAAGACGCGGGGGCATGCGGGGAGCCCGGTGAAGCTACGGGGGCCCTGCGGGGTTGGTTTTGGAGGGGGAGGGGGGACGGGCCAAAAACCCCCGGGGCCTCGGTGTACGGCGGGGGGGAGTTTGGGGAAAGGCAGGGGGAGGGAGTGAGGGGAAACGGTTCGGGATCAAAGTGCGCTGATGCCGGGTCGGGGAAAATTTTTGGGCAATCGCGGCGCGGAAAGGGGTTCTTCGACGGGGGTCGGGTTTTGATTTTCTTTTTTAAAATTTCAAATCGTTTTGAATTGAATTTTTGAAATTTTTTCAAAGGTTTGAAAAAAAAACCAAACACCCAAAAAAAGCAAGAGCATGCAATGCAAACCAGTGAACCCTAAATGTAATTAATTTTAATTTTATATTTTAATTTTATGCTCCAAAATTCTTCAAAAAAAATCAAATTCAAAACAAGTTTTAAACCAAATTTATATTTAAATTTAGGGGTTACAAATCCCCCCCTTAAAAAAAACTCCCCCGAATTCCGATTTTCTTACTTAAAGAGTTAGGGGAGGTTTTTTTTTTTTACTTCCTTCTTTCCCAAGGGGCCCTTTTTCCTTTAAACCATTCCCCGCCTTTACCATCTTTACTTTTTTCCTTTTAAATCTTTCAGTGTCTCCAAAAATTTAACGGCCCCAAAAAATCTGGGGTAACTTTTTCCCTTTATATTGGGGGAAACCCCCTTTTTAAATTTCCCTAGGTTATACTTTTTTTAAAACACGTAATCCCCGAAAACAAAAGACAAAAACCTTTTTTGATTTTCAGCCCCCAAATTTTTTGTCGAGACTGTCCATCTTTTTAAAATTTCCCTTTATTTCCCCGGGCTTTTTTTTTCTGGGGGCCCCCCAGAAAGTCGGGTTTTCCCAAAAAATTGGGGTTTTTTTTCCCCCCTTTATTCCATTTTAAAACCGGGGGGTTCCTTTTCTTTCCCCCCCATTTCAAAAACCCCTTTTTAAAGGGGGCCCCAAATTTTTTTTTTCTTTTTCCCCCTTAAATTTTATTATGGGGAATTCTTTCCCCCGGGGCCCCAAAAAATTTTTTCCCAAACCCCTACCCCTACTGCCCAAAAACACAAGTTTTTAAAATTTCTTTAAAAAAATTGATTTGTTCTTTTCTGTTTTGGGCCAAAAAAGTCTAGGGGGATTTGGGGGGGGCTGAAATTTCCCAAACCCCGGGGCCAAAGGGGAAAAAAAGAAAAATTCCCCCCCAAAAAAGCGAAGTTTTAAAAAAAATTTTCCCCTTTTTACAGTCTTCTTTGGAAAATCCCTGCCGGGATACTATTTTTTCCCCCTTTCAAAAAACCCAAAAGGGCCCCGTATAATGGTTTTAACTGGCAAGAAATGAACTAAACCCCTTTGGGCCAAAAAAAATAACAAAAAAACCCCGATTTTTGGGGTTTTTAAACCCTTTTGAGTCCGGGAACCCAAATATGAAACCTACCAACTTTACCCCCTTTTCCCTTTAGGTTTTCTTTATCGGTTTTCCCAAAAAACCGGCAGGGTTCCCCCGAGGGGTTTTTCTTTAAAAACCCCCGACCCCGGACACTTTTTGGGCCCCGTATTTTCCCAACACGTTTCAATCCAACCCCCCCAAAACCTTTTTTTTTAAACCCGGGACCTCTTTGCTTCCCCCCGGATGGATTTTTTTAGGTTTACTCATGAAAAATTTTTTTAAATTTCTTTGAAAAACTTGAGTCCGGAAAAAACAAAACCCTTTTTCCCCCCCCTTTGTGGACCGTTGTCCCAAAAACCCGGGAAAAACCCGGGGGGTTTTTTCCCTTTTTTTAATTTTTTCCAAAAAACAACTGCCCAAATTTTTTCTTTCAACTGACCTTCACGAATCTCCCCTTTCCTTTTTTTGGGGGCTCCACTACCATCTTCCCAAATTTTTAGCCAAAAAAAGCTCAAGTTGAAAAACCCCAAGTTCACGCACAACTCTTTAAAGGGGGAGGTACGTCCCAATCCCTTACATAACTTTTTTCCCCCCAAGAGGGGGCGGCCCCCCACCCCCGGCCTTTTAAAACCCCCAGATAGTGAAAAAACAAGATTTATAAATTTATCAGTTTTTAACCCAAAAAAAGTTGTCTCCCCAAATTTTTAAACTGGGCTGAAAAAAGTATACTTTCCCCAACTCTTATGTCGGTGTAGATGTCGCCTTATGAACCCCCCAAAAAAAAGTGTCCCCCATATCCTTTTTAAAAAATGAACCACAGGGGGGGTAACTCCAAAACATGGTCGGTAATTTAACTCAAAAATTCCTCAATTTTTTCCGCCAAGCAAAAACCCAAAAACTCTTCCTTCTTTTTAAAAAAAAAAACCCAAACCCCAAAAAGAGAGGCCCTCACAATAGAAAAAAGAACCCCTTTTGACCCCAAATTCCCCCCCAAAAGGGGGAAAAACCCGGGGCGGGGGGGCAATCTCTTTTTCAATTTCCCCTTAAAAAAAATTTTGACACTTTTCTACCAAAAAAAAATTTTGGCCCCCCCTTTTTAAACAACCCCGGGCCCTTTTGGGGTTTTCTACCCCTTTTTAAAACCTTCAAAAAACCTTTTTAAAAAAATCCACTAAAAAACCAAAGGGGAAAAAACGGGTCCACGGGGAAAATTTGGCGGGGGTTTTTTCCAAAATTTTTTAAAAATTTTCCCCCCTTAAAAAAAGGAAAAAAAATATATTCCCCCCCTTAACCCCAAAAACCCAAAAAAAGAAAAAAACCTTTTAAAAACCCCCAAATAAAAAATTACCTTTTTTTAAAAACCCAAATGGTGCCTCTGAACTTCCCCCCCCTCCCTTTTTAAGTGTTCCATGCCCCATCAAAAGTTTTTGGAGTAATCAAAATTTTTCATCAAAAAAAAAAACCCCCCCCAAAATTTTTTTTCCCGATATTTCCCTAAAGACCCCCTTTTTTATTTAAATACAGAATTTTTCCCCCGGGGGTTTTTGGAAAACCCCCAAAACCCTCCCGTATATTCAACCAAACCTTCCCCGTAGTTTTTTGGGTCTTGGGAACTTGAAACAAAGAATCTTCAAATGAGATAAAAACCAAACCCCAAAAATTTTTCTTGGGGAACAACAAGGGGGCCCTTTTTAACGATCAAAAAAAACAAGATTCCCGGGGAAAGGGGACCCTTTTTCTTTATTTTTTAACCCCCATTGAAAAAACCGATAGTCCCCCAAACCCCCCCTCCGCTGACTGCCCCTCCTTTTTTTTTCCCCAAAAAATTAAACCCGGGGGACCCCAAGGGGAAGAACCCGGGGCAAAAAAAACCTTTTTTCCAAAAATCTTTTAAAAATTTTTTTTTAAATTCTTCAATTCTTTTATTCCCATCCATATGGTCTTTTTGCTATAGGGTTAAAATTCCCAAAAGGGGGTAAAAAAAATTATTAAAAATTTAAAAGTAAAAAAAGGGAGGCCCCAAACCCCCCGGAAAAAATTTTGGGGAAAAACCCCTCTGGAAATTTTTCCCCAACCCTATTTTCTGGGTTGTCATTCTCTTTAAGCTGATTACGGCGGGTGTCGGTGGAAGGGGTTCAAACCACTTCAAAAACCCCCTTTTCCCCCTTTTCCCGTAGGTGTTTTAAAAAAATTAAAATATTTTTTTTTCAACTTGTCAAATACATCTTGTTCCTCTCCCCCCCAAACCCAATATAAAATCAAATTTCCCCCGGGTTTTTAAAAATGTAAGCTGACTTTGAAGTTACCCCCCTTTGGGGAACTTTAAACCCCAAAGGGGGGTAACCCCAAAAAGGGGTTTTTATAAAACCCCCCCCCGGGGAATTTACAAAATTAAAAGGGTTTTTTTTTTTCTTTTAAAAAAAAGTTTTCCCCCCATTTTTAACAAAACTTGCATAAGAAAGAATGCGATTTTCCCCGGGTCGAAAAGAAAGTAAACAGGGGTGGAGTTTAACCAAAGGGAAATTTCCCATCATCACTTTTTGGCGCTTCCCGAGCTCTTCCGCGGAAAAAACTGGTTTTCCCCGCTCCTATTATGAGGGGGTGGCTGGTAACCCTTTTCCCCCTGGTTGTTTTCTATTCTGGGCTTGGAGGTTTGGCTTTTTGCTTCTTGGGGGAGTTTATAGAAAAAATTCCAGGTTCACCACAAGCAAAGCACTTTGCGGGGGGGTGGGGGCATTAAACCCTTTTTGGCAAAATGCTGGACCGACCCTTGGAAAGAGGGGGTGTAAAAACCACCTTGTTGCTGGAAAAAGGCGGACGTTCTGGTTTTGGGGAAAGGTTCCCCAAAATTGGTGAGCCTTTGGGACCCCCTGCTGGGAAACCTGCTGGATAGTTTTTGGGAAAAGCTGGCGAGTGGTTTTCTTTTCCCGAAGCCTTTCCCCTTTAAACTTCCTCTTCTTGTCCATCTCCCCCGGGGTTCAATTTTCCAGGACGATTGGCACGATTCACCAAGGTTTTGGGAAATTTGGTAATATTACCCTTTTAGCTGCAAACCGGGAAAATCAAGAAAAATTCCCTTCAAGAAGAGACCGCGTTTTCAGCATCATCTCTTACTTTTTTTGGGGGCATAACGAGCTGCGGGGAGAACTGTCATGGTTTCTTCCCCTGACTGACAAACTTCCCAAACCCAAGATTCCCGGAAAATTTTTTCTTGCTTTCAACTCTAGATTCCCTTTTGGAATTGGGATCCTTTAAATCCCGAGAAAACCCCTTTCCCCAAGGGGATAGCTGGGGGATTGCCCGGGAAAGAAAACGTCCCTTATATGTCTCCCACCAAGTCTGAGCCCGCCCTTGAAGTTGACCAGAAGCTACAAACCTTCTCCTGGCATTGCCCTGGGGCGAGTTGAGTTGCCTTTCTCCACCGCCCGCAAAACCAAAAACATCCCCATTCCCCCAAAGGGGTCACTGGCATGGGGAAACAGGAGGGGTCCTTGCAGAAAAATTCCCCCCCCCTTGTTGACAGGGGAGCTTCCCCAACGTTGATGGGGGTTTATTCTGCAGAACCCGCAACATTTCTTGCATTGGCGCAAAATTTTGAACTTGCATCTTTTCCCCGGGCATCCCCAGGGGGTGGGGGGTATAGGTGCGGTTGTTGTTGTTGTCGGGTTTTTGTTGTCAAATGGTGTTGGAAACCAAAAGTTAGTCCCCGGGGCGAGGCATCTGTCACATATATATCATAAAACCCAAAATTTAGAACCTGACACGGGGCGAATCTGCAAATTTTTTGGATTTCAGCACAACAGCAAATCTAGAAAAAAATTTTATATCTGAAATTACCGAACCCAAACAAAACAAAGCTTACATTGTTTGGAAAGATAAAAAAAATTATCTACAACTTTTCCCTAATTCGAAATTTTTTTTGATTCGACACTAACTTAGTCCCTAAACCCCGATTAAACAAAATTTCCAGATTACCAAAATGCGCAAAAAACCCTCAACTTCAGGGGAAATTTTTTCTCTTAACCTGATCAATATTAAGGTTATTCTTGAGGGCCCCAAAAAAAAGATAAGGAAGTCTAATGTTTTTTGGTTTTAAATTTTTTGGGGAATTTTGGGGCCCTTTTTAATTTAAAAAAGGGCCCAAAAATTTAAAAAGACAGGGGAGGGCTGAAAAAAAACAATTGAAGAAAACCCGCAACTTTATTTATTAAGATCTTTCAAAACCCAACCTAAAACTATTTGTGGACAGGCCCACAACCTCAACAATCATTTAAAAAAGATCCAACTCCCCACATTAGCAAAAGCACAAGCAACTAAACACTTAGATAAACCCTACACACATGACTACCGATCTAACGATTTTCCCATTTAAAAAGGGGGTTTTCCCAACCCCAACACTCTTGGGTCTTTTTTGAAGTTGGGGGCAACCCGAGGCTTCCCCTTTACGGAGCTCATCTTGCTGGTTTATTAGCTATGCTTTTACTCCCTTTCTAACATCATTGTTTCCCCCAGAAGTTCCAACTTACTCAAACATTTCTTGGACCCAAAGGGCACGACTCATTGAGAACGGGAAAAAACCTTTACCGTTAAAGGGGTCGTCATGATCCAACCCCTTTCTCCCAATTTGAAACGGGGGTTTAAAGCGACGCGGGGATTGGCAACCCTTTTTCTGAACTTTTTGTGGAATTTGCCATGTAAAGCACAGGGAAACCGCCTCCCTTTAAGGGTTCCTTCGATTTGGGTTGGGTGTCAAAAGCAGCTTTAAAGGTTTATCCACTCGGGCCGCTGCTTGACACCCCCCCCCCGGCAAACCCCCCAGATGTTTTACCCCTTTGGGGCCCTTTCCCGTATGTAAATTTGGGGAGGGGGGCTTGTATTCCCTTTCAGGGGTAACAATTTTTTTCAACTTCCCGGTCCGGGGTGGCATTCTCCCACCATTCCCCCCAAATTGGGTTTGGGGCAAGGGGTTTTTTTTGATTTTTTTGCTCCTCCGCGGATATACTTTTTGGGGGACCACTCGGGGTCTTCTGGCAGTTTTCCCCAAAGACATTTACAAAGTAGGGGAAACAAAAAATTTGGGGAAAGGGGGTTTTCTCCCCTTGGGACCCCCCTTCGCCCCCTGGAAATTTTATGGAATTTTCCACGGTTCCTTCTGGGGCTCCTCCATTGTACTTGGGGGTTTTTAGGAGCCTGTGGCGGAGGGGACAAAGTTCCACCCGGAACTGAGACGAGCTGATCGGGGAAGACAGGCATCTTTTAAAACCCAAGACAAAACAGGTAGTTTTTTAAAAATACAAAAATTTACCAAAAAGTAAGTCAAATGTACAAAACAGTTTGAGCAAATATTTATAACAAGGGGTATAGGGTTTGAAAAAAGGAATAAGAAACCCTTTCTAACTAGGCTTTTCGCCCAAAAGTCAAAAACTTGGGTCGTACTAATTTTTCCCCCAAAACCCAAATTTTTAAGGAAAAAATTGAAAAAAGAAAAACACAGTGTTTCCCAGAGATCAATCACACACATAAAAACCGACAAATCTTTAAATAGAAACCCTCACTGAGTGTTTTTTTCATCCCCCTAATATTTAAAAAACAAACACGGAATATAAAGATAACTCTCCCGCACGAAGCTCCCTTCACAAAAAAAAAAAGCCGACTGGTTGACCACTACCAGTCTCCTCACGGTAGTCTTTTATAGCCTCTGAAGGGGTTTTAAAAAAGCAAGAGTGAGCCCCTACGTACTCAGCAAAGTAACATAAAGGTTTTTAAGCTCAAAAGGTTGGAAAACTGTTTTTTAAATGCGGTTGCTTTTTTTAAATTGGTCAAGGGTTTTACCCAACACTTAAATTTGTTTGCAAACCCAATTAATAACCCAATATAAGGTTTAATTTTCCCCCAAAATTAACCCCTTAAAAAAACATGATTTATCTAAAAATGTGAGTTTTTCCCGGCCCCTCGTAAAACCGTGAGCACGGCTATCAGATAAAATTTTCACTCTTTCAAATTATAAAACTTTCCCACAAGCCCCTGTTACCCCAAACCCCGGGGTAGCTAGTCCCCAAAAAATGCCCCAGGTGAGCGGCCCGGGAAAAAAATTTGAAATCTTTCAAAATCTTTTTCCAAAAATTTGATTTGACCCCCACGAACCCAAGCAAAAAGGGGATATGGGGGAACCCCCCATGGTACCCAAACCCCAAAAGGGCCCCCCCCCAAACTAACCCCCTAACCACTCACAAAGGTCCCTTTTTACGAACTGCCAAAAATGCCCCAGTACGGAAACTTAGTACTTGAAATAAAAGCCCCAAACCAAATTTTAACACTTGTGGTTGTATAGAAATCCCCAACTTTTGCCCTACAGTTAGGTCCTATTCCATGTTCCTACAAAACCAATTTTAACTCATTGTTTTCAAAAATATCATTAGTCAAGATTTTATCTCAAGATCCATTAAATTTTAAGCATAGCAAAGCTAACCCATATGCATGTAAACCCTGGTGCCCAAGGGAAAAAAAATAACAAAGCTATTTGGGATGATTTTAAAGGCCAAACAAATTAGACCCCAAAGCAATAGGGTAGATTGAATTTTGGTGGGAAAGGGGGAACAAGGTGATCCCCTTTTAAAAATTGCCCCTTTATCCCCCAAAAATCTTGGGATCCCCGATCTGCGCAAAAAATCTTGGGCAACGAAAATTCCTCCCCCCCGGCTGGACTCGAAACAACATCCCCAAAAGCAAAAACCCTCCGAAAAATCCCTACACGAAAACCAAAAAAGGGGATGATCAGAACTTACAAACCCTAAACAATAAAGAACTTTGGGGAAAAAATTATAAAACCGATCTTCTTTACTACGAACACACAGAACGAGAACCCCGCTAAAACGGAACTAAAAAAAGAAGTTAAAAGATTAAACGGATTTTTAAAGAGATAGGTTTTTGCAAAAACAAAGTAATTTTTTCTGATTTTCAAAAGTAAAATTAAAATAGGGAAAAAACCCATACTACTGGTTTGAGCATGAAAAAAAACGGATCTAACGCAACTCGAACGGGCATTTGGGTTTAGAACAAAAAAAATATAACAATTTTAAGATTAGAATAAAAAGGAAATTTGGAATTTGGTTTTTATTTAAATTTTTTTAAAAAAAAACCTTTAACCAAAAAAGGGAATACGTTTTCCCGATGGAAAAAAAGAAATTTCTGAAAACGCGGCCAAAGGGCCCGGGGGGTTTAGAGGGGGAAAAGAGCAGGGGTCTTTAGCAAAAGAGGCAGGGGAAAAAGGGGAGGGGATTTTCCCCCACCCAAAAAGTTTTTGGGTCACCCGGTGGTGATGGGGGAAAATTAAAGGGGGGGGCTACGGCGGTTTTTTCCTCGGTTTAGAAAACAAGCCCAAAAAGCGGGGGGTTTTCCCCTGGCCCGCGGCCAAAGCACGGGGCGCGAGGGAGTTAGGGCCCCTGCGGTGCCCCGTTTTCAAATCCGAAAACAAAACCCAAGAGAACCCAGGGTGGCATCGCGATTCGTCGGGGCCCAAAACGGACTCCCGGGGCTGGGCCCCGGGGGACGCCATTGACGCAGCCAAAACGGCGGGGGGAAAATGCGGAACTCGGCGGTTTTTGGGCGCTTTGGGGCCCTAAATTTGACCGGAAAAAGACGCAGGGGGCAGGGGGGGAGCACGGTGAAGCCTATCGGTGGGGCCCCTTCGGGGGTTTGGGTTTTGGGCGGAAGGGGAGGGCGGAACCCCCGACAACCGCGGCGGTGCACTCGGTGTACCCGGCGGCGGAGTTGGACGAGCGCAGGGGCGAGGGAGATGAGGGGGGATAACCGTTCGGGCACTCACGTTTTCAAAAAACCGAAAAAGCGCGGCTCGCGAAACGTTTGGGGGCCATCGACCCGGGGGCGGAAAAGGGGTTCGTTCCCAAAAAGGGGGAAACGGCGGAACGCGGGGGGCTGCTCTGCAGCGATTTTCGGGGGTCCGAGAGCTCGAAAAGATGGGGGGGGACGGGACGAGGGCGGCGGGTAAAAAATGGCCCCCGAAAATAGAGTTCGCAACCCCCAAAAAACAAGGGGCGCGAAAACCGCGGGGTGGGGGTTACCGGAAACCCGGGGGCGGTTGGGCCGCTCCGGACCGAACAAAGAGGGAGGAGAGGGAAACTACAGCCGGGGCCCCCGGCCCTTAATGGGGGAAGGAAGAAAACGCCCAGGCGCCCGGAGGAGGGGTGGCCCGGAGAGGACGCCGGGGGCGCGGCGTTTACGGCGGAGTCCCGCTCGGAACCCCTCGGCCGAGGAAAGGGGGAAGGGGAAAAAGGGGGGAATGACGGGGGGGCCAGGGTGACAGAGAAACAGAGAGAAGGGAGAAAAAACAGGCGCCCCCCCCCGACAATGGGGCCCCTCGGGAAAATGAAAAAAAGAGGGAAGGGCCCCCGGGGGACCCAGGCCCAGGAGCTAGGGCCCTTTTTGGGGCCCGATTGGGGCAAAGGAACGTGTTTTTCCCCTTTTTCTTTTTATTTTCTTTTTCTGAAATTTGCAAATCGATTTTCGAATATAGATTTTGAAATTCTTTTCAAGGCTTTGAAAACCAAGTCACCCAAAAACAATGCAATAGGGGATGCAATGCAAAAACCATGTGAAACCCCAACATAAAATTAATTTAAGTTTTTATATATTTAATTCTATGCATCCAAAATTTCTTTAAAAAAAAATTCCCAAAATTTAAAACCCCTTTAAACCTAATTTTGTATTTAAATTTAGGGGTGTTAAAACCCAATTTTTAAATGGAAGAATTGGCAAAAAGGATTTTTTTTGGGTCTGTCAAAATTTGATTTTAAAGGGACGAATCGGGAAAAACAATTTAAAAGGGCCGGTTAAGGCTGATTTTGTTACCCAAAAACCGCAAAAACCCCTAACTGAATTGTAACCATTGCACCATGGACTTTTTTTTTTGAAAGGTTTCATCTTGTAGCCCAAAAGGGGGTTTGGGGGCCGGGGTTAATTTGAATTTTTCCCCCGAAGTTTGAACCTTGTGTGCCATCCCAAATTTGGGTTCCTTGGTTAAATAAAAAACCCGGCGAATATGAAGCAATTTCTTAGAAAGGGGGCCGCCCGCTTGTCGAAAATGAGGGTCCCTTTTCTGTTGAAGTCTTTGGGGGGTTCTGGCTGGTAATTAAACCCAAATTTAAAGGCCCATATGATCAAGAGTGAAAATGTTTTAAAGGGGTAAAATGAAAAAATTCGAGAACTTTTTAAAGAGTTTCCAAATAGCCACCTTGCATCAATCCCTAGGGGGGAGAATGAAAGCAACAACCCGGCTGGGTCAAAGGCGTTTGGGGGACAGAGAGGTCAGGAAAATTTTTTGCTTTGGATGAAAGAAACGGGTAAAAAAGGGGTGACTGGGGGAACGAAATTGCCAGATTAATTTTAAAAAATCCATCAAACAGTTTCCCGAAAACTTAGGTTAAAAGGCTATCAAGTTCAAAGCTCCTTGATGACCAGTTATACAAAAAGCCATGATGGAGTGCTTTCCTTTAAATGTTTGAATTTAAAGGGGTCCAGAAAGCTGATGTATGAAGTGCAGAAGGGTAGTGGGCCCCAACCCGTCCCCTTTTCCGGAAAAAATGGGTTTAAAAAGGAGGGCAGGGTTTTTTTTTGGCCAACCCTTTCTTAGGATTTTTTTGAGTATTACAAGGGGTGTCAAGAAATGTCAGAAATTTGGTAAATTCAGAAAAGCCCCAGCGTCGGCCTTAAAAACCCAATTGTCCCCAAAACCCTTTGGCCGTTTAGAGGGTGGGGGATAGATTTGATCGGTCAAAATTTTATCCCCTTCTAGCAAAGGGCCTAAGTTTGGGGGGTTGGCCCACAGAATTTTTACAAAATGGGTTTGAAGCATTCCACTGAAGAAGGGTTTAAAAAAATCAGAAAACTTTGGGGCAATTTTTTTTAAAGACATAAAAATTCCCCAAATTTGGGGTTTCCCCCAAACCCCAAAAAAAAAAAACAAGGGAAAATCATTTACTTCGGGCCCGAGTTTTTTTTTATTTTGGCCCCCCAAAAAATGGGGAATTAAAAAATTTTTCAATTCTTCTCCTTTTTAGCGCAAAACCAATGGCCCGGGTGAAGCATCAAAAAAAATCATGATCAAAAATTTTTCAGAAGAAAAGGGTTTAAAAAAACGAAAAGTTTGGAAAATTTGGGTTTTTAATGAGGCTTTTGGGCTTTCCCAATGCTGCCATTGGGGCTACTCCAAGTTTTCCCTATGAAATTGGTTTAAAGGCCATGCCATGCTGGGCCCTGGGAAAATTTCCCAAACCGGAAAACAAGACGGTTTCATTGCAAAACGATTTTAAAGGGAAGGGAAAATTTTCAAAACCTGAGATGGACGAACTGGGAAGGGTTTGGGTTTTGTTCAGCCCCCAAGCATAGGAAAATAATGGAAAAAAAAAAAAGCATGTTTCCCCCGATATTTAAAAAGAAGGTTTTAAAGGAAAAAAAAAATTTGCAAAAGGAGATTTGGGGTTTTGGAAAAATGTACAGGCCCATTGGAAAACCCAAAGGGCAGACAATTCCCGGGAAATGGGGCTCCAAATTGGGGAAGGGGGGCCCTTTTTGAGTGGGAAGTTGCCCTAGCAATGCCCTACCCTTTGAAAACTCAAAATTTGGGGGAAGAATTCGCTAGAAACTATCAATGGGAAAGGGTTTCCCTTTAAAGATTTTTCCCCAATGGGTTTAGGTTTGGGGCATAAGCGGGTCTAAAGAAACTTAGCCTTTTCCGATAATGAATTTGGGCCCTTTTGCCGAAAAAAAATCGCATAAACTTAGAGAAACCGACCCGGCAGGTTGGGCGCCTTTAGAGCCCCAAAAAAAAAAAAACAAACCCACAAGCATTTTTCCAGTTGATTGTTCTCAGAAAAGACTTCAGGAACAGGGGAGGGAAAAAGCAAGATCTTTTTAAAAATTCACCAAAAAAAATTTTTTTACAAAGACTCCTAAAACAAGCTACCATCAAAAAACCTTTGAAAGACGATTGGGCGTCTATGGCCTACAGGGCGGGGGTGTGATCTTCCCACCCCTCCCCGAAGAAACCTCCCATGTTCTCCCACGGGCCCCTTGGAGGCACTTGGCCACAAAAGCCAGCGGCAAAAAGGGGAAAAACCCCACCAAATTTGGGGGGTCATGGCCGCCAACCCCAGGGGCCCCCCCGTGGGGGCCGCCAAAGGATGCAACTTGATCAATGGGGTCGCCCACCCTTGCAAGGGAAAGCCCCGGTGGTCCTTTCCCTTTGGGTGTTAACTTTTGGGGGCGATCCGTTCGCCCCCGGCCCCAAAAAACTCATTCTCTGCATTAAGAAGTGGGGGTTCCTTCTAGTTTGGGTTTCAATGGAAAGGAGAAGACGGGGCAGAATGTTTGACTGGAACCGTTGAAAGGGAAAGGGAGATTTTTTTATAGGCTAGTAAGAATACCAAGAGGCGAGTTAGGGTTGTTCCCATTCGATGGGCCGCTGGTGGAATGGGCCAGGCTCGAGAAATTTTCAAAGGCCCGCTCGGCTACGTTCTTAAACCAATAACATCGGCCTATGTCAAAATTTCGCTCGGCTACACTCCTGCGCTAAAAGCAGTCGGCTATCTGAAGCCAGAGATGAATGGGCTATGCTTTAATCAGGAGCAACATAACCGATTATGCTATCATATGAACAGGAGTATATAAAGCGCAAGACAGTGAAAACGATCAATTTTTTAGAGATATACTAAGCTCAATCTATTACATGCTATATCTCTACCGGTGCAGAAGCTGATTGACGGCATCCAAGGCTTCATCTTGATTCGGTTAACATCATCCAATATTGTTTTGTCTTTATCCTCAGAGCTTTGGATGCTGGGTAGCCTTGCTTTTAGTTGTTGACTTTCCTTCAGGGTGACTGATATTTTTGATGAAGTTGCTTCTATGGATTTCGGTAAAGATGTCATCTTATCTTCATGGGATTGAATCTTGACATTCAGTTCAGATAATTGAGCTTCTAATCTGATCCTCTCATCCTTCATGACTTTCAGCTTAGATTCTAGAGTCACCAGTGAGTCTTTATCAGTCTGGGGATTGGAGTATAAGGCTTTGGCTTCTTGTTTCTTCAGGAACTTATTATTCTGCAAGGCAGTCCTAGAAGTTATGTTTTTGTTTGCTCTCTTCACCATACCAAAATAATCATTAAGTTTGGCTGCAGACTCCAAAGAGGCCTTGAGAGCAGATGGGATATCTTGATTAATAAGCTTAAGGATGTCCTTTATCTGATATGAATCTTGGACCAAAATGTTGATATCTTTGTTCAGCAGATTGCTATATCCTGCAGCCGGCTTGGTTTTTCCTCTGATAAGGCCTGCTGGAGATACCTCTTCACCTTGTTCACTGATGAAGTCATCGACGGTGAAGGAGAAGCTGGTGGTTGGCTTGGTGGATTCTTGAAAGGGAAGAATGTTAGCCGATTGGGTAAAAATTGTTGAAAGGGGTGGTTTTAAAGTAGTATGTTAAACCCGGTGTGTTGATTGAGCCTCACATGTGGTGTACCTTGCCTTGGTTGACTTGACTGGGTACCCCGAGGAGGTGAATTTGGAGCTGGACCAGAAGAGTGTTCTTCTGCTAAATTATATAAAATTTTGTCTGTTTCCAACAATACAGAGACATGAGCAGGAATTGAATGATATATGAAAGAGGAAGGTGATTAGCCGAAGATATTACCAATATGCCCGCAGTTTCTTGAGCATCAGTGCTTTTGGCTTCATCAGTTTCAGTGTCATGAACTTCTGCCGATGGTTGGGTTTCTACGTCTTCGGTAAGAGAAATGTTTTCTGTTGGTGGAGCATTGCTTGGTCTGGGGGGATTGACATGTGGCTGCAATGAAAATGGTTAATAGAGAACATGTAGTTTTATTCCAAAATGAAGTTTTTGTACTGAATAAAACCATACCTTGAGAGATCTCTGAGATTTCTTGGACCTCACTTTCCTAGTCACATGAATGTCTTCAAGCATTTTCCTCTTGCCTTTTTCTTCTAAAGAGGCAGTAACTAACATTGCAGGGGTCTTCATGAAGACTTTTAAAGTGGGGGCATTGTAGCCCAATGCAGGTTTAGGGCCAGCTTTGTAATACTCCACTGCTTTATTGGGAGGAATGGACTCAAAATCCTATACATGGCCAGATTTTAGAATAAGGGGTGAATGCAGAAACAAGAAATGACTAATGCAATGAGATTACCTCACTCTCAGGAGCAAATTGAGAATATAAGTCTTGGCATAAGGGGTGGACGGTATGTTGAAAATGTGATTATGCCACTCTTGCCACCAGGCAGAGAAAAGGGAGTGAGCATCATCCACCAGTCCAAATGGGGAAGGTTCATATGTTGGCAGATCTTGTCCAAGCTCAAAGACTTTTCTGGCTTCTGTTTCATTGGTGATCAGCTCCCTGTACCTTATGATTGATGAAAAGAAGGGTCTTGGGGGTAGCTGTCCACATCCTAATTGCCTAGATGCCACATTGGGATTGTAGAATTCATAGGTGGGCTGCACCATTCTCCCATGATGAAATTTGGCTGGTAGGATGCATGGCTTGATAAAGGAGTTGAAAATTGAAGTAGATGCCTTATCAGAATAGCCAGACTCGTAGCTAAATTTATAAGGGAAGGTCAAGTCATCATTTTCTCTGTAAGGTAGCCAGAGCACGTTATTGAAACCTTTGAAGAATAGTTTGAAGAGGTGACCAATATCCATGTCAATGCTGATGATGATGATGATTCCCCATAAGTTTGGCAGCTCTTGGTTGTTGTTGGATCGCCCTTAGCATAATTAATCGAAGGAAAGCTTAATTGTGAAGAGGTACAGATACTGCTTGATGCATGTATAGTTGCAGCCACATCAGAATAAACCACCAAGGGCCACTCACACAGGAAATCCCCTTGCCATGGTACATTTGGGTAGAAATCTAGTGCATCATGTGGTATACAGCTCCTAGGAGGTATTTACCCAGAGGAATTAGTGTACCTGCAGCTAAGTCTTCAGCCATTATCATGTGATGCAGGGTTGGCTCATTGGATCTTCCACAGAAAATAAACCTGCATAGCCACATGTTCATAAAGGCTTTGCTTTCCTTTTCAGAGACAGTACCAGTTGCTTCCATATAGGTTTGGATGTATCCAACCCATCCACCTCTTGATTTAACAGCTCTCTAGTTACTTTTACCCTTATACTGACAAGGGTGTACTGGTTTGGAGACGTTTAAGCCAGTCATCATGAACACATCGGCTAAGGTAGGAGTCATCATACCATGACCAAAGACGAAAGCGTTGATGGCGTTCCGACCAGAAATGGGAGGTTGCTATCAGGAGAGGTTCGTTTCTGGGCATTTCTGATAGAGATAGCTCTAGACAGTGGTTGATGTCTTGGCTGTCCTAGCTGCTACTGTTCTTGCTCGACATGCTGCGTAGGTACCAGTTTCACCATCCGGCTATTGGAGGAAGCGGCCAAGTCTTGAAGGTGTTTGGCCATTGATTTGGCGGAGTGACTCCGTATTTGAAAGGAATCCTCAAAGTTTCCTTCTCAATGATCTCAGTTGGGTTAGGATTGCCCATGGGACCAAGAAGATAGGAATCGGGATTTGTGGCATATGGAATCAAAATCTCGTTCTTTGTACTCCTTCAAGAACAATGGAATCAAGAAAGTGGGTGAGTTGGAAGAGAAGCAGGAAAACCGATTAAAGATTGCCGAATACGCGAAAAAATGAGTTGGGATTTTACCTCTGGGATCTCGTCCTGGGTTACCATTGGGGGTTCGATGCAGATTTGAGAATACTGAAGTATGAATTTCTTGGTGGCGGCTTGCGATGTTGAACAGTATAAACCTAAGGGGGAAAAGAAGCTTGCGGTCAATTTCAGGATAAACGGCTTTTATCCCAAAATTGAGGGGGCATGTGTTAACACCGGATTTTTGCACAATGACAAGGCGGGCCAGTGCGCAGTGATCGGCGGAGATGGATGCTCAGAGCATTCGGCAAAGTCCATGAGGTCGGTTAATTCCCGATTCGGCAATCGGTCACGCAATCAGTTAATCAGAAATAAGGGCGGTTTCCATCGGAGCGACGAAGGCGGCAAGTGAGAGCCGAATTGATAACGACAATTACGATAATTAAGGCGATGGAGACTCCGAAGGGAACTAAAGTCAAGATATTATGTTTCTTCCTTTAATATTTTGTGGGCGTGTCCTCTTAGGACTCATGTCATAGCCAGGGTATAAATATAAACCCTTAGCTATTGTAAAAAGGTGTTCACAACCAAATCAATACAATCGGCCCCGTGCCAACTTCGAGTCTTTTGTCGTGTCGTTGAGTTCTTCGAGAGGAATCATCGATTTGTAGACCTCCATAAGTCTTGGCAACCTTGTTATCATGTATAGTATCATGCGGTGGATTTAGATGTTGATGCAAGTAGTCTTGTTTGTTATCATTGATCGTGCGGCGGATCCTTGATGATGATCAAGAAGTCTTCACTTATGTTTTGTTTACAAGTAAATACCGTGCGACGGGTGTTTGCTCGATATGCTTAGCATAAGCAAGATAGTTATCGGCTCTCGTAAGATTTGGCAAGATCTATTGGATTCAATAAGTTGTCGTGTTACATTTTTAGATAATCTTTACATATTTGCAAATACTCATTTGCCCAATCTAGATTAATACGGTTCGACTCTTGTTAACTTATATAGATATATTCATGTTATAATGAGTTGTTACTTTTGTGTTGTTCCTATAAGTAATCTTACATCTATAATAGCCAAATCAGTTCGAATCTAGATTGTTACATGTTGTGGGTTCATGCATGCTATCCATGTTTAATCTTTGGTGATGCTAGGTATCGTGCGGCAGATGCCGGCTTTCGATTAGTTTAATCATGTTTGTGTACGTGTTTCCTTCATCATGGACCCCAATTTTGTCTGATTGTCAAGCTTGGTTATTCTTTAATCCATATTCAACCATGATTCGTTTTGTACGTCCTTTTCCCATGCACGTGCATTCGACAATCATTAGTTTACGTGCTTTCTGTCTATTTTAGCCGAATGTTCCATAAAACCTGTTGGCAGATAGCTTTCATATTTGTATATCGTTGTAAGTGGCTTCAGGCCGTACATATGGAACTGTCTGGTATTATCCGCATGTTCCAGTTTATATCTAATGACTTTCATCCCTTGTTAGTTCAGGTCAAACTGGCTAGCACGTTTTGGGTTCTTGAAGCACCCGGGCACCCGTTTGAAGTCACGCTTTCCGGCTTGCTTGTGTGAGACGCAGTACGTCACTTTTGTGTCAACAAGTATGCACACTGGATTTCTTACTTGATGATTGCCCATGCGGAGTCAGTTGTGCTACTTACCACCTTACCCGGTCAGCCAAGTCTTTCCTGAGTACAACATGAGTCAGTTGGTTACTCACAGTTGCAGAGGATCGGCAGACGCGTACAAGGTCCTCACACTCGATAGACCGCGTGGCACCGGACTTAGAGGATTTAGCAGGAGGC
Organism: Microstegium vimineum; assembly: GCA_022036555.1. Taxonomy (NCBI): domain Eukaryota; kingdom Viridiplantae; phylum Streptophyta; class Magnoliopsida; order Poales; family Poaceae; genus Microstegium; species Microstegium vimineum. The sequence continues at coordinate 17,289,773 of CM039128.1, read as the reverse complement.
TACAGTTCAGGACTTGAAAGTCAGAGCTAGCCGACCTTGATGCCCAGCCAGAGGGTGATGCTTATAGAGAAGACTTTCCTTCCGACGGCTCTGATGGGGACTACCGTCGATTCCTGATACGCACCTCAGTCACACGACCACAAGGCCTGTGGTCCAGCTCAGCTCCAGCTCCAGCCTCGGGTTCTTCAGAGGCCACACTTCTTTCCATCCTCTCAAGGATGTAGAAGGAGCAGTCAGGGCAGGCAGAGGAGAAGAGGAGTCCAGAGGCTCACATTGCAGCAGATTAAAACTTAGGCTCAGTCACAGGCCAGCAGGACGAGTTCCAGCTCTATTCCTTGCCTACCAAGGCAGTAGACTGAGATTCATTAGACAATAGATAGAGATCCTTTCACATATTCTCATTCTAGCTCCGAACCCTCTCAGACACCACAGCTTGGGCTTCCAGCAGTTCACTTCTCAGCCCGAGCCTTCCCCAGTTGTGGTACCGACTCTAGCTTTACCATCCAGCGGACATCAGAGTCAGCCACTAGCCTCACCGGTTTACTAGACACCAATGACACAGGTGTCATCTTGGCTAGCCTCCCCGGTGAGTTTCGTACAGGCTTCACACCTTCCCGGGGTGCTGCCTGATGAGGACATCACTCCTTCAGATGCACACGATGATCCTCTGCTGGACATTCAAGGTCCAATCACAAGAGCTCACGCGTGACAATTAAATTTAGAGGTGAGCACGTTCCTAAGCAAGTCTTTATATAATTTTGAGAATAGATTGCTACCTGATGATTATATTATACTTAGGAATCATGGAAAGACCAAGGAATGAATAAGGAGGGTTTGAGGAGTGGAGGACCAGCCAGGGTGCCCAATCAAGTTGAGCCCAAGTCAAGTCGACTTCGAGTCAGTTTCGGAGTACAGGACTAGCAAGGAGTAAAACAGACGCCCAGGACACATTCGAACCCCGTTTTCGATGATCCACCAATGGTTGGAAAGATAATTTCATAAGGAAACCAATGGCGTTGGTTGAGGTCCAAATTCCTTCTGGGTCATCGGGAATCGTCGAAACAAGTCAGCGTCCAGAATCTGTTCCGGTGCTACGTCATTTTTTTTTGTCCATTGGGCCGGTATCGTCGTTGAGCCACTATGGGGCATGTCCAGGGTGGCGACGACCTTAGACCTATAATACCAGCCGCCGCCGCTCTTGTTAGGTTTTGGTTTTTTCTTAGATTATTCTGTCAAGAACAGTTTCGCTGTTTCATTGGTTTGTGAGGCCCCAACTCGTGAGATTAATCATACGTCTGCAATTTGGTTGCATTCTTCCTTGTTCTTGCTTGTGTTCTTCGATTCGCAAGCAAATTACATAGCCTTCTTGGCGAGGTCAACCGTGCAACGCCGGTTGATAACCAGAGGAGACGTGGTGCTGTGATTGTGGGGTTTCGATCGTGTTGTTCGGAAGCCGGATCGAATTGTGTCTCGTGTCCACCAAATCGAGAGTTACCAGAACCTTTCGGAAGATTGGGAACCTAGTTCACATCAAGTGTAATCAAAGCTTCAGGTATACCGTCAGGTTCATATCTATCCTTAGTTTTGAGTGTTTACGCCTTTGTCCCATACTCCAGTCTCATACCGTTTCCGTTCTACAACCCTTGGCGCCATAGCTTTTGCATATATCAGTTTCAGAGTCCGTAGTGTTGAGTTTGTGTCCTGGTCGAGGTCTTGTTGCTGGTTAGTTCGTGTTAGAGTCCAGTTCATGTGTTTTCCCCCACCGTTTTCATCAAATTCTAGCCATCGCCATAAATTTTTCCCACTTCTGGACCGTTTTGTCCTCTAATCCGGAGTCAATTTTTCAATTGGGCATAACTTTCGCGTACAACTCTGTTTTCGGAAAAGTCATAGAGTTTTCGTAGGTAAATGGCATTCCGGATCTGTCTGTCCCCTCCCTTGGTGGGGCTGGACAAACTCAGAATCCTCAAAATCGCCTCCGAAGTTTGAGTTTTCACCTCCGAAAAAAATTTCCTAGTTTTTCCAATCTTCAGAAAAATCGACACGCTACGTCTTTCACCTGTTTAAGCTCAAATTTGCTGTGGTTACTTATTTAGTGCTCCTAAGTAAAAGAAAAATATCAAAAAATAAAAAGGAAAAGTCAAATTTTCCCAAAAAAAACAACAACCACCCAAAAAAATAAAAAAAAAAGGGCACAAGAGGACAATACTGGGGACCAATACAAAGGGGCAATTATTTATCTGTTTTTTTTGGCCTTGTTTCCCTTTTGCTCCATATCCTTTTACTTTTCCCCCTTTAAAAACCTTAACTTACATTTACCGAACAAAGCAAATTTGGCACATAATTCAACTTTAAAATCGTTTCTAATTTTTTCCCACATATAATTTTCACTTTTTTCCCTTTCCAAACTCCATAATTTTTCTTACACAAAAGTTTTCCCTCAATCACGGTTTTCACATCTTCCTATCCTTTCCCTTTGCGGAAAAACACCATAAACCTTGGGAAAGGTGTTCCCTTTTCTTCTTTGAGGGGCACCACTCCCTGGTATACGATTTTTAGGGAAACCTTCCTATTTTTCCTTGTTTCTTTGTGTCTACAAGGGCGTGACAGCCAAAACTTCAAGGGCGGGTTAGCCAAGAGAGCAAACTTTTGTAACAAAGTCAATAAGGCAAAAACTATCCATTTCACAACAATGCGGGAACTAAACTCGCAAACCAAATTTTGGATGCTAAAATATAAGAAATAACCGAAAAGGGTAGCTACTTGGAAATCGCCCTCTCCTCCTATAAATGCGAAGGGCACATACATGACGGGGGTGTTATTCAGGTAATTTGAAACCACACATTACAAAACAAACTCACTCGTCAGGGGTTCCCGGGCAAAACCGCCGCCACCTCAAAAACCAAATCTCTCCCGACAATCCTTATTTAAGGGTAAATTTTACTTTACCTTTTTTTGATGGATTTTATAACTGAGGCCTATCTTGATTAATGACAAGAAAAAAAAATTTAAGCCCCCCAAATACCCAAAACATAATTAACAAAAACCCCCATGATTTAAAATTTTTGCTATTTTTTTGGGGGACGCTTCTCTTTTTAAAACACCTCTTCGGGAAGAATTTAAAGGGTTGCTAGCTGATAGATTTGTCCTTTCACTTACCAAGAATCCGAAAAAGACTTAGAACAAAAAAACATTAATTACATTACTTCAAAAGGGGTTAGCTTTTTACGTAGTAAGGACCCGAATTCTAGTTCTTTTATTCGGGTTGAACAGAAATCCAATATTTTTATTATAAAGAATTTTAAAACTGTCAACCATTGTTTATTGCTATGCTTGCAGAAAGATTAACTGACAACAGGGGAAGTACAAACCGGCACACATACCGCCACCCAGGGCCATCATTGGGGGTTTTCCAAAATCCACTTATAGGGGACCCCACCATCGAACAACAACAACTCTTGGGGGAACTACCACAAAACACGCTACACTACCTTTACCCGGTAAAAATTTTATTTTTCAGGGAAACCAGCAAATCCCTTCTTTCTCCACAAGTATCTCTAACATTCATGCGCCGTTCCAAGGGTTTGGGCTATAAGGGAATCCCAAGTCACGGCAACATTGTTTTTGGGAAAATCTTTCATCACACCTCACGTTGGGGAAAATATCAACACCAGTTTGCAAGAGAGCATGAATTTGTAAATAGATACATCACCTAAATGCGTTGTTTCACGATGCTCCACAAATACAAAAACCAAAAACAAACCAAAACTTGCCAAATTTTCTTTTCACAACAATCGACAGCACGGGCACAATAATTCAATAACTTGGGGAGTTTTTATATTTTCAAGAAGCTTGGCTTAACCACATACAACAACCCCCATCCATACAACCTTCATTTTAAACGCAAAAAACTAAGGAAAAAAAAACTTACAAGTTTCTTTTTCCCCTCAGTTCATATCGATAGCTGATGGGGTTTTACCTATGAGGGTTTTCACTTTTTTTGGGGGGTCCTTGGGGAATTTTTTAATGATGTTATACACCAGGGGAAAAATACATACACTTTTTTTTCATCAAAAAGAAAATTACTAGGGTTTCCCTTACCCCCAAAATTTTTCAAGGATTAATCCTGCTATTTGCAATGCTAAACTAAAATAACAAGTTCTAAATCGGTTTTCCCACCAAAAAAGGTAAATACACCATTTCTAAACCCGGGGAAATTTAAATTTAATGCATTATCTGCAAAAAAATGACCTTTCTGAAATTTTTCCCATGATAAGCATATTTGGTTTAAACGAGCCATTTTTTCCGCGATATGTTTTACTCGATACCTCATTTGCCACTAACCCTTTTTGCAATAAAAGGATGTTTTTCCAGCTGAGTTACCCCGGGGCTCCACCTATAAGGGGAATAAGCTCAAATTGATTTTTCTAGCAACTTTCCCAAACTTTTTTTTACAACCCACCTGGGGAACTAAAAATTCACACAATCCAAGACTTTTACCCTTTTACAAAACCTTTAGCCTTTCCACCCAAAAATTTTTGGGTTCCTAAAAAATTTTCTTCGTATGTTGTTGTTTGTAACCATTAAAAATATTACTATTTATATCTCATCCAATTCCTACTTATAAATTTTAGATTGTGTGGCTTTTAAATTTTCACAAAATTAACTTGTTGGGGCTCCACCAAATTAAATGAAATTTGGGCATGAATAAAACAACTTAAAACAAATTCTTTATATGGTTTTTGTAACCCCTTTGGTTTAACTAATGCACCTATATTTTCATGAATTGATAATAAATTTTTTTAAGATTTTTTATTCATTTTTGGGGGATTTTATAAATTTTATTTTAAAATCTTTGGGACAACAATGGATCCTTACGGTTTTTTTTAGCTTTAACACAATGCATGTTTATTTGGTAACCTTAAATCATCTTTGCAGAATCAGTCCTTTTTTGGGTTATTTGTTCTCCACAAATCTGGATAGCAAAAAATTAAGCCATAAAGAGTTCCCGGGTTCCCCAAACCCATCACCCATAAACTTTCTTTTTTTCATTTTTACGCGCTTCATCAAGTTTTACCCTTTTGCTCCCTTTTCATATTTACAAAAAGGTTTGTTAAAGGGGGTAACACAAGAGGAGCCTTTAAATTTTAAGACAAACTAACACAGGTCATTTTGGCAATTTCCCAAAAATTTTTGGGAAACTTTGACTAAAGTATCATATTGGGCTTTAGTTTTGATCAAAAAAACCCATTGCATACTTTACAAAAATTACATACCTTTTAAATTACTCTATTTATGTAAAATTTTATCATTGACGTTTTTTAAACTGGCATCATTTTTTAGGGCCTAAAAATTTTATACATTCAATCAGAACCCTTTAAATATCTTTTTTCCCCAAAAATAATATAATCGTAACATCAAGGGGGTTAATTTATTGAATCTTTTCCTTATTTTAAACAAATACAAAAAGGAAAGATAAAAAATGTTAAAATTTTTGTCTAACAAAAAACAGTTTCCCAATTTGATTGCAAAATTTTGGGGCTTGAACAATAAAAGAACAATATTGATTATCCTTTTTTCAAGTGTTCAAAGAAAGGGGTCGCCAGGAACAAGTTTTGTTTAAAAGGGCTTTGTATTTAACTAACCTCGTGCATTCCAGTTGTTCCGTTTTTTGTTGTTTTTTTCAAACCAGGAGGGGGACTGAGGGGCCCTTTTGGTCAAGAAATTATAGGCAACATTTTTTGGCCACAAAAAGGGGAAAATTTACGTTGGGGCCCTTATCGGCGTTAGCCCACTAGGGGGGGTGTCCACTGGGGAAAACCCAGACATATAATACCACCGCCCTGCTCTTTTTATTTTTGGGTTTTCTTTGAATTCGCAAAAAGTTTTGGTGGCCCTCTTTGTAACCCCAACTCCCTGAATTTAAACATACTCGCAATTTGGGGGGCATTCTTCCTTGTTCTTTCTTTGTTCTTCAATTCGCCCGGCAAATGACTTTCCTTCTTTTCCCAGGGCAACCATGCAACGCTGGTTGAAACCAAGGGGACGTTGCCATTGCGGGGTGTCAGAAACCTGTTGTTTTAAAGCCGGGTCGAATTGTGTCTCTGTCCACCAAATCAAATGGTTTCCAGAACCTTTCGGAAGACGGGAAACCAAATTACATCACTACCATTGAAGGCCACACGGTCTTTCCCCCTTCCAAGAGTTTACTTTGGGGAGGACCCCCAACATACAGTGCTTTACCTCCCCACAAGGGGCCCCACCGGGGACGGGGACCCACCTTTCTTCAGTTGCCTCCCTCGGAGGTTGGGCCAGACTGCCCCTGCCCCAAAATGACCACTCCCCCCTCTAGTTGCTATCACTACATAGCTACGACATTTTGGGGTAAGGGAGAGGATCAAGGCACCAGTTGAGCCTCAAATACCGACAAGGCATCCTAGTGCACAGCCTCGAGCTTACACTTGCAATCTTGAACTATCCTACTGAGGAAGGGCCGTCAAGGGTCCCGCTCCCCACCAGAAACCCCTTTGGGCCCCTAGGGGTCCCACAAATATTCGTCATATCTACCTAGGAGGGACCCTTAAAGGAAATAGATTTTAGGCAATTTTGGGACCATCAACGTAAAAACAAAGCAAACATTACATTTTTATAGGGTCAGGGCCCGCAAATCGCCGTAAACCCTATGCCTGTGTGGGTTTTTGTTTTGGGTTGATATGATATTAGGTTACAAAATGGGGTTGGGGAAAAAAGGGTTTTCTAAGAGTTTTTTAGGGGTTTCCCCGCTCGCCTTTTAAAAGCCGGGGAAACATTTCAATTTCAATATCCTAACAGATTAATCGGGTCCCCCCAAGGTAAGGGGCCGAACTGCGAATACCCGTGTCCCCGGTTGTATGAGGGCTAGAAGGTTCTTGCGTGGGGGTCATATTTCTTTGTTCATAGTCCCGGGTTTCAGCCCCCGAGTATCGTTTTGCTCCTGCCGTCGCTCTTGTGCGGGGGCAGCAGCCCCCGAGCCTTGCTTGGTGTAGTCTTAGACGAAGTCCCCAGGCCTGGTCGGATTTGGACCGGGGGCATTGAGTCGTGGTTGCGGTCGGCGAAGTTCGAGTCCCATGTACCGGGAGGTTTGGGGGGGATTGCCGACTAGTCTGTTGTAGCCATGTTTGTAGTGCAGAAAAAGAAATCATAAAAAGACTGTAGTCCAGTCCCCGTGCTGTGGTGTTATTAAATTTTTGGGAAAAATCATTATCCGCAAATTTTGGAGGTTGAAAAAAAATAAATAAGAAATGGAAAGTAAGAAAAAAAAGGCAGTTAGTGGGATGAATTAACCGTGCGTAGGGCCCAATTCGTGACGCGGAGAGGGGGTCATCGTGGCGGTTCTGTTTTTGGGCCCGTTGCGGTTTCCCAAAAACCCTGGGATGCAAAGAGCCGCGCCGCTTGGTAAAAAGGGAGAAGTGGCGGGGCGGTGGTTTCCTTCTTTACTGCGGCGGGGTCGTCGGCTTCCCCCTTTTTTCCCCAGCGTTTCTTTAGTTCCCTTTTTCATCGTGGGCCCCCGATTACTGGCTTGTGGTGATGGCCCCGAAGAAGGGTGTCCCCCGTAGTGCTTTTGGGCTATCCGCGGCGAGGCGCGGCGAAAAGGGTCGTTGCCCATGGATAGGGGCTGTGCGCGGGGGGGCCCGAATGTTAGGGTTGGGGAGAGGGTGGTGTCTCCTGGGCAAACCCCCGGACCCCGAGCACACTGAAGGAGGATGATATTAACGCCCTTGTTTTTTCGGTCATCTTTTGTCGGAAAAGGGGGTCGGTGGTGGCGGTCGGCGTTCGGGAGTCGTTTCCGATCCCAAATACGGGTGAGCTTGTTGTGTTCAAGCCGTTCTTTCGGTGTGGTTTTGGGGTTTCCCGTCCACCCTTCCTTCGTGGTTTACTGTGGTATTATGATATTTAAATCTGAAACCTGAACCCCAAACTCGATTGTGCACATTTCCACCTTTATTCATAAGTTGCGAAGCGTATTTTGGGGTCATCCTCATTTTGACATGTTCTGTACTTCTTTCGTCTGAAGCTAAAGGGAAATGGATCATAGATGTTATTAGCTTGCATATCTTAATCAGGGATGGTAGTCCGTGAGTACTCTTGTGGGGACTTTCGAAATTTGTTGGACACAAATCGAGGTGGTTTTATGTTCCCGGAGGAGCCTTGTGCCCCATGCGATCCCGCATGGTGCCTAGGGTCCTGGAAAATTGGTCGGAGCCCCCACCCAAAGGCCCGGTTTGGATAAGTTGAAGTTGCTCGATATCGTCCCCTTGATGGCATGCGGGTGGTGCAGTTTTATCGCTAGGCTTTGTCAGCCTTGTAAAGAGAGGGAACACCAGTTTTTGGTATGTGGTGGGAGTGACAGTCTCGGGGGGCCCCGAAGGGATTGAGTCGGTTTTGTGATAAGCGATTGAACTATATTTCGATCTTGCGAAGCGTTCTGCGCCGGGACTGGAAGGATTTTTCTCTTCGTTGTCCCCCCCCTAGGTTTTGACATTTCTAGCTTTGTCTTGTGTCATGAGTTTTGGTGCTGTTGTGTTATATATTATTTGGCTGTGTAGATTCGCGGTGAAGATCATGCGTCGTTTTTCCCCCTTGTCGTGGGCCCCTTGGGTGTGCTGCCAAAATTTTTTGTATTCCTCGGTGGTTGTTGCAGGTGGTGATGCTGTGGGCCCGGTGTTCCTAACAAAAATTTGGCGAATCCCCAAACCCGATCCGGGGTGTGATGCTTCGTTTGGGGAAAGGGGGCGTCCCACTTTGGGGCGTATTTTGAGTGAGGAAATCCAGGGTAGCTGGTTCTTTGAGATCGCCCAAGGCGGCAGGTGCTCCCCGCCAAAGTGTTTTTTTGGGAGTGATTCTTCGACTCGCTAGCTTTTGGTGATATATGATACGGCGACGCCTGATAAAGCTGGGGGGTCGTGTAGTGTCGCGCCGGAGGTACGCGAGATCTGGGGGGGAGAGCGGCTTTTTCCCACCGGAGCCCCTAAGATTGGAGCCCGGGTTGCAGACATCCGGTTTTGTCGGTGGTTTTGGGGTCTTTGGGTGCTTTTTAGAGCTAGAGGTCGTGGGGGTTGCTTGGCGCGACGTTTTTGGAGCCCGGTGAAGGAGCTTGGATCGGTTTATGTCTTTTGGGATAATGTCGACTTTATTCCCGGGTTTCCCCCATCAGAGGAGGCCATAGCTAGCATGTTGTCGAGGGTGCGGGGGTTTCATTTACCCTTTTAAGTCATTTGTGTCTTGGGGGGGGAAGAGCGCTTGGGTTTTTGGTTTTGCGTACTCCGGGGCGCTTTTTCCCCCGGGTCGGGTCTTCGGAGGGTGCGGACGGGTATGCTGCTGGTACTTCTGAGGCGGATATATCTTTTTTGGCGGTGGAGGCTGGGCGTTTCCTGCTAGGTATTTTTATGTCTAATATGGAGTTTTTTTTTACGAATTGGGGAGCCGTCGTTTGTATTTGATACAAGGGTTTTTTGCGGACCTGTAAGTGAAATGTGTCAAAAACTTTTGTTTTTCGGGGGGGTGAAATTTTTTTTCACTTGTTTTGTCCCTTTTGTGCCACCCGAGTCATGAGCTGTAGGGGATGAATCATTCGGCCTTGGGTCTCAAATGGTCCATATCGTTTGGGCTAGGTCATTGCACGCATATGATACATAAGGACTCCCCAAAGGGGGCGTGTTGCGACAAACCCGCAGCGCAGAGGGCGAAAAAGGTCATGTACGCCCTTTGGGAGAAAGTTAGGGACAAAGGGCCTTTTTTTTAGAGGCTGATCGTGGTGTGACCCGGGCCCTGTGGAGATCGTTCCTAAAGACGTGGGCGGGAAAAACCATGCTGCTTGTAGAGTCGTCGATCGTTTCCCTGGTCGTTTTACATATTTTGGGCAGTAAAACCCCTGGCTCCCGGGCCCCAGTGGTTTTCGCCCGACTTCTGGGGAAATACCACTTGGGGGGCATGTCGTTAATAAATGTTTAGGGTGCTACTTTTAAATTTGCTATGGAAAAAATTTTTGGGGCCCGCTTCGTGGTTTTTTTTTTTAGGGCCCCCGGCTGTTTGGAGAAACGGGCCCCATGTTTTTTTTGAGGGTCGTCGAAAAAACTGGGGGTTTTTTGGAGAGGTCGTTTTGAAACCCCCCGTTTTTGTAAGGGGGGCCCTTGAATGCGTAGGCTTTTGTAGAAGTCGCCCGGAGAAAAAAAAGGGGTAGGGGGGGGAAAGCGAACTTTTTTAATATGGATGGGGGGCTTTGTACAATTTTTCAAGGTGGAAACCCTGAGGTGCCTACGTCCATGATTTGGGGGGTCGATGCCTTCCCCGGTTTCGAGCCGTTGCCCCGGTCGGGTGACTTTTTTGATGACATAGGGGTTCCCAGTGTGAAGAAAGCTTGGGTTTTCCCCTTTGGGTTTGGTTTCCCCCTTTTGGGGGAAAAATTCTCCTAGGTGAACAATCTGGAGTGGGTTTTGGGGGTTTTAAAAATGCCGGACCCCTCTAGGTACTTGGTCGTTCGTATGCATGGGGTTAAACCCCCTGTTTTTCAAAGGGATCGGGGCATGTCCACCGGGTCAGATTTTCCCTTTTTGTAGTGTTTACACGGGGGGACCAAAAACTTTTTTTCGATGGGATTTCAGCTTGGGGGGCCCAAAACCATGAAGTAGGGGGAAAAAGTGGGGGGTTGCGACTAGGTGGGTTCGTTTTCCCCAAAATGTCAGGGGGAATTTTTGATACCCCGAAACCCCCCGGGGTTTTTTTCTTCCTCCGGGGGAAAACGTTTCTTTTTTTGGGTGCGTCTTATCTTTCCCCCCTTTGGGGGGTTCGGCTGGCCTTTTCCTGGGTAGGAAAGGGGGACATTTTGATAAATTTTTCCCCCCTTTTTTGAAAAAACCCAAAAAAGGTTCCCCCGTAAAATTTTACCCAACCGGTGATGTTGAATTGGGTACCCCGAATCATGTTGATTTTTATCGTAAAACGATTGCCCCTGTGGGCTTTGGTTTTAAACGGTTGACCTCAATCCACTTTGGGGGAATTTGTCGCACTACGTTTAAACCCTTGAAGTTTTTTTTGGGGGGGGTTTGAAAAAGGGCCGGATTTTGGGCCCCCCAAAGGGGGAAGGGCCGGGGTGGTTTTTTTCTGGATTTCCCGGGGGGGGGGGTTTTATTTTTTTTTGGCGAAGAATTTTCACCCCCTTTCAGGTTGCCCCCCTTTGCTTGCATCGGCGGGCCCTTTTGGGGGCCCGTAAAACCCCCCTCGAAAAATTTTTTACCAGCGTCTTACGGCGCCTGTTTTTCCCTGTACCGAGTGGTATCTTGTTGGATTGCGCACTGTCTTTTGGAACACACTTTTTTGGCTTAAAAATTTGGGAATTTTTTTTTCCCCCAGCGTGCCGGGACGGGGAGTAGTTGTGGGGTTGAGGGGGCAATCGTTTTGACAAAAAGATCTTTAGACCGGTTGTTTTCCCACCGGGGGCGATCCTCAATCGCCTCTTGTACTTTTGTAGGCTCTAAGGTCGGGGGTGGGGGTGATGGGCCCCTTGGGGTAGGTATTTAAACAAAAGTGGTTTAGTGTGGGATCGCCATGAGCCCGAGAGGGGGGCAGTTTGTCCCAGGATAACGTAAGGGGGGTTAAAAATCGGCGCCCCCGAAGTAAAAGAGCTCCCTTTGGGGGGACTATGATGGGAAACCCAAAACGCCTGGGAGGGTGATTTTTCGGACGGTTTTGAGCTTTCCCCTGGGGATTATGCCCGGGGAAGGGGGAAGTTTTGTGGGTAGAGCTGTTTTCCCCCCGAAAATCAAATCGTTGGGTTACTTGGAAAGACGATGTTAGGGGTTTCCCCCCCTCGACAAGTTTTTTTGAAGAAACGGTCGGGTAGCTGCGGTTTAGGCCCCGAGGGAAGAAAAACCCGGGTGTCTTGAAATTTGGTGGTGTCTCTAGGAAAAAACGCCCCGCTTTGCCCAAAATTTTGGGGGGGGTGGGCAAAAATGTATTCTGTTAAAAAAGGCTCGGCGACGCCTACCATTAGTTTGGGTTCCCCCAAAATGGGGGAAAAATGGGTGACCCTTTGGGGGAAACCCTTTGGGAGCTGGAGTTTTTTTCCTTTTTTTTCTTCCCCCTTTTAGGTCTTTTTTGGTAGTTGCGTCTATTCCCCTTGGGGGGGCCCCCTTTGAGGGCGGGTACACCCCTTCTGGGGTGCTTTTCCCTTTTCCGTGGAGGGGGCAGGGCCCTCAAAGGGTTCCCCTTTTGGGGTTTTTCCTTTTGGGGCTTCTGTCCCGGGGCTGGGGGTGGCGAAGTGGGAAGGGGGAAAACTGGCCCCAGTTGGGTTTTGGTGTTAACGGGGGCAATTGCCCATTAGAAAAACAAAAGTGTTTTTCAGAGGCTTTTGGGGCTTGCCATAGTGATAACACGAAGGGGGATTTTTGGTCTCACTTGCCCCAAGTGGATTTTGTTTTGGATTTCAAGGGAACATAATGAAGACCCAAAATATGGCAAAAAGGGTATAAGGGGGATGAAGGGGCCTTAAAATAGAAAAAAGGGGTTTTTTTTTTTTTTGAGACTAATAAGGGGGGTTCAGAAATAGTCTTTACTTGGGAAAAATTTAAAAGCTCGGGGGGTGGTGACACTTGACTTCCTTGCTCAAAACAAGCCTTTTGGGCGGGAAAAAGCCTAGAAAAATTTCCCTTTTCATCGCAGAAAAACGAAAGTTGAGGGGGTTTTTTTTGGGCGACGGACGCTCCGACGGAGGGTGGCCCTTCCCCCCCCCGTTGGCCCAAAGGCCGAAAGTGGGGGTTTTTATCCCCAGCGCCCGGGGCGATTTTTCCGTGGCCGTTTTTTTTGCTAATTTTTTCAGGGGGCCCACGGACGTGTCCGTTGGGGGGGCGTGGCGCTTGGAGGGTTTCCCCGGCCCTTTCCAAATGCGGGGGTTTTCCCCGAGCCAAATTTTAGGTCGGAGCTGGATGAGGGGGCCCCGGGGGGCGGGGCCCGGGGGGAGCATCCAGGAAATCGTGTAAAGGGTTTCCTTTGGGGGAGGGGGTGGAGCGTCCCCCCTGGGGGGGGAAACGTCCTCGCCTAGGCGTCGGGCACCCCTCCCCCCCAAAATTTGTGCAGAACTCCTTGGGGGCATGCGGGGGAGCGTCCATGCCCAGTGACGGAGGCCCCTCGAAAATTAAGTTGCCCCCGGGCTAGTTTTCTGGGGGGCTATTTATAGCTCCTCCACTTCTTCCCCCCTTTGGGTTTTCTTTATTTGGGGTTTTTGAGTTTGTTTAGAAGGTTTGGGGAAAAGGCAAGACCCCCAGAAATGAGAGAGGATTCCGTTTTTATCCCTCCTCCCCTCTAGTCACCCCAATTTTTAAATGTGCACCCCTAGTTGTAAAACTTGGTGGTCAAGGGGTTTGAAGCTTTTCTCTTTTGGGGATCGACATCACCAAAAAGGAGGTGGTTTTTTGGAGGAAAGGGGATCCCCGGAGGGGTTGTCGGGGGCCCCCTTTTTCTAGCGTTTTTTATCGGTTGTGGGGATTCACCCACCCCCAGGGGTGAAGAATCAGCCCGAAAAAGGGGGGACTCATCCCTTGGGGGGGTTGGGGGGAAATATCCCTTGCGGGGGGCTCCAACGGGGATAGGGGGGGTGTGACTCCTCGATACCCGGCCCAAAAAAACGCCTGTAAGCATCCTTTCCCCAGTCTTTTTCACGCATTTTCTTTCCGCTTTTGTTTTTTTTCATACTAGAATTGTTAAAGTTTTGCTTTTTTTTTATTGCTTTCGGGTTTCTAGTTTAGGACACCAACCGTAGGCAAAAAGGGGGGTTTAAATTTGGGTCTTTTTAGGTTTAATTCTTTTTTAGAAATTAAAAAGGCCCCAATTTTCCCCCCCCCCCCCCTTTTGGGGTCTTGCCCCTTTTAGCCCAAGAGGGGCCCCCCGGGGGTTCTGAGGTTTTTCTTGCGTTTTAAAAAGAGTAGGGGGAAGGGGGTTGGGGGGAAAGGGTTTTCGAGAGGTCGGGGAAAAGGGGGAGGTTTTCATCGAACAGATCAACCCAATTTCTCGCCGTCGCGGAGAAAACCCCCTTGGGCATTCCCAGAAAATTTTTGGGGGTTTTTAAACCTTTTGATGGGGAGGGGTTGGTTCGGGGGATTTCACGGGGGTTCCAAGGGGTTCCCCAGACGGAGAGGTGCCCTAAAAAAGTCCAAACCCGATCCAAAATTTGGGGGGTGCGCCCCCTTTTTTTTGGGGTGACCCCCGGGTCGGGGGAAGGGAAACCCCTTTTACGACCCTTTGGGGTCGATCACCCCCCCCCCTACCTTTGGGGCCCCCCCAATGTCGACGAAAAATGGGGTTTTTCAGTTCCCCAGGGGGACCCACGGTTAGATTGGGGCGGGGGTTTTTGGCGACGGTTTATCAAGCGAAACCCCCGGGAGCCTAGACACGGGTTTTTAATTTGGTTTAGGCCGGCAAATCGCCGTTTTTCCCTACCCTTTTTTTTTAGTGGGGTGGAATTTATTGGGGTTTTAGGTTACAGCGGTTTTAATGGGGGTCTAAGAGGTTTGTCAGGGATTTTTTGGGGGGGGCCCCCGTTGCCCTTTTATAGCCAGAGGCAGGGGGTTTTTTTTCCATTTCCAAAAAATTTTCAAAAAAGGCCCCCCAAGGGAAGGGAAACCAAACTAAACTCTTGGTTTTCCCTTTGGGGAGAAAGGGGGTTTTTGGGTTTTGGGGGCCGAGGGGTGGCGCGTGCCGAAAGGGGGCCCCGTGGGAGGTCATCTTTGGTTGGCCCGGCCCAAAAAACCCGGGGATTTGCCCAGGGGAATATCCCAAAAACCCGGGGGAGTTGGCAAAGTTACCAGCTTCACAGTTAGTTTTACAGGGCCCCTTTAGAGTCTGGGGCCCCGTCATTTGAGGTTTTCCCCCTTGCTTTGCCTACCCAAAACCACTTCCAGTCAGTGCCAGCTATAGAGGGTTGGGGAAAAAAAGGCAGTGAAGCCAAATCCCCCCTCATCAGTTCGACTTTTTCACCCCCCGAAACCCCACGCCCCCCCCTCCAGATTCAGAGTTTTTGGTGCTTGGGCCAAAGGGGGGGGGGGGGTAGTGTGAGTATCAAAATGGGGGGGGATTTTGGGTTTTTTTTTGTGGGGACTTTTTTTTCCCCCTTTTCCCTTTCATCAATTTTCCTTTAGCATTGTTTTGTGTAGCTTGGGAAAACTTTTTTTGTGACATCTCTTGATATTCACTAATTTTATGTTTGTGATTGTCCTTGATCTGAAAATGTCTATGGGTTAAAACCCAAAAGCTTCCGCGCAAAACTCTTTTTTTTTAAAATATCATGAGGGGGACTCCAATTTTTTTTTTATATCCATTGAGTACCATTTGTGGCTTGGTTTGGTGAAAAAATTTTATTCACTTTTATTCCAACCCCCTTTCTTCATAAAAACCCAAATCATTTGAAACCCCAACTTTATTTTTTATTTTTTACCAGGGTTTTTTATCGTCAACCCCAAAAAAAAGGGGGGATTGAAAAATCATGGCCCTTTTGGTTTCGGTTTATTAACGATTTTGAAATGTTATTTTTGGTAATTTTGTTTTTTCAGGGCTTGCTTTGCTTAGTTTTGACAAAAAAAGCGCAGGATTGCGAACCCCCGGGTTATCCCCAAAAACCTACCCGGGGAGGCGTCCCCGTGGGTTTTTACCCGTTAATGACCCCCAAAGGGGAAAAATAGAAAAAGACCCCAAACCAGAAACGGCGTGCCCCCGGTGCTGGGTTTTTAGGTTTTTCAGGATAAAGAGCAGAGCTGAAGGGGGGCAACAAACAAAAGCCCCCGGGGTATCAAGGCTAGAAGGGGACCCCCCCCGCGGAATTTTAAAAGGTTTTTTATGGAGTCGGTGAAGCCCCCGGGGAAACTTGAAAAAACCCTTGATAACTTTAAAAAAATGCAAAAAGGGGAAAATTTTCGATAAAAAGTAGAAAAAAGGGAAAATTGTTTTTTTTGATTTTTTGGGTTTTTTTTTCTTTTCTTTTTCCCCGGGACATATTTATACTCCCGTATGAAGAGTTGTACAAAGCACGCACGTATCCTTCCAAAAAAAATCCAAAATTTTTAAAAAAAACGACTCGGAGGGGGGGCCCAATAACAATTTTTTTTTCCCCAAAAAAACACCCCTTTTTTAAAGGGGGGGGGGGGGGGGAAAAAAAAACAACTCTTTTCAAGAGTGGGGCCAAAAAAACCCATAAAAATAGGGGCAAAATCACCTTTTTCCTTTTACCTCCCGTGGAAATTTTTCCCTCGGCAGACCCCTTCAATTGCGATTTCCCTTTTTTGACCCCCGGGGACCCCCTTTTGCTATTTTAGGCCCCAAATTTCCCCCGTATCTCGGACCCCATGCCCCCTCGGTTTGGAATATTTCCCCATTAGCAACCTTGCAGGGAAAAGTCCTCCCCAATCAGCCCCCACGGCAAAAGGGGAACCACTCTTTTTTGGCAATCGGCAAGCCCCCTCTCGGCCCCAAACGGGAAGGCCTTTTTCGACAATCGGAAAATTTTTACAAACGGCTTTGCAACTTTTAGCTTAAGTATTCGATTTACCAATTAATTTTTTTGGCAAGAACCACCCGCCCCCCGGCAGACACTTAGTTTTCCCCCCAGCAAAAATTTCCCTCGGCAATCGGGGTTATTTTTTTTCCCCTTTCCCATGGAGAACGGCCCCCAACCCCTCAAACCTTGTCATTTGCATGGAAAAAAAGGGTGAACACACCCCCCCCTTTTTTGGGGGTTTATATTTTTCGTTCCCCAAAAATTTTCCCCCGTAACCGTTTTTGTGCCGTTACCTTCGAGATTTAAAAGCACAGTTTCCTCACCCCCCCGTGGGAACCCCCAATTTTTAATAAAAAATCCCCGATTTTTCCCAAAAAATTTCAGATCCCGGGTATCTACCGGGGGCTTCCACTTCCCCGGGTAAATTTTGGCCCCAAAATGCCCCTGAAAAGCTTATAAAATTTTTTGGGTTTCCCACATTTTTTTTCCCGGGGTTTATTTTCATTTTCCCCCACTCTGCCTTCGTCTTAAAAAACCCCCCCACCCCCGAAGAAACGGGTTTTGGGGCAACGTTTCCCTTTTGCAACCCCAAAGGGTGCCCCCAAGGGCCCCCTTTGCTCCAAGGGGGACCCAAATCGAAACCCCCCCAAGGGAAACCCCCTCTCTTTAATCCCCAACCCCCTTTTGGTTTTTTTTTGCCCAATTTTAAAATTTTCCCCCCTTCCCTTTCCTTTTTTTTTCCCCTTTTTTTATTGAACCCTGGAATATACAAACCCCCAAAGGGTTGGGTTTCCCCCTTGCCGATTCCAACTTCAAACCTGGGCCCCCCGGGGGGGGCCGGATCCCCCCCTTCAAAAAGCGAAACCCAAACCCGGGGACCCCCAAAAAAATTTTTCGGCCCCGGATTTTGGGGGAAAGGGCGCTTTTCGGTCGGGCCCCCCCCCTCCCAAAGGGGGGGAAGGGGGGGTACCCCAGAGTTGTAGGGCAAGCAACCCCACTGGAAAAAGGCAACTTGGACCAATGTCAGGTCCTTTTCCGATATGGAGAAGAAAAAAACATGCTGAGGGTTTCCCCTTATTTTGGGGCGGACACTTGTTCCCTTTTCCCCTTTGAAACGGCCAACCACCCCCCCCTTCCCCATGCCCCATGTTTAGGGGCCCGGGAAACTTTTCCCCCCAAACTTTTTACCCCGTTCAACAGGAAGGGCCAAAACAAGGGAACTGGGGAAAATCGGGGGGTTGGTCGGTTTTCACCCCGGGGTCCCCGAAGACGGGACGGAAAACCCAAAGGGGGCCCCCAAAAAATTTTAAAATTTTTGGGTAGAAAAAATTTATCTTCGGGGGCAAAACTGTGGGCCCCACCCCCTGACCTCCCTGTGCCCAGTTCTTGCTGAGGAAAAAAGGTTTCCCCCCGGGGGAGAACCTTCTTGGGCAATTACCGCCTTTAACCAATATCTCAGGGAATTTTTCTGCTAGGGGGGAAAACCCTGGGGGCCCTTGGGGGGGCCCCCGGTGGTTCATTAACATGGGTTTTTTAAACCCCCCCTGAGAAATTTTCAGTTTGATTTTCGCCCAAAAAATTCCCCAGGGATATTGGGGGAAAACCTTTAGATAGGGATGATGAATCGGAACTGCCTCCACTAAATTTTTTTTAGAGGTATTTTGTCCCGGGGAAACGTCGTGTTTGGTAGTTTTGGGCATTTTTTAAAAAGGGTTTTATAAACTTTTTCCCCCGAAAGGGGGTTTGGGGGCCCCTTTTTCGATGCAAACAACATTTCCCCCTGCTATTCAACCTTACCGATGGGGAAAGTCCCCGGGGAAACCCAAAAATCATGAAGGCCAGCATCACTCCCCAGAAATTTCCCGTAAAAATTTTGGGGTTGGGAAAAAAATGTCCCTCCATCTTATGATTTTTTCTATCCGTCGGTAGACGAGAAAAATGGCATTTTGGCCCCAAATGCCAATTTAAAAATCTTTTTCCAAAAAGTGAAGCCCAAAGGGAGACATTTTCCCGCGCTCTAGACGGGGGGAAAGGGCGTCAATCCCCTCCCGAGGGGATGTATGATATTGACTTTTCCCCTGGTCAAAAACATCCTTCATCACAAATGAGTCAAGCCCCCCCCCGGGGGCAAGAAAGGAGGGAGTTTTTTGCCAAGTCATGCATTTTTTCGGCCATGATTTACGTGGGGCACTCGCCCCCGTGACCGGGGAAGTTTTTTTTCCCCCATGCGTTCCTTTTATTTGGTTTTGTCCCGAAAATTTTCCTTTTTCACTTGAAAGGGCCCAGACCCCTCCCCACCCAAAGAGAACAGGGGCAGGCCCCTTTTAAACTTGGGGTAATGGGTCCCAATCGATCATCGGCAAAAAGTCCCACTACCCCCCTTCACGCCCAACGGGACCCACCCCGATACCTAAAAAAGAAAAGGGTACATCGTCCCCTGCTGCTGCCTGAGGGGTTCAGCAAAAAAAACCCCTCTTTGCCCCTCCCCCCTTACAAATGTTTTATGGGAACTTTTTAAATTTTTATAACTTGTTTTTTTATGCTCAGGCCTTTTTGGTCACGGCAGCCGTTCCCGGAAAAGCCCCCCAAAATTTGGGGGTTTCCCGGGCCCCCGTCTTCGTCAAAGCGGGTCGGATCCCCTGGCTGCCCCAAAAGGGGGAAAAGGGGGGCCCCCGAGGGGTTCTCCTTCGTCATCGGTCGCTGCACCAAATGCCGGCGCGCCATCGGCAGAAAAAACCCCCTCGGCCCCGTTGCCCCAACCCCGGGTATCAGGGCAAAACCTCCAGGTTTTGTGCCTTTATTAACCGAAATTTTGGGGGGAGTCCCAAAATCAAGAAAACTCCAACCCGGTACAAAGGGAGGCAGCTCCCCCCAACCCTCGGTGGGACTCCCCGATGAAGAGACAACAAACCCCTCGTACGGGGGGCAACACGGCATCGGCCCGTCGGCCGAATTTCCCCCATGAGAGACGGGGGAGGCCCCCACAAGAACCGGGGCCCCCCATGGGAAAGGAAACCCCGGGAAAAACACCCCAACCCAGGGGCGCTGCTTCCCCGCGGGGGCCCCCGTCCGGCATTGTTCCGAGCCCCGGATTTAAGCTTTGGCCCCCCCCGGGTTTTCCAAAACCTAGGAAAGAAACCCCTTTTAAGAATTTAAATCAATCACCCCAATCTTATTTTAATCTTCGATCGGGTATTTTAACCCCCTATTTTCGGCCCCAAAAAATCCCCAATTTCTTTCCTTCAGTCTTAAACCCCCCCCAAAATGAAGGAAAGAACGCCAAAGGGCCCCTTCAAGGGACGTTGTTTTCCTTCGCAGTAAAAATCCTGATGGGCGAGAGGAGGAAGGGGACTTTTCCCCCCCCCTTTTGGGAGGACCCCAAATCCAAGTTTGAAAAATTTTTCTCTCTTTATTCAAAAAAAATGTCCCAGTTTTCAGGATCATCGGCGCAAGGTCGTTTTTTAAGGTTTTCCCCAAAGGCCCTTCCCTGCCGAATTTTTGGGGAGAAAAACCTTCTTAGGAAACCCTTTTTCCCCGACATTTAAACAAACCCAGAAAAAGAAGTTTTCCCCCCGCATTGCCCAAAAGGGGCCCCCCAACCCCAAAGCGAGGAAGAAACCCAAAAATTAAAAAAAAATTTTTCCGGGGGAAAAAAAAACAAGGGGATTTTGGGGAAGCAAAAAGTCTCCATCCCAACCTCGTCAAGAATCTTTCAGCTTCGGCAAAAAAAAGAAAAACTTTTTCTGAGTTGAAAAATTTTTAGGAGGTTTGATGAGCCAACCCGAAGAAAGAAAAATGGCCCCCCCATCAGGGGCCTGGGGCAAAAAAGGGGGCCGAATCCCGACAAGCCCTCTTGGGAAAAAAAAGTTAAAAAAACCGGGCGGGGGTTCTGCCGATGCCCCCCTAAAAGGGGATGGACGAAATAGAGAAATTCGCCTATTTGGGTATCACCCCCCCACTTTTGCTTTTAATTTTTTTTTTTTTTTGGGGAAAAAAAGAAAAATTTTCCTTGATTTTGGCCCTTGTAAATAATGTAGTATTTTTCCCCTGTTGAAAAAATTTTTTTTTTTTTCCCATTTAAAGGGAATGATCCCCCCTAGCTAGGGTAACCTTTTTAAAAATTTTGCCCCTTTATCGCTCTAGAAAACGGGAACTCCCTTTGAGGTTTCCAAAATGAAAACTTACCGGGGGAAGGGTGTTTTACCCGAAAAGGGGCCCCCCCAAAGGAAAAACCACTTTAAATTTAGAGCTCTTGGCCCCATCGTAAAATTTAACTTCCATACCAATCGCCATCGGGGAAACTCCCTTTCCCCTTTTTTTTGTCATCCATCTGGAAACCCCCTTCTTTTCTCTTAAAATTTTTAAACAATGCCCCCAACCGTCCCACCCAAAATTTTTTAAAAATCTTTTATCAGAGTAGAAAATCCAAACGGTCGTCAATTGATCCGAAAAAAAATAACGCCCAGAACCGTTTTAAACCCCCCCCGGCAGGCAGCATCGGCCCTTTTTAAATAACGGATAGGCGAGCATGGGGTTTCACCATGACAAAACCATCGAAAGCCCCCAAGGTTTTTTTTAACCCATATTCCCCTTTGGGTTTTCTTCAATCTTGCGCTTTAAAAGTTAAAGGGTCCTTTTTTAGTTGCTTGCTTGAGCATTTTAAAAAGGGGAGAGTTTAAACCCTTTAAAACCCCTGCTAGCAGAAAAATCATAAAATCTCCCCGGGGAAAAAATGGTTTTTTTTTACGGTAGAAAAAAGTTTGAGGAATCCCCAATCGGTAAAATTTTGTTCTTTAAAGAAAAACCACCTGTTTACGGATTCCCCTTTTTAAAGGGGTTGCCGACCCACTTAGTGAAAAATCGGTGCCAAAAAAATTTTAAATTATGCCCCCTTTCTTGAGGGGGGAAAAAATTTGGGATGAATTTAATACCCCCCCCCCTGAACGGCCCAAAGGTTTTTAAATTTTAGGTTCATTTCCCCAGGGTGCCCTTTTTCACATTACCCCAAAATTTTTGACAGTCCTGGGCCCCCCCGAAATAAATTAAAGAAAATTTTTAAGGATTGTGGGCCCAAAAATCCTTTGCCAAAACACCCCCTTCATTTTGAAGCCGTTTTATGGCTCCCATAAAACCCCCTTTTGGTTTCCCCCTTAAACTCTTTCGTTTTTTTCTTTGCCGGGGACATCTAAGCAAAAATCCATCAATGTTCCCAAAATACAAAATCGCGAGGGACATACTTAGTTTTGGGAAACCTTTGGGTTTTAATTTTCCCCAGAGGACCCCCCAAAATAAAACGGGAATCTCCTTTTTCCAGTCTCGAAACTGTTAGAGTGTCTTTTTGAATCGGTTGATAACCTGGGGGGATCGGGGCAAACCCCATTGGCCCCCTTTTTTTGAACCTTGGAATGGTCAAGGCGATCTTTTTGAACCCTTAACAACTGCCCAAAAAAATTTTAGGGCAGCAATCAAAACTTCCTTCGGGATTCATATGTCCCCAAAAATTTGGGTTTAAACCCAACATGAAAACACCGAAGATTTCAAGCATGGGAGCCTTTTTCCCCGAGTAGTTTAACCCCCCTTTAAATAAAGTTTTTGGGTTTTTTGCCCATTGTTTTTTGAAATTTTTAAAAAAATCGGAGCGAAATTTTAAAATTTTGTCCCCGGGGGGGAAAAAAAGGGGGAAAACCGATACCTTTCTCCACCCCTTTCAGTGACCCATCAAAAAAATAAAGCCCCCCCGGGCCAAAATTTTAACAGGCTTCCCCCAAATTTAAAAGTTGAGTAAAAAAACGGCCATTCCCGCCCTTTTTACCCCCTTACCGATTCATTTTCCCCCGGTCAAACTCTGAAAGTGGGCCCAAAAACCCTTACCCAAACCCCCCCACTCAAGTGGGATTGCAAATATCTTGACCCATCATCTTTGCAAATAATAGTGCCCTCAGCCGAAGTAAAAAAAAGCCTTTTTTTTTTGTGCAGGGGAAATAAAAAACAAGCATAATTTTTTGGCCCCAATACCGGGTTTTTTACGTTTTCCCCAAACCCTTTGCTTAGGTAAAAAAACCCACGCTCCTTCCCTTTTTTTTGGATAAAGGGCCCCCACCCGAAAACCCGCATCGGGTTTAAAATAACCTGAAAGGCTTTTTTTCCCTGTTTTGGGGGGAAAGACGGGGGGGTTTCCCCCGATTTTTTTGATCTCCCCCAAGGGTGACTGTGCTCTTTTTCCATGTAAACCTTGATCGGCTTTAAAATTTATAGGGGAAAAAGGGTTAATTTTCCAAAAAGTTAGATATAAACCTTTTGATAAAAATTTAAACTTGCCCATCAAAGTTGACTGCCTTGTTTTTTTTAGGGCAACCCCCTTGTTAATTGCAAAAAGAATTTTTTTGCCGAAATTTTAATTTCCTCTCTGATGCCCCATTTAAAACCCCCAAAAATCCCCTGCCCCTACCCCAAATGCACAATTGTTAGGTTATTTTCAACCCCGCCCCCTTTTTGGGACTCCCAAAATTTTTTGCAAAAACGGCAAGTGCTCCCTTTAAGCCCCCAAAATTAACCACCCCTCATCAATTGATTTCAATATTGGTTGTTATTAAAAAGGGAAAAAAATTTTTGCTTTTGAAAAATAGCAAAACATTCTTTAAGCCAAAATTTTGATACCCCTTCAAAAAAGCCAACGTGACCGGGGCTCGGAAAGCAGTTTGGTATGTCCCCTTCACCCTAAAATTGATTATACCCGCTTTTCCCTCCTAAAATTAAAAAAATTATGCACGTTTTAAAAATGGGGAAAGGGCATGGGGGAGGGCCCTCCCTGGGGACCCTTTTTTAAAGGGTTCCCGAAATTAAAAAACACGAAATTTTCCTTCTTTTTTACACGGGAACCAATTGGGGATAAAGGGTTTTCGGCTTTTCCGAAAAACCCCGTTCGTTTAGCTTTGTAATCTGCCTTTATGCGGGCGAATAGTGGATTGAAAGGGGGTGCACGTTTTCCCATGGGGTTTGGGAAAAAACCCGACTTGGGGGTCCCCATTTCAAATATCGATCGGTCAAAACCCCGGCATTTTGTATAATCCCAAGCAAAAAAATTTTTTTTCTTTTTAATAAATCGGTTTTAATTTTGCTTTAAATTGGGGAAACTAACTTAGCATTAAAAAAAGTGGCCTTTTTACTACCATCGCCGATGTCAACCCCCGAGAAGTCTCCCGGGAGACGTGAAACCCCCGCCCCGTTTTCCGGGTTTTGCGCCCCACCCTTTTTAAAAAATTTTTTCAGGGCCCCAGCTTGGATGGGTTTTTTATGCGGTAACGGGAATTTTAGGAAACCTTTTTTTCCCGGCTTTTGCCCCCATATTTCTTGGGTTTTTTCATAAGTTTTCCCATTCTCCCCATTTCAAAGTAGTTTGGGGTTACTTCGGACGACTTCAAACCGTCCCTGGGTCCAAAAATACCAGACTTTGAGCATGTGAAGGGATCAGCAATTTGGGGTGGATCCCAAACCCTTCCGGGGGCAAGTTGAAAAGGCCCTTTTTCCCCTGATTCAAAGAAAATTGTTGGAAATTTTTTTTGCCCATGGTAAAATCAAACATTTCGGCTCCCCAAACCCCTCGAACATTACCTTCGAAGTCCTTGGCTTCGCGGTCTTGCCCCAAATCCTAGTCGCCTTTCCCAAGTTTCCAAAAACGACATTTTTTGGCTTTTATTGATCAAAAGGTTGCCCTCTCCAAACCCTTTGTCATGGCTGTCCGTCCATTTCCCCCTTAAAAACAAGCCCTTTAAATGCTGCCTCTTCTTGGGGTTTTTAAAACAGTGTCATGGAAACCAGCCCCAAAATTTCCCCCCTATGGGGATCTTTTTCATCCCTCACGAGGGTGCCATAAAATCCACGGCAACATGCGACCTGTTTAGTTACGATGGACCCCTTCCTTGGTTTGGCCCCCATTGCTTCCCCTTGAGGGTTTTGATCGTCATACAGGTACACGGGTTGGGCTAAACCTTCTTTTGGGTCTTGGTACCCCCTTTTGGGCCCCCCGGAGGAAGCTTATTTTTCCAAATGGGCTGGTGGCTTTCACGTTACATCGGCATTTTTCCCCATTTTGGGGTTTTGGAGAAATCTCTTGTCAGGTTTTGCTTGGGCCCATCCCTTCCCGTTTCCCCTTGGTAACATGTTTCCCAACCCTTCATGGGCCCTGAGTTCCCCCCAGCGGTCTGTGTGATTGTTTTTCTGAAGGCTTGGGTACCGGGTGCCTGTCACAAAACAAGGGTTTTCCCCGACCGTTCGGGCTAAATCCATTCCTTGGAAAATTTACGAATGGGCGCTTGATGCCTTTTTCCCCAACAATAAAAGAAAAGGGACCTTCCAGTGGTCCTTTTGCCAAGCCCCCGGTCCCTTTCTTTTTTCCCGATAGTTCCTCCGTGATTGCGATGATCTCGCCTTGGTTTTGTGTTTTCCCAAACTCCGGACCCCCGTTGGCATGCTCCCCTTATCGGAAACCTTCCTAACCTTTTTGCATCGGCAAAACCTTTTGCGCCGCTGGTATTGGGGTTAGGGCACGAAGTTTTCCGGGCAGCTTCCGTGTCAGCCCTGGTTCTTTATGATTTCCACCTTTTTTTAGGAAGGGTGCTGATCTTCTTATCGGTTTCTGGCTTTAGAATTTTTAAATTAATAGCCCAGATTAATTTTTACTGCAAGTGCCCCAATTTTGCAAATTGGGACTGTGTGGGTTGCTTATGCCATTGCAGTCCAATCTTTTGACTTTCGGCCGATGGAAAAAAATTGGTTGGGCCAAATTGATTCGCCCTTCTTTCAGCAATAATCAAAACCATCGGCCCTTTGGGATGTGAAGGGGGGGGACCCCTTTGGTTTTTTTTTGGGGCCCAAAGACAAGACAAGGCCTCTTATCCTTACCCTTGGGGCCCCATCGCGCTGAGTCCTATCGGTCCCGAGTCTTCTTTTCCCTGAAGGCACCTTGTTCCAAAAATTTTCCCCGGGGTTTAAATTTTGTATCTTGATGGCAATCCCTTTTCCCCGGGGCTTGGTTAAACTCTTGGGTCATATTGTCCCCGAGTGGGAGAAACCTTGAAAGGGCCCAAATTCCGTTCCCATCTCAAGCCCCGATGTAGCACTTTTTTTCCTCCCCAGCCTTGAACAAATTTCTACCGTTTTTTCTTGTGTTCTCTTTTGCCAAAGGTAAGTTCTTTCTGTATGCCACGAAGAAGTTTGTGAAATTGCCCTCCAGATCGGCCCTGTGATTACAGAGGGAGGCGGTAGAACAGTAAAGCTGACCCGACAATGATGAAGAGAAAAAAATTCACCCTTTTCTCCTCCCCGCGGCACTTCCCCCATGGAAATTTAAGCGGTTGATGTGTCCCTTGTTGAGTGTCGGGGTTGGCGGGAATTGGGAAAATAGGGACTTTGTACCCCTTGGAAGGGAACAAGTATTGAGGGGTATGGAGTCGATAAAATTTTTGATTTGGGGTTTTAGTGAATTGTTCTTTATAACTTCGGAATTTTTGGGCCCCAAAAAGCCCCTTCTTGCTGACTCATTGGTTTGTTATGGTGGAGGGTGATGCCTCTTGAAGTGTGGGGTAGTCGGGGGCAGCACGTATCTGAAAAATATCATCGGTTGATTCAGGATAGTTTTGCACATTGGGGGTTGGGAATGTCAATTACGGTTGTTCGATGGCCCCCCGGGTTTTGTTGGCCTCCATAAAGATACATCGACACGCAGGTGTTGAGTGGCAGCGGTTTACCCTCCAGGGTTTAGATCATGGATTGGCTTTTCCATGGTTTGGGAGGATGGGTGTGGCCTTTTTATTTGGGAACAAAAACCGATTACCTTGGGGGATAGCACCCGGGTTTTGAATTTTCCCCCAAGGTTTATCCAGTGTCATAATTGTTGCATGGCACAGGTTGCCGATGGTGGTCAGAGGCACTTTGGGTTTTAAGATATTGTGGCATTGCTTTGGGAAGGGCGGTTTGGATATGGGGGGCCATCGCTGTAACGCTTCGATGCATGAGTTCCCCCAAGTAAAATTTTCCCCCCGCCCGATTAGAACCGTTAGTTCGGGGATACCGTTCCCCCCCCGTTGAGGGGGGGCCCTGAATTTCCCCGCCCCGGGATCGTGTTGGTTGGGAGCCCCCGGGGGGTTGTTTTGGGATGTACCCAATCGGCAGGGGTTTTTCCCGGGGGGTGGAAAACCGGGGTGCCAAGGGTTGTAGATCCCAACCAGGTTGAGGGTAGTGGACCAAAATATGTGGTGCTGCCTTCTTTGAAGTTGGAAAGGCATTGTAGAAAAAATTGGATGACGTTGGGTGGTAATTAATGCTTGATTTACGGGGCTTAAACCTTCCCTGTAGTTTACCAGGTTTGGGGTCGTACGGACCTGCCGTGGAACGGGGATCTTGCTTTGGTTGCTTGCCCTTGCTGGGTGAAGGCTTCAGTATAATGTTTGTACTCCCCATAGCCCCCTCCAGGGCCGCTTTGATATCTTTAGATGGCCCCGAGACTTCAATGAGTTTTTTGGTTAACTTCGGCGTGATCACCCTGATAGGTGTAGTTTTGTATAATAGGCCCCATGGGGTGCAAAAAAGGTGTTGACAAAAAACGTCAGGTTGCAAACACCTCGGGTTAAAACCCAAAATTTTGTACCCCGGGGCTCCCAAAACTTTTTACCAATTACGAAAAGGAGATAGCTAGAAAAGATCCAATCAGACAACGGCGATGCGCCCGGATGCTGGGATTGAGGCTTGATCAGGATAACTAGAGCAGAGCTGAACGAGGCAACAGCGATGCGCCGGATGCCAAGGCTCAGAGGTACTCCACGCGGAACTTGCAAGGATTTGACGGAGATCAGGGTGATGCAGCCCGTCGAAGCTTGAAGAGCTCGTTGATAAGCTAAAACTAATGCAAAAAGGGTAATTGCGATAAAAAGTAGAATAAGAGTAAAATTGATTTGTTTGATATTGGATTGATTCTTTTCTTTTCGTAGCCCTCGGGCACATATTTATACTCCGTATGAAGAGTTGTACAAAGACACGACACGTATCCTTCCTAAAACAAACTCCTAATTTTTAAGGAAACTGACTCGCGCAGGAGCCGGATAACAATATTTATTTTCCTAAACAAACACGCCTATTTTAAAGGAAATAAACGACTCATGCAAGAGTCGGACTCAAACTACTATAATAATACTGGTACAAAATCACCAGTTTCCTTATACCTCTCCTCGATGGAAAACTTTCCATCGGCAGACACCTTCAATCCGCGACTTCCTTCTTTGACCACCGACACCCTTTGCTGATATCAGGTGCCAAGTCACCCTTACTCATCGACACGTCATGCCATCGGCATCGGCAATACTTCCCGATCAGCAACCTTGCACTGGTAACTGCCCTCCAATCAATCCCTATCGGCAATCGGCAACCACTCTTCATCGGCAATCGGCAATGCCCCTCATCGGCAATCGGCAATGCCTCCTTATCGGCAATCGGTAATCTGTCAGCAATCGGCATTAGCAACTTATAGCTTAAGCTATTCGACTTCACCAATTAACCTTTGTCGGCAAGAACCATCTAGCCTCCATCGGTAGCAACTTAGTCTTCCGCAGCATATTCCATCGGCAATACTGGCTTATTATTTCCGATACCGATGGAGAACAGCCGCTAACCAGTCAAACCTTAGCTCATTTGACACGTGCTGAAAAACGGTTGTCAACACTTAGCCATGGTAATGAATCTGAATGGGTATATATGGTCATCTATTGCCCCCCAAAATAGATATCATTTTGGATTTCAAAGAGACATGATGAAGACCCTAAAATGATAGGTCTAAGTGCCATAAGGAGATGAAGGGCACTTAGTATAGATAAGGCTTCTATTTGATCTTTGATCGTACTATCAAGAGGGGTTTGGGTGAGTAGCTTGACTTAGGAGAGCTTCATGACTTAGGTGTGGTGCACACTTGACATCCTTAGCTCTAAGCAAGCCTATGGTGACTGTAAGATAGCCTAGAACAACTTCCATATTCATCGCGACGAAAACCGAAGTTGAGAGAGCCGTTTTCTAGGCATCGGACGCTAGAGTCCTAGGCGATGGACGTTGTCCGTCACGACGGACGCTAGCGTTAGACGCTAGGGTTTGACCCTCAGAGCGTCCTTGGGCTAACAGAGAGTTCCAGAGAGGCTCAGCTTGCATCAGACGCGTCTGATGGAAAGCCATCGGACGCTAGGGAGCATCCGTTGGATTAATTCCCAGAAACCCGGGGAGCAGCAGTATCATGTCAGACATGGGGTGCAGCGTCCGCCGGGAGTTTGAACAACAACTAGCCGTTGGGTAGGGCATCGGAGTGTCTGTTGCCTAGGCATCGGAGCGTCCGATGCCAACTTAAACTGTCTGTTTTTCTCAACCCGTGGGCTGGTTGTGTGTGGGAGTATTTATACTCCACCACTTGCCTTCCAACCTACCTTTGCTCATTTGATTTGCTGAGAAACACCATGAGAGGTTTGGGAAGAGAGCAAGAGCCCTAGTGAGAGAGATTTGCGAATCCATCCATCAATCCACTCACTAGTTCATCCAAAAGTTCAAGTGTACATACACTCGAGTTGTGAAGCTTGATTGAGTCAAGTGAAAATCCAAGCTTGTTACTCTTGGTGATCGACATCACCTAGATAGTCTGGTGGTGCTCGGAGGAAGGTGATCGTCGGAAGGATTGTCGGTGGCCCTTCTCCATCGACATGTGATCTGTTGTGGACGGTTCACCGAGCCAGAGTGGTGAAGAACCAACCCGTAGAGAGCACTCATCCTTGCGCGGGATTGAGGGGGAGCAATACATTGTGAGGTGCTCCAACGAAGACTAGGGGGGTGTCGACTCCTCGATACCTCGGCAAAACGTCGTTGTGTCCAGAATTTCTATCCCTAGCTCTTTCATACCGCATACTTTCCGCAATTGTTTTTACTTTTCTGACTAGAATTGTGTAGGTGTTCTTCATTCCTTGGCTTGCTACCGCTTTCATAGTTAAGGCACACATTCGGTAGGCACGGGGTGATTGGCAATGTTTAGGATTTCATAATTGTTTTAGAATTTTGAAATAAGCCCAATTCAGCCCCCCTCCATCTTGGGCATCTTGACCCTTTCAGATAGCCAAACACACACAGCTTCAATACCTCCAAATCCACCTAAACATGGATTTAGCTCCCAAACCATAATTTCGTGGAGCACCATAAGGGTTGCTACGAAATTGCTAGTTTATGGAGTTAATGGAAATTACCCACCATACCACTGATTACACGCTAGTGTACCGAAATGTGTTATGTCCTATGTTGAATTATTTATAGAGATGATTTTTGAACTTTGAAATATTGAAATATAAAGATGTCTTATATTTTTGTATAATGACCTAACATGCCATTCAGATTCCACACTTATGTTCTTTGGCCATTGATGTTTTTTGATGAAGTTGTCATCGGTTGTATGCTTAATAAGGTTCCTTTCAATTTGATTTTCGTCAAGATTGGTTTGATTTGAATCATAATTGTCTATGTATATTCTTGTTATTTGCAAGCATCAACCTATTATTACAAACTTACAATTTTAACATAAAAACACTCGTACATATATTCGACATTCACTGTATCTATCGCATTAGCTAATTGGCCAGAGAAACAAAAAAAACACAGTTAAAGATTTAGACACACGAGGAACGAGAAAAAGATTTTTAAAAAATGCTTCTTATATACTACTTGTGTCCCAAAAAAAGAGCGTTCTCGCTTCTCAAAAAATCAACAAAATTTAACTTTGACCAACTATATTTAACAAAATATTAATATTTATGGTATGTAATTAGTATCAATAGATAGATCTTTGAATTATACTTTTATACTAAACTTATTTAGAGATATAAATATTGCACATATTTTCTACAAACCTAATCAAAGTTAAGAAAGTTTGACCAGCACGCTTCCTATAGCGACTTTTTTTTTTGAGACTAAGGTCAGTCTCAATGGGGTTTCATGGAGAGTTTCATGCACATTAAATGGGGGCCACATCAGCAAATTTGTACTTTTTGCATGAAACGATGAGGAGAGAGAGGCAGGAAGTTTCATGGTCATGAAACTATATAGCGTTGTTTCCAAAACGTTGGAAACTATGTGAAATCCCACTGAGAGTCTTTCTTATTTTCATGAGATGCATACAAAGCAAATATATGATGGAGATGAGAGAGAAAAAAAAAGGACATTGATAACCCGCATTAAACTATGTAATGAAACTATGCATTGAGAGAGAGATTCGTTTCATGTTAAGTTTATACAACTAGAAAAACGCGTGGTAAAATGTTGCATTGAGATTAGCCTAAGGGAGTATGTCTACGTATGTGTAAATGCTTTGACTGATGTAAAAAGAGATCAGGTATATATGGAGTCGGCCCCCGCCCCCGCCCCCACCAGGCCACCGCTGGTCGTTGTATGTACTTGTGATCGGTTCGAGTCCTAATCGGCTCTAATTCGTTACTAAGGCTCGCTTCTAATTCGTGCAGAAATCGTTCAACTCCGCCTTGTAATCGTACATAATTCGGTAATAGTAATATATAATATGTAATATGTAATACGAGTATACGACCCATCGCCTCTCTATATTGGTTCATATATTTTGGTAACACGCAACTAGCTGCTTTCCGTTTTGAACGTCTCCGCCGGTGTAGTCGACGATCGAAAAAGAAAGAAAAGAGGCCATGACGTCGTGTTGGTCCTCGGTGCTGGCGGTCATCGGTGGCCAAGCAGAGGACGACGACCCCGACATGCAGAAGCGGGAGGAGAAAAAAGTCCGTGATGCTGCACCGCAGGCTGCTCGCCGACTGGGCAGCCGCGGCCTCGGAGAAGAAGGAAGCCAAGAACCTGACGGCGGAGGTGCAGGCGCTGGAGCGCGCGCTGGCGGCGGCCAGCACCTCGCGGGAGGCGGCCGAGGCCAAGCGCCGGGACGCGGAAGCGCGCGCCGAGGCGGCCGAGGCCGAGCTGCGGGCGGCCACGGCGCACAGGATGCCCAGGTGGAGGAGCTCCGGCGCGCGCTTGACGCGCATGAGGACAGGGACGCGCGCATCCAGGAGCTCGAGGACCGGATACGGGACCTCAACAATGCCACCAGCAAGTGGCGCTTCTTCTAGCCCATACATGGCCGGTTGATTTTGATCTCCGGTTGCAATTGCCACGATACCGAGACAAAAGTGCTTGGACATGGATGGGATTGGTGGCAGCCGTGTGTTGTGATTCTTGGACTGAGTTCTGGGTTTAGGGTTTTGCATTAGATTTGAGGGTTTACCATCGTCGGTGGAGGGAGGCAGCGAGCAGGTGGGAATCAATTCGAGACTTTTATGTATAATACCATATATAAGATACAAATGATTGGTTCAATCAATCTAGCCCATTGGTTCTCTATCTTAAGTCCCAGAATTTGATTGATTTCGATTTTAATTTGCGTTAACAGATTTTTTTTAAAGATGAAATAGAAATATTTATCCTAGCATCTACATCCAAATTGAGAAATTAGTAATCCTAGATTGATTGTTGATAAACTTACTGTGGCCGTTCCTCAATTTCTATGAAGAAGAGGTAAGTGACCTGACTTTTTTTTTTGTTCCGGTTGATTTCCTAGTTAACTTGAGAAGGATGATTGATTTGATCGGATTTTTGTTGTGCATTGCGTTTTGGTCAAGATAAGAATCTGATGGGGGGGGGGGGGGGGGGGGGGGGGGAGGAAGAAGATTACGGCGTTGTGCACTAGCGTCGTGATGGAGATCGAAAGAAACATTTGATATATGAACAAAAAAATTCTAGTTAATTGTTGTTTCTGTTAAAAAAACAAAATTAAATCTGGAAAAGGCACTACATTATTACGTCAGTACAATGACTTGCAATGGCCACAATGGTAAAAAACGGAGCCCTAGTTCGTACGTGTCTTAATCATGTCGCTTATAACTTAGTAATGACAGTTCTGCGATTTGTGCTCCATTAAGATTACCATGTTTTACCTCAAGCCCTTTTGTTTATAAAAAGCTTGATACACTTCCATTCCATCAAAAAATTTATATCTAACTATATCTTTAAACGTGGTGACTGGTACTGTAGATGAACAGTGTCCACCTTTCCTATAGATTCATTTTCCTGTAGCTCTTAAGTACTACCGCAGCAGCCGTTCGATCCTTTGGCTCCTCCCCACCTTCCCCTACTAGCCACGCAATCACTGGAACCACGGACGCACCATCCTTATCCGTTCTGCCCCTCGCTGCAAAAAAGACCAAAAAAATGTGCGCTTGCCACCGGCACGTCTCCCGTGCTGCGCTCCTGCCGGCGCAAGCCACGCCTCCACCTCCGCGCTGGCGCTGCCGTGCCTACGCCCTGCAGTGCCTCCATCTCCATAACTGATAACTGCGGCAAGGATTGCAGGGACCTATGCCCGCTTTAAGAATCCCTACTGTTCTATACACGTCTTGTATCTTATTATAAGACTTACAAATTTTGGCTTTGCACTTCTGAACAAGGTTGTTCTTACCTTCTCACATTTTTGCCATATATTCTATGCCCGCCTTTTCGATACGTACATGTCAAGCAGTTTGTAATATCATAACAAGACAGTACCTTAGTTCTTACAATCACATCGCTGCTCCTGTGCGTACAAAATGTGCGTTTACTATAATATGTGCGCAGACATGATTCATCGTCCTTTCCATTCCCAGCAACCTGTATGTTACTAGTTCAATACTCCTATGTCACTACATTCCTTCTTAAAAGTTTTAAACATTGTATGTCATTCAAGTTTGCTAAAAATACAAGCGCTTATTCCTAAATACTAACTCCATATGCTAAAGGTAAAACACAAAGACAAACTCTATCTACACGTGCGGGGGTTCCTTCTAGTATTAGTATAGGAAAAGTCTACATAACCCCTTCAACTATTGGAGGTAGACTACTTAACCTCTTGAACTATAAAACCGGTTATTCTACCCCTCTGAACTATCAAAACCGGTCAAATAACCCCCTCTAGACGGTTTTGAGGGTGGTTTTGCCTTTTTTTCTTTTTATTTAGAATCTTTGAAAAAACATAATAAATCATAGAAAAATTGCAAAATAGAAAATTCAATTTTGTTGGACTCCACATGAGTAGATCTACACATTGAATATATAATATGATATTCTTTAGTAAAAAAGTTTTTTTTAGATTTATATCTATGTTTTTCCATAATTAATTATAAAAATTCATAAGTGTAATTTTTTGGTCCAATTGTGATGAAATTTTTATGGTAGGCTAATTATTGTATGCTTCAACTGTAGTAAAAATTTCATACCCATTGGATTATGTATAATTTAGTTATAAGTTTATTTGAATTTTACTAAGGTATAAACATATATAAATCTATAACTAAATTATACGTGATCCAATGAGTATGAAAGTTTTACTACATTTTAAACATACAATAGTTGGTCTACCATAAAAAATTCACCACAATTGGACCACAAAAATTACAGTTATGAATTTTTATAATTAATTATAAAAAACATAGATATAAATCTAAAAAAAAATTTACTAAAGAATACCATATTATATGTTCAATGTGTAGATCTACTCATGTGGAGTCCAAAAAATGAATTTTTTATTTTACGATTTTTTCTATGATTTATTATGTTTTTTCAAAGATTCAACCCAAATAAATAAAAAAGAAAAAGACAAAACCACCCAGAGGGATTATTTGACGGTTTTGATAATTCAGGGGTAGAATAACCAGTTTTATAGTTCAGGATTAAGTAGTCTACCCCCAATAGTTGAGAGAGTTATATAGACTTTTTCCTATCTACATCTACATCTATCTATAGAGATCTTTAATTTCCGTAACTGTTACTGTTGACCACCAGTACTTTTCCAATTTATACACTCAGTTCACTATTCATTCTACAGTGTCCATCTCTTAGCCGTTTGATCTGACATGAGCAACCCGGATGCTGCCACGCACACCTCCAGGCGCTTCCACTCCTCCCGCTTTCTCCTCAACCTTATCCTTTCCGGTCCCCACCGACCGTACAACGGCCAGCAGGACACGGAGGCCCATCTCCTAGAAAAAAGAGATCTTTAATTTCGGTGACTGTTACTGTTGACCAACAATACTTTTCCAATTTATACACTCAGTTCACTATTCATTCTACAGTGTCCATCTCTTAGCCGTTTGATCTGACATGAGCAACCCGGATGCCTGCCACGCACGCCTCCAGGCGCTTCCACTCCTCCCTCTTTCTCCTCAACCTTATCCTTTCCAATCCCCACCGACCGTACAGCGGCCAGCAGGACACGGAGGCCCATCTCCTAGAAAAAAAAGGCCGAATCCCAGCTCCCGCGAGCTTCGCCGGCGGCCACGCGTCCCCTGCCGGCGTGCTGCCTCAACTGCGCCCTCGCCTCCGCGAGGTCGCCCCGCTGCAGGGCCGTCGCCGAGCCTCCCGTCGGCGCGCCGCCCCGCCTGTGCCCTCTACCTCCCGCGAGGTCACCCGCTACAGGGCCGCCGCCAAGCCGCCCGCGACAATGTCGTTGCGTTTACCTGTGCATAGCCCCCTCTCCGTTCTTTCCCACTATCCGTGTATTCTGCAGTGACGACGACTGGGCAGCAGCGCCGCCCGTACGCCGAGTACCCAGGTCCTCTCGATGTCTCCTTCAGCGACGGCTGCCCAGCCAGGTATGCCAGCCCCTTCTGTACTGCTGCGTGAGACCACATCGCTGAAACCCTAACCTTTGCTATGTGCCCACTTATATTCGGATTCCATCTGATTACTGACTTTAGAAGTGTGCCTTGCCTACTACCCGCTTGGATTTATCCCCCAAAGCTGTCCACCGAACCCTAACCCATGGTATTTGCCAATTTCTATTACTATCTCATCTGAGTACTCAATTTAAAAGAGTAAGCATAACACCAGCTTTGATTTTGTTCCCACAAAACTATCGGCCATGCATGTGTGGCGAAAGTTATTGACAAAGTCGTAACCTTTGCTATTTTGGTATTTATATTACGGTCTCACATGATTGCTGAATTTACAATTGTTCTACAATTACCAGTAGCTTTGATTTGCCCCCCCCAAAAATATCGACCATGTTTGCGTGTGAATTTACAGGGGTCCAAACCTCAATTCCTATGCCTGCCTGCTCCGCTCCATTATTCTACCAGTGCTCAGCTACATTTATGCAGGCCAAGGTATGTATGACTTCCCATGTACACTTCTCAGCACCAATTTATAGCGCCATCCTTGGCTACTGAAATACGCATGAGGTGGCAAATGATTTACAGTGTATAGCATACCTTATAATTTTTCATTGGCAAACTCACCCCTTCACGCGCCACCTCCTCCTCGCACAGCACCTCGCCCGCAGCTATGGCTTTCTTGGACGCCAGCTGCACCAGTAGAATCCCTCTGGAGGCTCAGCAATAGCAATGAGTATGCTCTTCTTTTTCTCTTTTTATTTCCTCATTTATTTGCTGCTGATATGCACATGTTGATGCATTCCCGTGCCTCCAATTGGGTTCATATTGTTGGTGCCACCATCCTTTCGACTGACCGACTGGGATGTTGCCGATTTGCAGCTGTATATATATCTGAGTTCAATTTTAGTATTCGTTTTCCTTTTCTAAATTTCAGTTTTTTATTGAGCAGTACCTATAGTCAATGTTATGTCCACATTCATTTCCTGACTATGAGGGACATGGTGAGAGTACCCTAGAATGAAACATGCTATTGTGGCCTAACTAGCCGACGTAATCGCTTTAGTCAGATTTTAGCCATTCCAATCAATTTTAGTTTACCTAAATCTATCTATGCCCAGGAGATAATAGCGAAACGAAACATTCTTTACTTTTTCTTGAACATAGAGGTGTTCTAAATTATCATCGGTACTCTTGAACCCTACTGATGGCTTCTTACCTATACTAAACACACACATATCAAGGATTCTGATTTTACTTGCTGTCACTTTACAGATATGTCACCGACAACTTTCGTTAAGCCATTGGCTATAATTGAGTTTGTTGCACACCTACCTGTTCAATCCTGAAATTTACTCCAGGACATTCTCAGATGCAGAACGGGTAAGGGTTTTCTCTCTGATATAATATTTTCCTGATATTTCATCCCATTGAGCCATTGGCTATAGTTGAATTTGTTGCATAACTGTTGAATCCTGAAATTGACTCCATTCCATTCTTAGATGCACAACATGTAAGGGTGTTCTCACAGATATAACATTTTCGTGATATTTCATCTCATACGAAGAACCATTGCTTTGATCAAATATTGTGTATTGCCTTCAACATAAAAATTTATAGTTATCGATGGTTGAATCTAAAATTGTTCCAACATAAACATAAGCGGCACATGAACTTAATATGTGCATTTCCTTTTTTGTGCAAAGGAAATTGGGGCATGTCCACCACTAAACACACAACATTGCTCTATTTCTTTGTTTGTTGAGGTTCATGTTTAGTGTATAATCTTTGTTACTATTTGTACTTATGAGAGTTAATGCAAAGTCATTAACTGTGTCTCACTTTAACTTTTGGTAACTAGAATTGTGGAGTTCCAACTGAGCAGCCTTTTCCTTTTGGTGCTCATATTATGTACCTCAGATACAGATCCCATTGTTTACACAAATCCAGAGGTTTGTTTGGATTCAGTGATCAGCAGAGCTACTCCATGCTTATAGTATGCAACGGTCGAACAAGGAGTCAACTGATCTTCAAAAGAGACAAGGTATTATCCACTGAAAATATTTTGTCTTGCCGCTATTTCTTCCAACGAAAAGATGGAGCGTAATTACACAAAAACAATTTGGTGCTCAATTTGCTACACTACACATGCCATGCTTACCCTGATGTTTATCGAAAAAAAATACTCATAGTAACCACATTGGATTACCTTGCAGTAAGTGGCACAACATGTTTGCTAGTTTAGTTTCTCATCTCTTTTCCATAGCCCTACTATTGTCGATTGTATGTTTTTAACCTTTTCATGGGCTGATTGTTTCTCAGTTGCCTTTTGACATGATCACACATGTTGTACATCGAAATATTCACCATATTGCCATATCCTCATTACATATCATTCACCTATAGGTGTTGGGCGCTGTTTCTACCAACTTGGATCGCAACTCTCTATGGTATATAGTTTCACCTTCGTATCAGTGTCTGACCCATCTCGCTACAGAGAATTGGCAACTATTTATCAACCTGATACTATTTTAGCCACTAGAGACTTCTCTTCTTTACATCAGAATCTGCCACCACAAGGTGATGCAATTCTTTTGCTCTGCACATTTCTGACTGTTTTGATGCCATGTACACATTTTAGCAACTCATTTGTGCACTTCATGTCCATTTCAAACACAGGCTTCTCTCAATTGGTGTTGGGCCTCTCTGTCAACGATTTGATCGTCCTCGTCACAATCGAGATGAACCAAGGTGCCGAGTGGATCACACTGCCAGCCTGCGAGCTGAGCTTTAGCTTTCATTCAAATTTTTAAGTGCTTGACTTCTATGAAGTAAATATTGTATTTCCCTGCTTGTTTAGTATTGTACTATGTTGTTCAATCTATATTATTTGATACCTACATGTTTACTGTACCTCTACCTACTTATGTAAGCAAGCTATGCTACTTGGAACGAATTCATACACAGTATGTACCCGTGCTTCACGGGGTTCTGGCTAGTAAACCTTTAATCCCGGTGAAGCTCACTATTCATCAACAGTGTGCCGCCGTTTTTGTCTCACAGTTTACTGCTCATCCACAATAACACGCTGTTATCCGTCTGATCGTGTACCTTGGCAAACGATGCCCGCCACGGCCGCATCCAGTAGGGGGCCCACCCGCGGCACCCGACCACCCTATCCACGGCTGCCTCCATC
This sequence comes from Microstegium vimineum, assembly GCA_022036555.1. Lineage (NCBI taxonomy): Eukaryota > Viridiplantae > Streptophyta > Magnoliopsida > Poales > Poaceae > Microstegium > Microstegium vimineum. The sequence goes on along the minus strand of CM039128.1, from coordinate 17,251,336 downwards.
TCCCAGGGTAAAAAAAATAGCAGCTCCCATGAACTCCGCCGGCGGCTACGCGTTCCCCTGCCGGCGTGCCGCCCAAACTGCGCCCTCCGCCTTCCGCGAGGTTGCCCTGCTGCAGGGCCGCCGCCGACCCTCCCGTCCGCGCGCCGCCCCACCTGTGCCTTCTGCCTCCAGCGAGGTCGCTCCGCTGTAGGGCCATCGCCTAGCCGCCAGCGGCAGTGCCGTCGCATTTACTGCACACCGCCCTTTTTTCCCGCTATCCGCATATCCCCCGGTGACGGCGACCGGCAGCTGCGCCACCCCGTACGCCAAGTACCCAGGTCATCTCGATGTCTCCTTCAGCGACGGACGCTCAGCCAGGTATGCCGGCCCCTTCTGTATCCGTATTGCTCCGTGACACCACAGCGCCCAAACCCTAACCTATGCTATGTGGCCACTTCTAATCGGGTCTCATCTAATTACTGAATTCATAAGTGTGTTTTGCCTACTACCCGCTTGGATTTATCCCCAACCCTAACCTATGCTATTTGCCAATTTGTATTAGTACCTCATCTGAGTACTCAATTTACAAGAATTACGCATAACACCAGTTTTGATTTTGTTCCCAGAAAATTATCTGCTCAAAGTTATCGATGAAACACTAACCTATGCTATTTGAGTATTTATATCAGTCTCATTTGATTGCTCAATTTACAATAGTGCTACAATTACCGCTACCTTTGATTTGTCCAACATCAACATCAACATCAACAAAGCCTGTAGTCCCAAGCAAGTTGGGGTAGGCTAGAGTTGAAACCCAACAAGATACCAAGTCATGGTTCCGGCACTTCAATAGCTGCTTTCCAGGCAATCCTATCCAAACATAGATCTCTAGATATATCCCAAGCTTTTAAATCCCTATTCACCGCCTCCGCCCATGTCAACTTCGGCCTTCCTCTGCCTCTCCTTATATTATTAGCTTGGCTTGAGACTTCACAGCGCACTGGTGCATCTGACGGTCTCCTCTGGACATGGCCAAACCATCTCAACCAATGTTGGACAAGCTTTTCTTCAATTGGTGCCACCCCTAGGCGATCACGTATATCATCATTCCGAACTCGGTCCATTCTTGTGTGACCACAGATCCAACGCAACATGCGCATTTCTGCAACACTCATTTGTTGAACATGTCGAGCCTTTGTGGGCCAACATTCGGCTCCATACAACATCGCAGGTCTAATTGCTGTCCTATAGAACTTGCCTTTTAGCTTTTGGGGTATCCTCTTGTCACATAGAATGCCAGAAGCTTGACGCCACTTGATCCACCCTGCTTTGATTCTATGGCTAACGTCTGCATCAATATCTCCATCCCTTTGTAGCATCGATCCCAGATATCGGAAGGTGTCCTTTTTAGGCACGACTTGACCTTCCAAACTCACATCTCCCTCATCCTGAGCCGTTGTACCAAAGTCGCATTTCATATACTCGGTTTTAGTCCGACTTAGTCTAAAACCTTTAGACTCAAGGGTCTGCCGCCACAGCTCAAGTTTTCTATTTACTCCCGCCAAGCTTTCATCAACTAACACTACATCATCGACAAAGAGCATGCACCAAGGGATGTCCCCTTGAATGTCCCTTGTAATCTCGTCTATTACCAAGGCAAAGAGATACGGGCTCAAGGCTGAGCCTTGATGAAGCCCAATTCTAATCGGGAAGTAATCAGTATTACCATCGTTAGTTCGAACGCTAGTCACAACATTGTTGTACATGTCCTTGATGAGGGCCACGTACTTTGTTGGGACTTTATGTCTATCCAAAGCCCGCCACATAACATTTCTTGGTATCTTGTCATAAGCCTTCTCCAAGTCAATGAAAACCATATGTAGGTCCTTCTTCTACTCTCTAAATCGCTCCATAACTTGTCTTAACAAGAAGATTGCTTCTGTGGTTGACCTTCCAGGCATGAAACCAAATTGGTTGGTAGATACTCGTGTCCTTCTTCGCAGGCGGTGCTCGATGACTCTCTCCCATAGCTTCATAGTGTGGCTCATCAACTTAATCCCACGATAGTTATTACAACTCTGGATGTCACCCTTGTTCTTGTATATTGGTACCAAAGTGCTTCTTCTCCACTCCTCAGGCATCTTGTTCAATCGGAAGATATTATTGAACATCTTGGTTAGCCATACTATAGCTATATCCCCAAGGCATCTCCACACCTTGATTGGGATACCATCCGGGCCCATCGCTTTGCTCCCTTTCATCCTTTTCAACGCTTCTCTGACCTCCGATTCTTGAATCCTCCGCTCAAAGCGCCTATTGTTATCATCAAACGAGTCGTCCATGAACAGGGGAGTTCTCGTTCTCCCCATTGAACAATTTGTCAAAATACTCTTGCCATCTTTGTCTGATCTCATCCTCTTTCACCAAGAGTTGCTCCCTCTCATCCTTAATGCACTTGACTTGAGTAAAGTCCCTCGTCTTCCTTTCACGAGTCCTAGCCATCCTATAGATGTCCTTTTCTCCTTCCTTCGTATCAAGACGCTTGTACAAATCTTCATAAGCCCGTCCCTTTGCCTCCGCCACTGCCCGTTTTGCAGCCTTCTTTGGTACCTTATACTTCTCTATGTTATCTGCACTCCGGTCCTGGAACAAGCTCTTATAGCCTTCCTTCTTCTCCTTAATTGCATTTTGAACATCCTCATTCCACCACCAAGTGTCTTTCATAGCGCATCCACTTCCTTTGGTCACACCTAGCACCTCTGCAGCAACCTTTCGAACGTATGTCGCCATCTTCTCCCACATATTGTTGGCGTCACCTTCGTCCTTCCACGGGCCCTCTTCAATAACTCTTGCCTTGAAGATCTTTGATGTCTCCCCTTCTAAATTCCACCACTTTGTTCTTGCAATCTTGGCTTGTTTAGCCCTACAAGTTTGCATCAGAAAGCGGAAGTCAGCCACCACTAGCTTGTGCTGAGACACCACACATTCCCCAGGTATCACCTTACAATCCACGCAAGCACGTTTATCTCTCCTTCTTGCAAGGACGAAGTCAATCTGACTGCAGGACAAGCCACTACTAAAGGTCACTAAGTGGGACTCTCGCTTTTGGAAGAAAGTGTTTGCTACCATCATATCAAAAGCTGTAGCAAAGTCTAGGATATCTTCTCCCTCCTGGTTCCTTCTTCCGGAACCAAAACCTCCATGTGCTGCCTCGTAACCTGTACTAGATGCTCCTACATGGCCATTAAGGTCCCCTCCAATGAAGAGCTTCTCGCTACTTGGTACAGCCCTGACTATGCCATCCAAATCCTCCCAAAATTGCCTCTTAGCACACTCATCAAGGCCTACTTGGGGAGCATACGCACTAATAATGTTTAAGACTAAATCACTAATGACAAATTTAACTAAGATAATCCTATCTCCTTGCCTTTTCACCTCCACCACACCACCTTGGAGGCTCTTATCGATCAAAACTCCCACTCCATTTCTACTCGAAGATGTCCCTGTGTACCATAGCTTGAAGCCTGTATTGTCCACCTCCTTCGCCTTTTGACCCTTCCATTTGGTCTCTTGAACGCACAAGATATTTACACACCTCCTAACCATAGTGTCAACTAGCTCTCTTAACCTACCCGTGAGGGACCCAACATTCCAGCTACCTAAACGGATCTTGGTTGGTTCGACTAGCTTCCTTACCCTTCGCACCCGCCGAGGGAGGTGTGAAGACCCTTGCTCATTTTGCACCACATCCGGGCGCCGATGTGGCGCGCCACTAAGGATGCGACGACCCGATCCTTGCTCACTTGACACCGTGCCCAGATCAAGACACGGCGCGCCACGGGGGTGACGACCCGGCCCTTGCTCATTTAACACCATACCCGGGTTCCGGCATGGCGCGTCGCTAAGAGGGTTACGCCCCAACGGGAATCTTTTGGGTCTCATTTCCATGAAAGTGGCTAAGTTTTGATGTTGGCTTGCCAAGCCTATCACACCCTCCTCCTTTACCAGGGCTTGGGACCTGCTATGCTGGAACACCAAAGGCACTCCAACCTAGGCGGAGTTACAGGGGACCCAACCTCAGACACGTTATGCCGCATCGGACCTGGGCGCGAGAAATTTGTCCAAACCTCAATTTGTATGCCTCGCTGCTTCGCTCCATTATTCTACACCAGTGTTCAGCTACATTTATGCAGGCCAGGGTATGTTTGTCCTCTCATGTATGCTTCTCAACACCAATTCTTAGCGCCATCCTTGGCTACTGAAATACGCATGAGGTGGCAAATGATTTTTACAGTGTATAGCATCAGTACCTCAGTTTAGGCAAATGATTTTCTTTGCCTTCTTATTTCAGTCTTGCACCAACTGACAAATAATTAAGCAGTCAAATCATTCGCCTTACATATACCGCTGCACTATTTGTGAATGATCAGCACCAATGTATTGTGGTGGTGGCCAATATATAATACTCTCTTGGTGCAGGATTGGTATTGGACATGTGCTTCAATCGACACACAATCGTGAGCCTGTTCTCTTAGAACAATTACTTTCCAAATTTAATCATGATGCATGTCAAAGCTCCATCTATAATCACTTCGAGGAAATAGGTAGGTTACAGTCAATTTTGCTGGCCTAGGTCTTTACATTCCACATAAAAGGTTCTTACCTTAAATTCAGGTTTGGATAGGTTGAGCAATACATAATCAGAGGTGTGCCATTTGGTATATTCTGTGCAGCTGGGAGTTCAAATTCAGTCAAAATTTAGGTGCATGTTGGGGAAGCCACATAGAAGATTGGGTCAGAGCCAATTTCATTCAGCTAAGTGTTTGTGTTTGCAAGTGAGGCTTTTGCTTGCGTTCATTTTAGATTCTTGCAGGCTGTGTATCAAGGACAACAGGGTCCATTGCCATGCCCTTCTAGTAGGTTCCTGACAGGTACATACGGTGCTCACGTGACTCTTCAACTGTTTCCTATCTTTGTTCTGTGCATATTCTGATTGCTTTTGGCATTCATTATTTTTTGTCGCAAAGTCTAAATCCATTGCTATATATTAATGCTACAGCTCTTTATACATAACCATGGTAGCATATACCTTCACAACATTGTCTAAAATTGGTTGTCTGATCCCAACAATTACATTGTTTTTTGGTTCCTTCCATGAATTCTGGACAATCTTCATATATTAATGCTACAGCTCTTTACACATAACCATGGTAGCATATGCCTTCACAACATTGTCTAAAATTGGTTATCTGATCCCAACAATTACATTGTTTTTGGTTCCTTCCATGAATTATGTATAATCTTCTCGCTACTGCCACGTTTCTTTACCACGGAACACCTCTAATTTGTTACATTGTTTTTGGTTCCTTCCATGAATTCTGTATAATCTTCTCGCTACTCCCACGTTTCTTTACCACCGAACACCTCTAATTTGTTATTCCCTAATTCAGCTCCTACTATTTCAGGTTTAGTCCAAAGTGCGAACTATCCTCATGCAACAATTACAGAGGCTCTCTGCTTTGTCCACATTACCCCTTCTGTCACAACATAGTACTAAATGGTGATAAATTATTACATGATCTATTACTTCTTTACTTTTGGTAAAGTGATGTAAGAAAGCAGAAACAACATTTTTGTCATACTAACAGGTCCCAATACCTGACAGTAAGCACCGAACCATCTTTACTAATTTCATTTTTGTTTCCTCATATTGTTCTTAGAGACAGCTTTTGCCAGATTTTGAAAGTTCTTTTTTTTAGAATGACATTGAAAGTTCTTTCTCCTATGGCAAACTGAGACAGCCCTGCACTATAAGGGCTCAACTGACAGCCCATCTGTACTGTAATTAATGTTACTGATCTTTTTGTTCTATACATAATAACATGATGTGCTATAACTCCGTCTTGCTGCCCCGTGCGAAGCACGGGGGTACCTACTAGTTAGTATATATTTCTAGAAGAGAAGTGTTCGTCAGCTGGAACAGTCATGCCTTTGCTGAACGGCAGATTATAGGTTACTTGCCAAAATTCACGGTACGCTCGCTGAGGGCCAACCTGTTAAATCAGGAATAAACGGCAGTGACTGCCCAGTTCATCAAACTTTAAGGCTTGAAAGCAACATACACATATCTTTGCAATAAAAACATTGGGGTTTCTCTAGCTGGCAATTTATACATCTAAACCAAAACGGACACACTTTTTGTGCCCACTTGGCTGCTACTTACTCCATAAGAACACCATATTAATCCATAATAAGGTTTTCATCGATCCAGGGTCATCTTCATAACAAGATCATTCCACGCATCAATAGGGCCTGGCACACACCAGTGCAAACAATCATTTTGAACGGGCGTTGATTTCCTGCTGCCCTTTGCTAAGGGATAAGGTGTTCTGTAAGGCCCAACGTGACCATCCGGCCTCAAGAACGAGAGACTGTAGGTATCCATGAGCCTCAGCCTATCCACATCCACTGAACTCCTAAGAGCAGCTAAAGCCTTGTTGAAGGATTCAAGCTCAATTTGCCTCATGACACGCTCGATGTATCCCTCTCTGTACTCTCCCTTCTTGTAGGGCAATTCCCTGTAACAAGACCCACCGTTGAACCACTCTCCATTCTCGAAATGATCAGGTGACCAGGTCCTGAAGAAAACTACTGGCTTATGTTTTGCTGAGATGATGAAGTTGAAAACAGTTTGTAGAGTTTTCCGATACAGGTGCTCAAAACCAAGTTCAGCGAGGTTCTTGTTCTGAGAATTATGACAACCAACCACTGCACCATTCTCCCAGTAGATCGCTGTCTTCAGAAACCATTGTCCGCCAGAAATAATAATATAGTCAAAACTCTCATACTGACTTGTCCAGCTAGCATCAAGTATATCAAGGTGGAGCTGTATTTCAGAGGTGGATACACCATTCTCATTCTCAAAAACATCAGATTTGATAAGGAAAGGAGCCCAGACAATGGACACTGTGAAGTTGTAGGACTGGAAGTGCCATTTCCTGTTTTTGTATTCCTTATCATGGTAAACCTCAGCAGGTTCTTCAGCCTAAACAAACAGCAAGCAGATATTCTCAGGAAAATATAGCACTCCAAATTCCCGTTTCCCATTATGGAAGAAACAATAAGATTAGAGCATCAGGGAATTTCCATCACAGCGTTATTTCCACCACGAAAATGATTAAAATAGCAAAAGCCAGCAGCAGGAAGCAAACAGTTCTACTTTTGGCAGCATCAGAAGGAAGCATATGACTAGTGGTACACATGAAGTTTAGTGAACATTGAACAAGAGTTTCCGCTATTCTTGTCAAAAGTATGGTAACAGGACCTTTACTTTTAGCTGCATAAAGACTTTACCAAAGCACTTGTTATCAAGCTAAAACATCATATCTATTATTATTTCAAAATGCAGATTTGGAATGCAAAAAAAAAAGAGTGAATTTACAGTACAATTTTGTTAAAGATCCCATCGTATTCAAATATAGACATAGGGACTATGTATAGAGGAACATGTTGGTCAGCGGACAGCAGGGCACTGCATCATGCGAGAACGAGAAAGTATTACCTTAGACAGAAGGCAAAGCAATGACTGAACTTGATTACGAAGAATGGAATCACCAATTAGTCCCCAAGCTTTGCTTCTCATAGAATCTAGAAATCTGACTGCATCAAATGGTGGAAGATCACATCCATAAGGCTTCCACTTCCAACGTAGATATTCCTTATCAGGTCTACCATTCATCATGCAGTTCTGGTGATCATCAATAAATCGACAGCTTGCATTTGTATAGGCTGGGCCAGAGGGGTTTGGTATCCATTCCCCATTGAAAAGATTGCATTTTCCTATACAATTAACACCTCACATTAGAAATACTAGAAACAAGAAAAAAAAAATAATAAAATATTCAAGTTTACTCATATCGTTTCTGCTTTCAAGATTCTAAAGCTTTGTAACCCTATACTTGTAATGTACAAGGATTGTAATTTACTACATCCAATAACAAATAATTGCTGTACTGAAAGCATTCAATTGAGCTACTAAAATTTAGACCAAGACCAACTTTATCAATATTTAGATCTTGTATAAAACTGTACTATATGGAAATAAAAAAATAGACCCAGAAATTGACTTGTCTATCTAGAGTATTTTCAAATTATGATAATTTTATTAGGACACAAATAAAGTATTGTCAAATTAGATTCCAAAAACCATGTCAATCTATAAACAGCATTTCTGAGTTGTGACTGGAGGATGCAAAAGTCTATGGTCTATAACATTAGCTGTTTACAAAGCCTCATTTTCACCCGCAAAAGTTGGTAATATCGAATAGACAGAAGGATTAAGGTTCAGTTTTGATGTCCGGAACATATTTCATCAAGACCAGACACTCACCTAACTCGTTGCTCCCATGTTCTTTTATGGATAATAATGTAGTAAGACCATTCCGGCCTCTACATCCAAGGATGTGCACAACTTTAAATATTACTGAGTCACAGCACAGTAGAACGAACAGCTGGTCTAACTTATGAAAGTTTAATAGGCCACGTAGCATTTGTGGTCCCATGCTTGTACAATAATTGTAATTAACTCGGTTGATGTCCTCAATTATCATTTATCTTACAAGATCTCATTGCTAGCACCGAGTGGTTATTGTGATCCTCAAAGCATTGTATGCCAAGGGTGTTTGCAGATATGAGGTACTTGTTGGGTATCTTTCTCAAAAAATAAAAGCAGGAATGTAAATGAGCAAAAACACAATCTTAACAAGCAGGTGAGGGTTCTTATTGAAAGCCTGCAGAGCATATGGACATGATTCACTATCTATTAAATCAGGTCCCAATGCGTCAACCAAACACTTTATGTGGTGAGTATCTTACTTAATATGGTTTAGCCAAGTCCTGAACTAGTTATGGTATGAACAGACAGATCACAGGGAACCCAGAGTTTGGCTATCCGCTGTGCCTAGTGACAAATCAAGAAGATGCAGTTCTATGGCTCTAAAGGTTGTAGGTATGCCATGTTTATGATGGTAGAAAAGCAAAATTTCAGTAACAAAGCAAGGCATGAAGAGATATATCAGGGTATTGGAAAATATGAAAGAACTAAATGGCTTGCAAAATATTGGAAAACAGTGATGTGCTGTTAAGTGCTATTAATTCAGATTTCAGAGTAGCAGACAACCTCAAGGAAGTGGACGCCTGAAGCACAGTATTTGGCAAATAATATATTGGTACAGAACAGTACAACTGATCAACTAAAGCTTGTATCACTCAAAGCTGGAAAACAAAAAAGGAACAAAATATTTTTTTTGACATGCTTAATGAGACAAGATATAATTCTAACGTCACCATGGAAGATAACTTAACCATATGAAGCCAACCTCATGACCAGATTTGTGATATACCATTAATGAAAGAGCGGTACAGTTGTACAAATGTTGCCTTTTCTTAGACAACAGAGCTCAAAAAAATCTACTTGAGGAATTACATTTTATGGACTGGTTAGAGAAAGAAAACATGCAATTAAGCAAGAAAGGAAAGGACAGCTTCCAAAAGAGCGAATGTTTATGTAAGACAAAGAAATACAAACAATTTTTCAATAACAACAGCTTGACAATTTTAAGTGATGTACCAAGCGAGGGAGGATATCACACACAAGGACTGCTTGGAGCGGTAGACAACTAGACACGCAATCTGCCTCTCTTTGTTTATCAATCAGCCTTGCGCAATCAGCTAATTTTGTTCTTGTGGCCTTTTTACATTTTTTACTATTTCATATTATCTTGCTTCCTTTTTTACCCTGTTAATGCTACATATTTTCATCTCTTTTTATTTCAAATGAAACACAAGAATCTGGAGATACCTTTAATTAGCAATTCAATATGTTTATGTGAATTTCATGTTATTTTGCAATTTATATGACTATAGCCAGATCAGAAAAAAAAATCATCAGCACTATTAAATTTCACTAAAATCTTGGCAAAGATCAAAACACATTCGTCTTGTTTCTTCTCTGATCCAATTACTAAACATATCTAAAATCTAGTTATATAATCAGTAAGCATTAATCACTTGTCACTAGGGTTGTAAATTTGTTATTGGATCGTATAAGGACGGATATTGCTTACACCATATTTGTTTTCATATTTTCCCTTAAAGTTGGAGTAGGATACAAGTAATGTCAGATACTATACAAATGTGGATTTGTCTCAGTTACAAATACGAATAAATTTGTATTAAAAAAGGACAAGCCGGATACGACCTTCAGTCACGAAAAAAAATCATCGGAGATACCAAAAAATTATAAATTCTCTCATATTAATAACACATGTTTCAATTTTAGTCAAATGGTTCTTTCCATATTTAAAAAAAACTGCGAAGTTGCATTAACTGTACATTTGTATTTTCTCATATTTATTATTGAAGTTAGATTTAAAACTTAGTTCATACTATACTTTGAGTTTATTAAAATATTTCAGTGTTGCTGGATTTAAACTTAGTTCATACTTCACACATCTATATACTTTAGAAAACGATAACCAAATCTACTTCATTTACCTATTTTGAGCTAAAATTTATCTTGGGCTTGCAGTCCACTCCTAATGGGTATCCAATAAAACTATCTGAACCCAATATCCAACTTAGCTATCTGAATTATCTGAACAGATATACGATATCCAATTGATACCGCCCTTCTTATATTCATATCCGGTATCCAGGAAAAAAATCCAAATCCGTATTCAATATCCAGGAAAATGTCTACATATACAAATAAATGCCCCACCCTCCTCAGTCGATCGGACGGTCAGGAAACAGCCGTACCTTGTCACTATTGGGTAATCAACTCGAATTAAGAAATGCCAAGGCAGAACAAAACAATATAGCTCCTAGTTCTCGAAGGGTTAGAAGTAATATTTTAAACCCATCTTCATGAATACAGGTGGCTAGGTGGAGCTTTGTCCACGTGGTAGAGTATAAATAATTAATGTTCTTCGAGGATGAGGTCAAAATTCCAAGCTGCTCGATTCCCTTTCTAGCAACAGCTCGAGCGCTCTTGCCACATGAAGCACCTGAAATCACGCTCTTCAAAAAGTCTCCACTAAAATTTTAATATTCATTATTCTCCCGTTCCTATTTAGCAAAGGGAAAATTTTCAGACGTACAGCAGGGGCACACACAGCAGACTGACAGCTCCAATCTTTTCAGTTCCCTAATAAATTGCGTCACCAAAACAATATAAATCATCCATGAAATCGGATCAAGCTACAACAAACTCTTAATTTAACAATTTGATCGCCCCATAAAGACCCGAATTTCTTTTGTTGAGCAAGATAAGGATGATGCTACGTTCCAGCATTAAATTCAAAGCAAATCGACACCATAGCCCCCAAATCTCAGAACAAAAAAGAACATAGTCCCCAAATCTCAGAACAAAAAAGAAACTGAAGGTATTAAACCCTAAGATCCCGCACCAGGGTAACAACTAACAACCCTTAGAACAGCAGAGAAATCGAATCCCGCACCTTTTGTGATCTGCAGCGCCGGCGCCGGAGACGACGGGAAGGAGCAGAGCACCCGGAACAAGAGGCCGGCGAGCAGCAGGAACCCGACGGCCTTCACCACCAATGGCCCTCCCAGCGCCCACCATTTCCCTGCACCGCGACCCCACGGCGACGTCGGCGGTCCTGACCACCACATCGGGCTCGAGCCCATGCTCCAGCGTCCGTGCTTTAGGGAGGGAGAGGGACTGCCTCAGGAGACAACAAGAGGCGAGTGTGACCGACAGCGTCCGTGCTTTAGGGCAGAGACGCCAGATGGCGACGTGTCGGCTCAGTGCTGTCGATGTCGGCGTGGCCGTGGGCCCGTGGTGTTAGTCTGCAACTCTCCATTTTTGTTTGTAGAATCGGTGACGACTTCTCCAGTCGTGAGTCGGTGCGTGTCAGTAAAAGCGAGCATGTCAATTTGCTGAGGGATCGATTTCTCATCAAACCAAGCAGCTGGACCTATAAGTAAATTATGATGTGCCAGTTCGGACCGTGAGTCGGTTTCAAATTGCCACCAGGCATATTTGATATTCGGGGTGGCTGCCCATCCGACCTGAGGCACATGTGTATTTGGTGAAATGAAGTCACTTTTCAGTTCTTCATGCCACTTCCATTAGATTTATCTTTGTCGGTGTTAAACCACGGGTATGAAAAGTCAAAAATACCTCTTAAGTTAGAATATGCAATTAACTTTTTTGAGCCTCTTAATGACCTCAAATGAAAAAACTCAAAACTAGAAGGGTGTAGATCTCGGTAATATCTATAATTTTTGTATAGAAAATATCTTTATTTAATTCCATGAAAAAAAGATATGGTTTAATTTTATTCATATGTTTGAGAAAAAAATCATATTTTTTATACAAAATTAAATGAAGATAATTTTTATATAAATATTATAGATCTCGACGAGATCTAAAACTTTCTAGTTTTAAGTTTTTTTATTTGAGGTTGTTAAGATGATAAAAAAATTAATTACATATTAAGATCTAATGGATATTTTTGACTTTTCTTACGTACAATTTAACACCGCTAGAGCCAAATCTAACGGAAGTCCAGCTTGGGGAAGGACATCCCCAGTGATCCGATAAGTATACTTATGCGATTATTAAGTCTATCTTATAGTCATAAAAATATTAAAAAATATTGAGCACATAAAGGTTCACCATAGTATCATAAGAAAACTTAAAATTGTCAAAAATATGTGGACACATGAAGGTCCACGTTTGTCGAGTCTTAAGATTCTTAAATAAAATTGTGAAACCAAATAAAGATATGTTTTAGTTAGGGTGTATGTTTAATTTACTTAGAGTCAATAAAATTCATGAAAAATAATTTTGTCTTTGAGATGATGAATAGTTGCTCTGTTGTAATCCCTTACAAGTACCTAGTTTTTAAACTTAAATTCTCCTAAGTTTTGGTTAGAACTGCTTTGATATAAGAATTTACTCTAAACCTGAAACTTGTGGAGGCATATACTTAAACTAAGTCTAGGTGGTTAGGAGATAGGACATGAAAGTCTATCTGCTGTCTTACTCCTGACAATACTAAGTTCTGGTGATTTATCTTTTGAAAATTTAAAACCTTACATGATGAGCTCTTGTATGACATAGTTTAAATTCCTACCAAAACCATACATTTACATACATCTAGATTAGGAAGACTCATTCATGCTACTTGTCTTTGTATTGAGTGTTGTCAACCTTTAGACCCTATGAAGAGTCTCGTCATACTTTTAAATCAAGATCACGTATACATCACCCAAATATGCACTACTCTACACTGGAGTAGGCGCAACAACATGTCATTTCATCCACCAGAAAATGTCTTACTCTTACACTGAGAGTAACTACCACAAAAAATAGTCATTCCATTTCCATTCATTCAATAAATGCTCTAAAATTCTTGTTATAATCTCCCAGAAATTTTTCTTGGTGATGGAGGTATGAGCTATGCAAAAGCTATTGAAAAAATAGAAAAAAAGAAGAGAGGAATTAAAAATGGACAAGTGTCCGACGCACCTCTCAGAAAAAATAAATAAAGAATAAGATAGCTCATACTCTCTAGCCATGTTGTTCAAAAGGTCAAAATTCCAAAAGAGAGATTCATTTCAAGGAGCAAAGTAGAATCAGGTTTTCACCATCACTACCATCATATCCACACACACATGCACATCTTTTTTAATGAGTTAAATGCATCGAAGGCCCTTGAACTTGTAAGCGTGTGTCACATAGGCCCTTGAACTTTGAAAATACATTTCTGACCCCTTAAACTTGTTAAGTGGTACACATAGGCCCATGAGCTTTAAAAATGCATTTCAAACCCCCTAAACTTGTTAAGTGGTACACCATAGACCCATACTTACCATACAGACATTTTTTACCAATATGATGTTACTAGGTGGCAAAAAAGATGCACCAAACCCCCTGAAACCCAATCCGTGTCACTGTCATCATCACTGGAGCCACTTCACACAGGAAGGACAATGAAGGGAGGATCAATAGCTAGAGGGTGAGGTGGACATGGCTCCTGTCAACAATGCTTTCGCACGTGACTGGCCATGGTATGACCGAAGCAACGTGATCGGAGCCACACGCATGCGGTCTGGCCTACAAGTAGGAGGACCATCACTAGTGGCTAGGGTCGTTTGCAACACGCCATAGTGCCACCCCATCCTCTAGTCACTGATGTTGTCCATGAGAGCACCTCTGTGCGGAGGCAACTTCTACACCAATGACAACAACACAAATTGAGTTTTAGGGGTTTGGTGCTTAACTTTTTGCCACGTAGCAACGCCACATTAGCAAAAAAATACCCTCGTTGCAAGTATGGGCATGTGGTGTACCACTTAACAAGTTTAGTATGCCAGAAATGCATTTTAAAGTTCAGGGGCCTATGTGTACCACTTAACAAGTTTAAGGGGTCAGAAATGCATTTTAAAAGTTCAGGGGCCTGTGTGACACACTTACAAGTTCGAGGGCCCTGGTGCATTTAACTCTTTTTTAATTGTATGACTTGACTCTCTATGGATCTATTGTTTGACTTTACAATATATATAAAGTAAGTAACCTAACCTTGTTAAGCTATTCCTATGAACTCCACTATATTTACTAGTATAGGAGGGCATGACATTATTAATGCCTCAGTGAGATCCACAAATACCAAATATATAAGAGACGTGAGGGTGTCATACAATTAAGCTCTGAGTTTTATTTCGAAAACATTACAAAACCCGAAATTTGGGTAGAGTGAAGAGTTTGAAACATAGTGCCTGATTTGATTACTCTATCTTTCGATTGCTCAAGACCCAAGTAATAGTTAAGAAGCCTCATGGTGAAAGGTAATACAGGTAATTTCAAAAGTTAGAGTAGTTTTTTCTAATTCAAAGAAGAATTTTTGTTTGAAACCATGTGAACTTTTAAGGTATGAAAGCATTGCAGCAACTCCTGATCCAAGTTTATTAGATAGGCTTTGCTAAGGGACTAGCAAAGGGTAAGCTTGGGGGAGCTTGTTGACGGTCGTTAACGTCAACATTTAAAATAATTATAAACATGATAAATGGATCAACCATATGGAAAATAATAGAAGTATAGGAGGTTATCTAACAAATTCCACGAGTTTTGGTATTCTGTTATTTTCCAGGGACTATTCCAGAAAAGCATAATAAAGGAAACAAATCAGAATAAATATAGGAATATCCCGAGACAGGATATCTTCCATAATATTCAGGAAGGATCCAGAAGACACCGGAGAGAAGCGGGCCACGAGGGGCTGACAGGTGGGGTCAGTCGGCCCCACCCATGGCCTGCCGGCCACCCCCTATAGGAACTCTCCACGACCTTTTGGAGTCTTCTACCACCACTTTTGAGGAGTCATCTCAACCCTACATTAAGTCGGTTTGATCCAACGAGCTGTCGTTGATCCCACCGGGCTATAATTAGAGCCTTATACCCTTGTAGAGCCAAGCCAGATCTAAAGCTCAAGAGCATGAAGCCCTAATTCCTACCTAGTAGATCTAGGCCAGCAATCAAGATATATTAGTTCTATCTAGAACTAGTTTTATTTAGAGATTAGAGATATAGAGTTGGAGAGTGTAGTTCTGGAGGAGTTCTGACCTGTCGATGCTTCTTCATCGGTGTATTCTTCAGGATCAGATCCTCTCACCCAGGATCTGTATTCTGAGATACCCTAGTATTTGACTTCTGGTTCAAGTAACCAACATTGTCCTTATTGTTCTTTATGTTTGCAACTCTTCTTGAGTGCTTTGATCTTGATCATTACTTGATTGAAGTAGTAATTCGTAGTGTAGGAATGGTGCCTAGGCTAGTGAAAGGTCCTAAATGGCTAGAGGGGGATGAATAGCCTATTGAAAATTCTACAAACCACTAGAGCAAAGGTTAGATTAACACTTAAGCGAAGCTTTTTGCTCTAGCTCTACTAGGGGTGCAAAGCCACCTATCCAAGAAATTCTAGTCAATTGAGTGTCTAACAAACAATAGCAAGAACCTAAGACACTCAACACAAGCTAGCAAAGGAAACTAAATAAGAGAGCTAGCTAGGAAACAAGACAAGGTAGGGATGAATGTAAAAACAAAAGGTAGAGGTGATTGTTATACCGATGCCTTGGGAGGGATGGATGTCAATATGAAGAACCAATCACAATGAATACCAAAGAGTAGTCCAGAGACAAGTTGACACAAGATTTTTCTCACGAGGTTCACTTGGGTACCACCAAGGTAGTCCCTGCTGTGTCGACTACTCAAATGGTGATTCAGTGGCTAATAGACAATCACAAGCCTAGCCCACTACTCGGGCGCCACAAGAATCCACCCAAATGGGAGTAACTCAATGACATGAGAAATCCATTAGAGATACCCTTTGGCTCTCCGCCGAGGTGGGTACAAGCCCTCTCACAATCGTCGAAGCAGGCCACGAACAATCACCAATCGCGTCGAAGCTTCCTCAGTCGCCCAAGTTGTCTAGGTGTTGACAAACACCAAGAATAACAAGAAATCTCACGACGATGACGATGACCAAGTGCCACTAAGATGCAATTCAATGATCAAAGCACTTGGATCACTCAAACTCTCACAAGAATGCAATTGAAGCAAAGAGAGATGAGTTGGGGGCTATCTCAAGCAAGCACAAATGTGAAAAATGAATGGGAGGTGCAAGAGAGAGCCCTAGGAGCTGTCCGAAACATATTTATAGCCTTCACCAAAAGACTAGCCGTTTTGCTCCTCATCTTCAACTTCCTACGTCACTTTGGACGCTGTCTGCAAGGGGGTCCGGACCATCGACCGCACGTCCGGACCCTCTGCTAGTTTGAATCCGCTCGTTGTCGCCTTTGTCTGCTGCTGCCACGTAGCTTCGGACGCTCTACACAGTGCTAGTACGGACCAAAACTCCATGCGTCCGGACCCTATGCAGAGCCGGTCCAGAGAGCTCCAAATGCCCGAACGGTTGTTTGGAGTGCCGTGTCTGGACAACACTTAGTGTCCGGACACTCCACCAGAGGGAGTCTAGAGAGCTCCAACCTCCGGACGCTGCATCCGGACCACGATCACCGTCCGGATCTCCTATTTGCTATGAGCCGAGCTAGGGTATGCTTCTGGACGCATCGCCATTTGTCCGGACTGAGCAACCCCAATGTCCGGACCACCGTTCGGCGCTTGATCTTGGCCAAACTGAGCTGCCACTTCTTCTCCAAGTTCATGTGAGCTAATACTAGTGTTACAACACTTGTGCACATGTGTTAGCTTTTACCTTGAAATATCTTGAATTATATTTCATTCTTTGTCACTTAGGTTCATTTTAGATATGCAATGCAAATGACCTAGTGGCACATGATAACCACAATCGACACGAATTTTCCCTTCTTGATAGTACGGCTATCTATCCTAAAGGTGATCACACTCTCTATAGTGTCTTGATCACTAAACCAAAAATGGCCCTATGATATACCTTTGCCTTGAGCCCATTTTTGTTTTTCTCTTTCTTCTTTTCTTTGTCCATGAAGCACTTGATCAATGCACCATGATCATCCACATTGCTCCATCTCATGTTGGATTACCATATCTTGATCACACACTTAGGTAATAGGGTTAGTCCATGGAAGTCATCAATTAACCAAAACCAAACTTGGGCTTTCAACTAGGTTTACTTGTGAATGTCCCGGATTTTCTAGATAACGGTAGCTTGTGAAGATAACTTTATATCTTCGTTGATTCCTCTGTAGTCCATTTCCCATAATAGGTTTGGCAGGCACATAGGTGCTCGGTAGGAGAGAACTCTGTTTTTGCTCATATTTAAGTCATCGCCCTTTAAAGAACAAAAAAGACATAGCTTACCTAGTGACCAGAATTAGATAGTCCTTGGTTCTTTCTCCCCGTATTGTTAGTTTCTATACCTGGTTGTGCAATGGGTTAAGTTTATAGACTTAGTCTTCCTCATAACATCATTCCTTTGGGTTCGATATTTAAAACTGGGTTACTCTCGGTGAAGTGCTACATCGGTATTTATCTATGCGCTTGCGGATAATTATCTTACTCATGCGCATCTAATTTATACCAACACCCACATATATGACATGCCTTTACTCCAACATAGCAAGGTACAATTGGTTGACATATGCATTTATACTTTGCTAGGACTTGTGTAGAGCATATAGACATCACTCATGCTTATAAGGCTCATTCATGAAAATCAAATGAATTGTATGTACATATGGTACCACTATTGTTTCGTTGAATTGTTTGATCTAGTGGTAGCATATGACATGCTGATAAGCTTGCAACCTCACATGTTTAGTCTAGAAAGGATGTTCTAAGTATTTAACCAGCATGGATAAGATAATCGTTGCAAGACATGTGAAGAAGCTTGTCCTTGGTTTAAACCGCGTTAAATATTTAGGACAAGTGGTCTAGATTGAACTAAAGTTGATAATCACTTCATCATTTTCTAAATTGACTTGATAATGTTTACAAGTGGTTCCCTTTGTGGTAATGGATGCCAAAGGGGGAGAAATTGTATATTCGATAATAATATTGATTTTGAACAATGTGGGGGAGAGTTTAGAACCAGGGGAGAAAATTGTAGATTTGAAAATGAGAAATTAAAATTAAGTACACAAGTAGGGGGAGAAAGCTTATGAACAACTTGTTGCATTTGGATATTCATTCACTCAAATGCTTGTTTGCTGTTGGTATTTCTTATGACTACTGGATAAATCCGCAAGCGCACAGATTATACTGTTGTAGCACTTCACCTAGGAGTATTCCAAGGTATCGTAATTTATATTTTCACAAGGAAAAGCTGGGCTAGAAATGATATTTGGATAGAGATCCTAGAGAGCACCTCAACTTAGTACCAACTAGTATAGGGGGGTAAACGATATATGTGAAAGGAAAGGGTTGATGAATGAATAAACCAAGGTAAATGATACTTAGAACAGACTAGATAGAATAGCTAGGTGGGAGGACAATGAGAGAGTAAAGGGACTCCTATGTAATTCACTCTACTTCAATATACTTAGCCAATTAACTAGTCTAAACACTATAGTTTGTCTCCTCAATACAAGTATGCTAGGCGAGGGGATAGATCAGTAGGAGGACAAAACTCCTACTGGACGGCGCCCTCTTCTTACGGGGCCTTACCTTTTAAGAACTTGCCTAAGAACACGTGGTGGAATACAACGACTAGACAAGACTGTCACCTCTTGCTAGCTACCACAAACAATCCGTGCAACAAGCGGTAACCAAGGATAAGATGTTGTATAAGCACCACGCTTACAGACAACTTACTACTTTGACTACGATCTATAATCAAAGCACCTTATGACAGGCAATGATCGCATAGGGAAAGGCCACAAGGATCATAGACTATGGATGAAAAGGCTATTAAAGAGCTATAGGATATAACAAGACTATAACAAGTATAGTAATGCTCAAAGTAAATACTAAGTAAAGTAGAGGAAAAGTAATATATTGAATAAGATAAAGTCTTACAAAGAAGGAAAGATACAAGAGCTATACCAGACTTTCTAGAAGACGACTCCAGAAATCCCGAGCGTAGCTCGACTCAACTCTAACTCCCACTCTAGACTAACTACTAGAACAATCTAAGGAATAGAGTTTGTAGGCTTCTTCACCATGTGTAGATAGGGGGGTATGAGCCTCTATTTATAGTGGGGGGTGGAGTAGGACTACTTCAGCGCCACGTCATCGATCCAGGGGGCTTCAATCCTCCACCCTTGGATCCAACCGACCTTGAACCGCCTTTGGATGAATGGTGATGATTTCCAACATGTGTTAGTGGGTATGGCGGTTGGCAGGAGGTGAACCGACATAGGGGTGGTCGGCCGACCCCCCTATGGCCTGTGGGCCATCCCTCGGTCTTCTAGGGGTGGCCCCACTGGTCAGGGACCAAGTGGGGGCTAGGTGGGCCCAGAGGGAGGTCGGACGACCCCCCCTTTGGGGTCTCTGACCCACCTCGTCCTTCTAGGTGTTGGTCCCACTTGTCATTGATGTTGGTTGTTTGGTCTGAGGTGGTTGTCATGTTTATATCCTTGGTGTGGGCCCATGGATCCATGTGTTTTGCATGTGAGCCGTTGGGAGAAAGCACAGAGTGATCCAAGGGTTGGAAATCACTCTGAGGTGCTTCTCCTGGATCCTGGCCAAGGGGGGAGAGCTAGTGGGCCCATTGGGTGGTCGGCTGACCCCCTATGTGGGTCCCACTAGCTCTCCTTTGCTCCATTTCTTCAATCCTGCAATCAAACACTCCATGGACATGTGGAACTTGTTATTTGATAAAGTATGTTCATGATGTGCTTGTTTATCCTTGATCCTGAGGTTGGTGGCATCATTTTAGTTATGTAATTATGTATCATTGTTGGTGCCAACACTTGCATTGTACAAATTTCCAATACTACACATGCTTGTGTGATGTATGCTAAGTGGTAACATTGATTTATATTTGATCACTAGCATGCATAGGTGTTAGCTCGATAGCCATTCCTTTCATTTAGAATTTGTGTCCAATTAGTATCGAGCTAACCATGTTGTTAACGAATATGAGAAGAGTGCACTCCGATTGGTATCACGCTTCAAAGGTGTAGAGATAGCAATAAAGTCTCTAAACAAGTCTCTAAACTCCGATTAGCAATAAAGTCTCACCCATATTACCTTAGTCCTTCATGGGGCTTATAGCATTATCCTTTGTCTTGGGAGGTTTAGAGATAGAACAACTTGACTTGAGCACTAGTTTTCTCATTCTTTCACAAGTTTCATATTGGAGGTTTTGCAAAGTTTTGTAAAAGAAAGACTTAGTGTTCCTCAAATGGTACTCTCGAGTCACTCATATGGTGTATGATTCCTCACCAAGGCACATATCAAAGTTTGCCTTCTTTTTCATCCAACTCTAAAGACTTATGTGGAGCTATAGGTCGGGATCAAAGATGTAGCAAACTTACCTTGCATATATTGTAAAGTCAAATTTCGGATCCAAGGAGAGAAATGTCATACTCTTATATCAAGATGTGCAAGTGTGTGGAAACATGGCAAATGCTCAATACTCCTATATTTGGATGATCTTTGTTTCCTAACTTATTATTTTGAGACATAGCTATCTTTTAATTTTTCTATGAGCTTTGAAGATGCTCATCATATTATTATTATTTTTTCATGAGCTTTGATGTGCTCATCATTTTTTCTAAAATTTGGGACTTTGATGTGTCCCTATAATTTTTCATAATTTTGCATAGTCTATGTCTCATTTACTAGCAACATACTAGAGAGAGATTTTTCTACTAGAGCATGGAGTATGAACTATGTGGAAATGTAAGGCATGTTTCTGCGTACTTCCAGTGTAGAAGCAACATGTATATGTGGCATGTATGTGATCTTGATCTTGGGATCATGATAAGTCTCTAAACAAGGGTCACAAAACTTGACCAAACTCAACACAAAGCAAGTAGCTTATGTAGAAAGCTTATATCATGAAAGAGCATATATGGCTTTGGTAGGAATTTTTCACCATTGAGGAACAAAAAGTGTTTTATCATTTTAATAAATAAAACTCCGATAGTCATTTTTGCTTAGAACAAAATTATAACATCTCTTATCTTGTCATATCATGTATCACAACAACTTAGACTTAGTTACATCATTCGCAACCCACAAAAGTTTGAGGTTCATGATGGTTTCTTTTAAGACAAGTAATCCATACTTAGAGAAATACCAAGTTGTAAACTAAATACTAGAAAAACATTTAGCAGAACAACTATTCATCATTTCCATAGGAGATATTAATTTTCATGGAACATATGAGAGTGGAGAAAAGTCTTTTTATTTTTATCATATATAGATTTTTTTTAGATGCGGAAACAAAAGATAAGCAGGAAAGTGCATGAATACAAATGCTGGAATTAAAAACTTACCTTAGTGGAGGAGGGAACCTCCCCCAAGCTTATCTTTTGCTCAATATGGTGGTGGCGGATATGGATGTTATTGCCACCACGAGTCCCACTACCGGTGTTGTTCTTCTTGCAATGCTTGGATTTGTTCGACAGTTTGCTGGACAATGCGTGCTGTCTCTCCATGCTCAACACGCAGCTCACCAAAAGTATGTGAGTTGATCAAATTGTTGCCGCCGTTCCCGATGCTCCCTATCTGAAGGACCGGAAACGGCGACCAGGGGGGTGAATGGGAGCCAAATAAAAATTCCTTTCGGAAGATCTTGACCCTTGTCCCAAACATGTCCCAATGAGAGAACTAGGTTCACAACCCACAAGTGGGTGGATGTTCTAGGAGATGTCCTAGGAATACATCGGAACTACTCTCGAGAGTGAAGAAACAAACCGCAACAAAAACGGAGAAAAACAACAACCAAAATGGAGCTTCGGACCACTCATACACGACCTCTGGACCAATGGAGAGTGATCCGGAGGGTAGTCTGAAGACTGGTCCGACGGACACCCACGACCTCACCAAAGCACACAGTAAGCGCCTGACCTCCGGACTCTTACCACCGGACTGGTCCGATGCTGCTTCAGACCAAAGCTCAAGAGTCCAACGCTAATCCTTGCTCCATCCAGAAACACACAGTGCACACCCGACCTCCAGACCTGAAGCTCTGGACTAGTCCGACGCTACCATCGGACTAAGCCAAGGAGTCCTACGCGTGGAAAAACACCACAGACTCCCTCGTCGAGACCGTCGGACCAGTGCTCGATGGTCCGATGCCTCAACCGAGAGGTCCGACGCTCTCACGCAGAAACTCTGTACCCCGCGAAAACCGATTTCCTCTCCTCCAAGTCTTCCCAAATCCTAACCAAATGATCTCCACTAGTAACCCAACTTGATCGGCATGTTTCTAGTACTATGGAGGAGCTATCCCGGAGAAATCATCGCTTGATTTGGTTCGGATTGAAGGGAAACGGGGATTTGGGGAGAAGGGGGCAAGCACGAAGAACACCGCAAAGAAATTCCTTCGGTGTGCTCGTGAGGTTTTAGGAAAATTCCTTCGGTGCAAAGTTTCTCCTCACAAGTACCAAAAACTTGATTCAAACAGATTTGCAAGAGCTACTCCCTACAAAGAGATTTCATCTCGGGAAAAAAGAGAGAGAAAAAGCAAAAACGAAGAACACAAGCAAAAACGTGAGACACGATCAAGTAATCAAAGCCGCCATGGCTAGCGGAGGGTAAGGCCTCTGATTCCCACCAAAAGGTTCGCGAGTTCTTACAGAGGTTGGTGAAATCAACCTAGGGCCCTCATTAACTAGAGAGAGGTTAGAGAGAGAGGAGTGTTGCAAGTGATTAGAGTTCAAGAGGTAGAATGAGGATACCCCTTCATCCCTTATTTAACAGGGCTTTGGCTATTTCCCAAAGACCCCCCAGATACATGAGTAAACTACCTAGCCTAAGCATTGCAGTCCAAACTCCGGAAAATATCTTCCTTGATTTGAATGGACGGCCCCGCTTCCTGTCGGGAGTTGCCGTCGCCTTGATGTAACCTCTAGGATTCCGCCACGTGCCATCCCCGCTTCCTTGGAAGCTCCGCCTAGGTTTTGAGGCCCAAACCCAGGAAACCTGCCACCGGTAGCTTTGGGCTCAACTACCGAACCCCGAGTTTTTAGGCCCAAACTCGGAAACCGTCCTCGGATGGTTTTGAGGCCCAAACCACCAAACCACTCGACTTGAGCCACCTTGTACTCGCCCGGTCGGACTCTGAGTCCCATGAGCCTCCGCTCAACCCGCTCGTCCGCCGTCTTGACTTGGTCAACTCGGTCTACTTCCATGTCTTCTCGCACTCGCCAGTGCCGAGTACTAGCCACCACAGCTAGTCCGCCGGCGCCCATGGTCCCTCAGTCCGAGCCCCACTTCCACCCTTCACCGCTCTCAGTCCATCGGCATGGCAAGCCTCTACTCGACCTTCTCCACGCCATTGACCACTGTCACTAGGCATAGCACCTACAATCTATCCTTTAGCTACACTCAAACCGAGGACGGTTTGTTGTCAAGAAGGGGACAATGATGAGGAAATGACACCTTCGGATACAACCACAACCATAGATTATAAGGTGAGTTCATTCCTACATTTACACAATGGTTCTTGGTACAACTCACTTGGTTCCACATGTATATGTCAATATTTGCTTGTAGATACAAATATGTCTCAATGTGCAAAGTCTTCAAAGTTCAACATTCAGTTCGTTGGCAGCCCAACAACGCTTCATTGGGAGGGCCATAACTCATCCATCCGGAGTGTGATTGAGGTCAATGAGGACCTGATGGAAAGATTATTTGATAAGATTTCAAATAGATCTGGTCCCACCTCAATATCACGTCGGCAAGGTCTTCAAATCATCACGACACTCAGCTACTATTTCTGCGAGATGCTACGACGTCATCTTGGACTTGTCATGCAACCTTGGGACCCTGGCCCAAGTAGGACAACGTACCAAACATGTGTAGAATACCCAAAGATGGTCCAAGACGTCCTCCTCCTTGGCCACCACCTTAGGAGGGCAGCAAGGTCGTCCAACCCAAGTTGGAGGCCCAATCCAATTCGAGTTCGAGTCCATCTCGGGTTCCAGAAGCAGCCAATGGTAAAACAGATGTCCAGATCGCATACGGACTCCGTTTTCTATGAAACATACATGGATGGAAAGATAATTTGATAAGGAAACCAACCCAATTGGTTTCATGTAAAATTCCTTCGGAGTCAACGGGAATCGTCGAAACAAGTTGATGTCCAGAATCTGTCCAGACGCTGCGTCGTCGTCTTTTAGGCCGTTGGGCTTTGTAACGAGTTGGCCCACCTTAGGGACGTGAATGGCTGCCCTAGGACGCCTCTTAGACCATATAACCAGCCGTCGCCTCCTACTTTAGGGTTTGGGTTTTGCTTTAGATCAATCTGTCGTTGAACAGTCGCCGTTTTCGGTTTGTGAAACCCCACATTCGTGATCTAAATCATATATCCGCAATTGTCACTTCACTTGAGTTGCATTTTATCTTGTTATTGCTTGTGTTCTTCGATTCGCAGCAGGGATTAGCCTTCTTGGCGAGGTCAACCGGATTGTGACACGGTTGATAACCAGAGGAGACGTGGTGCTAAGATTGCAGGGTTCGGTCTTTGTGATCTGAAGCCGGATCGGTGTGTCTCTCTCCGAACAAATCGATAGTTATCTTGAACTGGTGGAAGATCGGGAACCCAGTTCACATCAGAGGAGGAAGTGACCAAAGGTGGTCGGCCAACCCCCTAAAGTGGGGATTCCACTCATGCTTTTTCTAGTGCTTGGTGAAAGGTGAAATATGCTATGTGATGTGATCAAAAGTGGAGCTAAAGTGCACAAGATTATCCTCTTTAAACAAAGAGTAGTGGGGGACAAAGGTTTGTCATGCTTTGACCAAAGGTGATTGATGTGTTTTCTTTTTCAAAGCATGACAAAGTGAAAGTGAAAGGTGTCATGATTCCTCACTTTGGACAAGGAGTAGTGGGAGACAAGAGTGTGTCATGCTTTAGCAAAAAGTGATCGATGTACTTTCTTAAAGCATGACAAAGATAAAGGGATGTCTCCTAAAGCAAAATTTGAATTTTGAAAATCTCACTACTCAAATCATGAGATGCTTGGACAAAGGATGGTGGGGAAGAAAGAGAGAGATGTCCAAGGGGTACCTAGGGTGGTCGGGCGACCCCCCTAGGCCTCCAATTTTTTTCTTTTATAAAGGTCACAAAGTATTCCCTAGTTAAATAATCCAAGGTAGGGTGCATAGGGGTGGTCGGTCGACCACCCTATGGCCCTATCTTTTGTCAATTTTTAGTGCTAAACTAATTTCAAGTTTTATTTAATCTGAAACTTTATTTTTCTATTTTTTAAGCATGATAGAAATTAAAGAATTTAACTGAATGCAAGAAGGGAAATAAAGGATAACTACTGACTTACCTTACATCTAAGGCTCCTTGATTTTAAGTCCTCGAAGTAGGACTCTCCTTCTTGTTCATTCTTCGGGTGCACTTGATGGCTCCGGAGACGGAGACTGCGGAGTGTGCACCTCCCTTTCTTTCCAAACCTGCCTTGGATTGGCGGGTTCGCCCTTCTTGAGTTCATTGATCTTGGTCTCCGGGTATTGCTTCTTTTGACGTGGAGCTCAAACTCTTCTTCTTGGTGGATGTGCTTTAACCTGTTTGTTAAGTTTATAACCATTGAAAGCACACTTTACCTTGTGACTCGGGAACTGGAAATGGATCTGGCCCGATCCTACGTAGATGACCATGTTGGTGGTGTTTAGGAAGGGCCTTCCCAAGATGACGGGGACGTCCACATTGGCTCCCATGTACAAGATGATGAAATCGGTGGGGATGTACTCATCTTGGATGTTTACCAAGATATCCCATACAAGTCCCTTGGGAAACCTTATCATTTGATCATCCATCTGCAGACGAACACATGTAGGGACCATAGGTCCTCCTAAGAGATTATCATAGGTTACCTTAGACATGATGTTGACGCCTGATACGAGATCGCAGAAGGCGTTGTGGAAGGTTTGTTGTCCAATTGAGAACTTGATCGTCGGGTGGCCTGGATCTTCCTTCTTCATGATGAAGGGAGGATCGAGAAGATAGCCCCAATAGGAGCGAAGTGGAGGCTTACCGAACCTCGTTGTGACCATGTTAACATGCTCAATCAAATCTTCTGGTTTCCCAAGAATCTTACCTTGTTCTATAGATGGCATAGCTGTTGCTAATTGAGCTAATTGTGTTTCTAGCATTTTATAAAAACTCAATTGATTTTTCATAGCAGTGGTAAAGCTATCCATTTTCTCACCAAAATTTTCAAGAACTTTATTAGTGGCAATCATCTTTTTATTAATACCATCATTAATCTTAAATTGACCAAGAACAAGATCTTTTAATGAAGGCCGGTTATTGTAAGAATTGTAATTGTTGTAATTGCTATTACCTCCATTACCTTGGTAGAAAGGGCGTGAGTTCCAGCTTCCTTGTTGTTGGGGTCGATACCCGTTGTTGTTGTTGTTGTTGCTGATGAAGTTCACGTCTTCCTTCGATGTCTCGGGGAAATAGTTGCCCAAGTGATCATTTCCTCGGCACACCTCGCACCATGGATTAGCTTCGATAGCTTGTGTGGCGGTGATGGGGTAGATGGCCTCTCGTTCCTTTTTGGAACCTTCTTCTATTTTCTTCATCAAGAGGTCCATCTTGGCAGAGAGTATATCCACCTCACTGACGGTGTGCATACCTATCTTCTTTTGCTGGAGACGTTCCTCACCCCATCCTTGGTTGAGT
Source organism: Microstegium vimineum (assembly GCA_022036555.1). Classification (NCBI taxonomy): domain Eukaryota; kingdom Viridiplantae; phylum Streptophyta; class Magnoliopsida; order Poales; family Poaceae; genus Microstegium; species Microstegium vimineum. The sequence goes on along the minus strand of CM039128.1, from coordinate 17,224,016 downwards.
ACCATCTTTTCAATGAGGTCCTTGGCATTCCTCACGGTGTGTTGGAGGAATGCCCCTCCAGCGGCAACATCAAGGTGACTACGGGCCATGCTAGATAGCCTATGGTAGAATCCTTGAATCAAGAGCCAGTCTTCTATCCCATGATGAGGATAGACACGAATGTACTCATGGAGAAGTTCCCATGCTTCGGGAATCGTCTCGTCAGATTGTTGTTGGAAGCTCGAAATCTTTCCACAAAGAGCATTGGTTTTGCCCGTCGGGAAGAACTTCTTTGGGAATGCATTGGCACACCTCTCCTAGATGGTGGTTTCTTCCTTGTTGGCGTAGAACCATTGCTTCGCCTTTGATGGGAAGAGGCAAAGACAAAGAGTAGTGGGCTTCCCGCAAAATGGATTGGCCTGCACCATGTGGATCAAGGCGGGCTTCAGCTCGAAGGTGGCATCCCCGATGTTGACCTCGGGACCCTGAGCTACATGGGTAGCGAACGGAGCCGAGAAGTCAGAGATCGCTTTCTGGGCCATAGCTTCCTTGAGTGGTGGTGTAGAGCCTCCTTCCTCGAATGGATTCAGGATCGAAATGAACCTTTGAGGGGAACTTGATGACGTCTAGTCCTCCTCAACAGCTGCTCGGGATCTTTTAGATAATTTCCCGGCAGTTGGAAACCGCTCATATACTGTCTGGCTTCACAAGAAAGGAAGACACAGATAGGGGTAAGCCCTATGAATAATTGATAACTAAGTTAACGAGAATCTCTGGATTCAATCCAATTAAAATTTCTTGGCTAAGATTTCCCCGACAACGGCACCAGAAATGCTTGTTGGTATTTCTTATGACTATTGGATAAATCCGCAAGCGCACAGATTATACCGTTGTAGCACTTCACCTAGGATTATTCCAAGGTATCGCAATTTATATTTTCCCAAGGTAAATCTGGGCTAGAAATGATAATTGGATAGAGATCCTAGAGAGCACCTCAACTTAGTACCAACTAGTATAAGGGGGTAAACGATATATGTGAAAGGAAGGGGTTGATGAATGAATAAGACAAGGTAAATGATACTTAGAACAGACTAGATATAATAGCTAGGTGGGAGGACAACGAGAGAGTAAAGGGACTCCTATGTAATTCACTCTACTTCAATATACTTAGCCAATTAACTAGTCTAAACACTATAGTTTGTCTCCACAATACAAGTATGCTAGGCGAAGGGATAGATCAGTAGGAGGACAAAACTCCTACCGGACCGCGCCCTCTTCTTACGGGGGCCTTACCTTTTAAGAACTTGCCTAAGAACACGTGGTGGAATACAACGACTAGACAAGGTTGTCACCTCTTGCTAGCTACCACAAACAATCCGTGCAACAAGCGGTAACCAAGGATAAGATGATGTATAAGCACCACGCTTACACACAACTTACTACTCTGACTACGATCTATAATCAAAGCACCTTATGACAGGCAATGATCGCATACGGGAAAGGCCACAAGGATCATAGACTATGGATGAAAAGGCTATTAAAGAGCTATAGGATATAACAAGACTATAACAAGTACAGTAATTGTCAAAGTAAATACTAATTAAAGTAGAGGAAAAGTAATATATTGAATAAGATAAAGTCTTACAAAGAAGGAAAGATACAAGAGCTATACCAGACTTTCCCGAAGACGACTTCGGAAATCCCGAGCGTAGCTCGACTCAACTCTAACTCCCACCCTAGACTAACTACTAGAACCATCTAAGGAATAGAGCTTGTAGTTTTCTTCACCATGTGTAGAGAGGGGGGTATGAGCCTCTGCGAACACATGGTGGGTATGTACCCATGTAGTTCAGTTTTGTGATGAGTGATTTCCCAACACTTGAGCGGTTCAGTTTGAGTGGCTTGATTCTAACCCTTTGCAAAAGCAAATGTATGCCTGTCTATCAGCTTGTGGTGTGTAGGTGCTATGCCTAGTGACAGTGGTCAATGGCGTGGAGAAGGTCGAGTAGAGGCTTGCTGTGCCGATGGACTGAGAGCGGTGAAGGGCGGAAGCGGGGCTCAGACTGAGGGACCATGGGCGTCGGCGGACTAGCTGTGGTGGCTAGTACTTGGCACTGGCAAGTGCGAGAAGACATGGAGGTAGACCGAGTTGACCGAGTCAAGACGGTGGACGAGCGGGTTGAGCGGAGGCTCATGGGACTCGGAGTCCGACTGGGCGAGGACAAGGTGGCTCGAGTCGAGCGGTTTGGTGGTTTGGGCCGCAAAACCATCCGAGGACGGTTTCCGAGTTTAGGCTTCAAACCTCGGGGTTCGGTTAGTTTCTTGATCGAGTCTCCCCGGTTGCTTGTGTTCTTCGCGTTTTGCTTTTGCTCTCTCCTTTCCCGAGTTGATTTCTCTTTGTTGAGAGTAGATTTGTAAAATCCACTTGAACCAAGTTGTTCGGATTCGTGAGGAGCATCTTTACAATGAAGGAATTCACCTCAAACCTCACGAGTGTGTAGATCGGGCGATTTCTTTGCGGTGTTCTTCGTTTTGCCTTTTCCCCCAAATCCGAGTGTTCCCGTTTATCCTCTCCAAATTGAGCGATGATTTCTTCGGGATAGCTCCCCAACTGCACAAGGATCATGCCTACAAAATTTGGTTGCAGTTGGTGACCATTTGGATTGGTTTGGTGACCATTTGCATTGGTTTTGGAAAGATTTGGTGAAGAGAATCGGGGTTTTCGCGTCTCTACACTCTGTTCGAGGGCGTCAGACGCTCTAGGGTTTGGCGTCAGACGGTCCATCGGGTGGTGCCAGACGCTAGGACAAGCTGACGCTAGCATCCGTCGCGACCGTCCACTTGCGCGTGAGTTTTCGGCGTCGGACGCTTCTCAGAGTCCGTCGCCCAGCGTCCGTCGCGTTCTGTGAGTTGCGCAGTTCTGTTTTGCCCTCGGGTAGGCCGACGGACGATCTTCTCAGCGTCCGTCGCTGACCGTCTGTCGCCTCTGCAGTTTTTCTGTGTCTATCAGGCTCTCTGGAAAGCCGATGGACGCTCGCCTAAGCGTCCGTCGCCAGCGTCCGTCGCGCTGTCTTCCAGCGTCCGTTGCCTCTGCTGCTCGCTGCGAGTTTCTGTTTTCGTCGCGGTTTGTCTCGTTGGGTTTGTAGCTAGCTCCGCTGTGTTCCTAGGAGTTCTCCTAGAACATCCACCCACTTGTGGGTCATGAGCCTAGCTTGTTCTTTGGGAAGTGTTTGGGACAAGGGTAAAGATCTTCCGAAAGGAATTTTTATTTGTCTCCCATTCACCCCCCCTCTGGTCGCCATTTCCGGTCCTTCAATTGGTATCAGAGCTGGTTAAGGATCAATCCACCTTACACGGTTCTTGATCCGCGAAGGCGACATGGAGCGAGGTGCTAGTAAACCTCCTTACTTCGATGGAACCAACTTTGCCTATTGGAAGGTGCGCATGTCCGCTTACCTCCAAGGGCTTGATACGAAGTTTTGGGAGATTTGTGAGAATGAGAACTATGTGGTTCTTGGAGCTTGGATCACCGACCTCCAAATCTCGGAGCATGCGTCAAACGCAAGAGCCCGTAGCATTCTCTTCTCTTGTTTGTCTCTTCCGGAGTTTGAGCGGGTTTCAAGTCTCACTACAGCACGGGAGATCTGGCAAACACTCTTGAGATATCATGAGGGCAACCCTCAGATCAAGTCCAGACTCTTTGACATGTACCGTAGAGAGTACGGGAACTTTGCTCAGTTGGCCGACGAATCTGTTGACGGGATGTTCACTCGCTTCCAATCTATCGTCAACAAGATGCGTGCTAATCGAGCCAACTTGCCTTATGATGATCATGAGATGGTTATCAAGCTTTTGCATGCTCTTGATCGGAAGGTGTGGGAGATGAAGGTGGCTGCCATTCAGGAGTCACCGAGCTATGATGCCCTGACCGTGGACGAGTTGTTCAGCAAGCTCAAGTCCTCGGAGATTGACTACCAGACCCGGGCCAAGCTTGAAAACCCGTCGAAACCATCTATGGCGTTGGTTTCTGGTCTCGGTGGTACGTCTTCTTCCTCCTCTGACCCTTCACACTCGTTGTTCGCTTTGTCTTTGATTTCTGTGACAGAGGATCAAGTGGAGGCTCTTAGAGATGATGAGCTGGCTTTGGTCATCACCAAGTTCTCACAGTTTCACAACAATCGTTTGAACCCTCGGCGTGGTGGCTCAGCCAAGGGGTGCTACCGTTGCGGTGATGAGGATCACTTCATCGCAAACTGCCCCAAGAAAGTTGCGGGCGACTTCACCAAGCGCAAGGACAAGCGTGACCACCACTTCGAGGACAAGCACAAGCCCAAGGGTGGTTACCACCGAAGGTCCTCCAAGAAGGTGATCGACAAGGTGAAGTTCAAGCACAGAGCCTTCCTCGCCTGCCTCAGCGACATCGATGCCTCCTCCGACGGAGGTGCTTCTTCAAGCGATGATGAGTCAAAGGGAAAGGCTGAGGACAAGCTCAACGGCCTATGCTTCTAAGCCGACGCCAAGCATGGTGGCTTTTGCACCATGACGATTGAAGAAGGCAAGGTCGGCAAGCGCAAGGAAGGCCCCGACTACGACTACAACTACGACTCCGACACACCCGAGGTACCACCCACCGTCGAGTCCCTCTCTCTCGAGATTGAGTCTCTTAACGACACCTTGATGAGTCAAGATGCGTTCCTCAAGCGTGTCGCTTGTGAGAGGAATGACTTTAAGGCGAAGTACCTTAGCGCACTTCATGAGCTAGATTTTGCTAAGGCGTCAGTGGTGGTTACCGAGGAGGTAGAGTGTGATGCTTGCGCCATTCACATGTCTGATCTTGTCACTCTCCAGGACAAGTATGGAACTCTACTTGAGGAGGTCAGTGAGCTGAAGGCTAGGCCTAGCTTACTTGGTGCGTGCAAGTCTTGCTTAGGCTTGCGTTCTAAGCTGGCATAGTAAGATGCTAGGATCGTTGTGTTAGAGAAGGTCAACTCAGATAGCACTAGAGAGTCGGATCACTTTGAGGCTTTGGAGCTTGAGATCGCGTCGTGTAGACACGACAAGATGCGAACCGAGGAAGAAAACACATACCTTCGGTCCATCTTGAGTTGGGTGTCTTGCTGAGAGCTGCAGTTGGGGATGATGCTTAGCCAATGCAAAAGGGCTGGCAACATGGGAGTAGGCTTTGCTATAGGTGGGAAGGACGATAGCATGTTCGGTAAGATCGGTGAGTGCAGTGGTTGGAGCGAGAATGAAAAACCCAACACAACTCCCAAGCTTACCAAGATCACTCCACCTAAACCTACCAACCCCTCTGAGTTTCCTGTGAGAGATGGTGTGTTTGAAGAGCCACCCAAAACCACTCCACAGAAGCAAGTGTGGATTGCAAAACCGAACCACCTTCGCAACCCACTTGACACTCGGCCAGACATCTCTAGTGATCCCCTTCCTAAGAAAGCTCGAGCCACCCAACCCAACAAGAGAGTGCCTACCAAGAGTTTGGTGAGGTACCATTGTGAGTATTGTGAGCGGGATGGGCACTTGGCTGAGTTTTGCTTTAGGAGGAAGAGAGATGATCGCAGGCAGGTTGAGTTGAAAAACCAGGACATGTACCACCCACGAGTTGGGGTGTGTGAACCGGAAGTTTAGAGGCGCACTTCTAGGCCTAGAGGTACAATGCCTCAAGGTGCTAGGCCTCAGGAGGCGAGACCTCATGGTGGTCGTGCCTGGCGGGGTACCGGTTGTGACCCATACGACTACAAGCCTCGTGGCGGTGGCTTTACTCCACCCTTCTTTAGCGGACCACGTTTTCCCTGTCGTGGTGATCGCTATCCCTCCGTGGGGCAGGAGATGTTTGGTTTTTCTCCTAACCCATTCTTTGGGCAAGTGGGACAACACTGGTATCCTTCACAGTTTACTAACCCCAGTGTTGGTCCGTTTGCTCACCCTATGTCTTTTTATTGATGTAGGAAGGAGGACTAGAGGAGACTTGGCTTGTGGATTCTGGATGTTTACGCCATATGACCGGAAGTGCCAAGTGGTTCTCCAGCCTCGACCCCATGCACCATACCGAGTATATCACATTTGGGGACAAGAGTAAAGGTAAGGTTGTCTCCCGAGGGTCCATCCGTGTGAACTCTTCTTTTGTCCTCAAGGATGTTGCTTTGGTTGCGAATTTGCATTTTAACCTTCTTTCGGTTTTGCAACTCCTTGATGACAGTTTTGAAGTGAGTTTCAAGCCTAATCTATCTCGGATTTTGGACTCTCGTGGTGACCTTGTTTGCTAGATTTTGCCCTTCGGGAAGGTTTTTCGTGCGGATTTTTCTATCTCTTCTGGACCTTGTTGTCTTCTTGCCGGTTTTTCCTCCGAGCTTTGGAAGTGGCATAGGAGATTGGAACATTTGATTTTTGACTTGCTTGCAAGGCTTAGCTCAATGGAACTTATCCAAGGATTGCTAAAGCTAAAGTTCGAGAAGGACTTGGTTTGCAATCCTTGCAGGCATGACAAGATGTTTGCCGCTTCCCATCCTCCTGTGACTAAGATCATGACCACTCGACCTAACGAGCTCTTACACATGGACACAGTTGGTCCAGCTCGGGTTAGGTCGGAGGGAGGGAAGTGGTATGTTGTTGTAGTCGTTGATGACTACTCCAGGTACTCTTGGGTGTTCTTTTTGGAGAGTAAGTGTCGACGAAATATGCGTCGCAGTCTACCTAGGGGGTACCCCACGGTAGTAGATTGTTAGGCGGAGGTGTGGCGACGACGATCAAGCGTAACACAGAGAGCGTAGACATGGCGATTTAGACAGGTTCGGGCTGGCAAACCACCATAATACCCTACGTCCTGTGTTCTGGTGGCTAGATTGATCTCGTATATCAGGTTACAAGATCTGTAGATGATCTGAGAGAGGTTATCTGGGGTTTTTCGAGGGGGGGTCCCTGCTCGCCTTATATAGCCGGGGAGCAGGGTTACAATTTCCATATCCTAACAGATTACGATCGGTTCCCTATGGCAAGGGATCCGAGTCTATCTACTAGAATCTTCCTTGGCAAGCAAGTCTTCTTAGGAGTCCTTAGCGAGCACGATGGGCTGGTCGCGTGCCGCAAGACCTCGTAGGCTGGGCCGTCTCCTAGTCGGCAGGCCCAATAAGGTCCCTGGGGATATGCCAAGGTTATATCCCCAACAAGTCCCCGAGCACGTCATATTCTTCTAGCGAGCCCGCGGCGTCATCCTGAGAGGCGCCCTGCTGGTTGCCGTCATGCGGGGTGGTCGTCGTAGAATCCCGACGAGCATGGCTGATCGAGGTGCTGCTCAGAGAGGTCTCCCGACCAGGTCAATCTGGTCGAGAACGTCGTAACTTGGCGTGCAAGCTTGTCGCCTTGCCGGATGTCGCGGCTGCTTGCTGGGAGATTGTGACGTGCTAAAGAAGAAAAAACTTTTGAAATGTCTTTCCCTGGTGAAGTGTACCCACTTAGGCTCTGCAAAAACCGCACATTAAAATAGCAGAGCTTTGTTTGTGAACAAGATCTGTACATTCACCGCAAGGTGAAGTGTACCCACTTAGTCCCCGAGCATGGTAGCAGGTGAAGTATGCACGTGGTGCCATGCTCTATAAAGCAGTGCATAAAGTAAATAAATAGAGATTTGAGCATAAATTTGCAAAAACGACTTCCCCGAGCCTGATGGAAGGAGCTCGGAGAGATTCTTGTATCGTGGTCTTTTGGTTTTTGTTCGCAGTCCCCGGGCGTCAGTCCCCGGGTGTTGTCTGTCTGGTGGTCGTTATCTGGCGCCCTGATCGCAGTCCTCGAGCCTTGCTCGGCGTGGAGCTAGGTGAAGTCCCCGAGCCTGGTCGGGAGTGCAACTGACACTGAGGGTGGTAGTCGGTGTTGACGGAGTCCCTGAGCGTGTTTGTGTGTGTAGATCTGTCGGCCGTGTCGGCCAGGTTGCTGTAGTTATATCCTCTTCCTGAAAAATAACAAAGATGCGCGTCCAGTCGCCGGGACTGTAGAATTGGTTATATTGCGCAAAAACATTATTAGCCGTAAATCATGTAATTGACTGTAGGCGAATGTTTATGGAAGGGGAGGTAAATGGGCCGAAACAACCGGTGAGGGCAGCGGCCCAAGTCACGATGCAGAACATGGGCGTGGTGGTTTCTTATTTGGTCTGCGCGGTTTCCCAAAAACCCTGGAATGGGAAGCGTTGCGCCCCAAGGCATAAGAGGGAACGGCGGCGGCGGCGGTTTCCATATCTTTGGCTCCCATTGAGGCGTTATTCCTTGATCCACTTTTCTCGCGCTCTGAGACCTATTGCAATCTTAGTTCGTCGCCGTCTTACCCCGTCGATGGCTCCTCGGAAGAGGCCGAGTACTCGCGCGTCGGTGAAGAAGGGGGGGAAAAGCTTCGAAGATGGTGGATGTGCTTCCGGATTGGGCCAAACATTGGACCAAATGTACTTTGGAGGAGGAGGATATTCAACTTCTTGTTACCGCTGGTATTCTTTAGGATAAGTCTCTTGTGGATTGGAGGGCGGCAACTGATGAGGAGTTCCCGACTCCTAACACTGGTGAGCTTGTCATCTTTGAGTCCTTTTGGCGTGGATTTGGGGTTCCGGTTCATCCTTTTCTTCGCGATCTCTTGGAGTATTACAAGATTGCGTTATGCAACCTCCATCCCAACTCAGTATTGCACGTCTCCGTTTTTGTGCATTTTTGTGAGGCGTATCTGGGGATCGAGCCGCATTTCGAGTTGTTTCGTTATTTCTTTCGACTCAAGCGAAATGGGACTGCCACATCGCGGATTGTTGGCTCTATATATCTTCAGCTTCGGGAGGTTATAGCGGATGTGTACATTGCTACTTCGTTTCCTTCGAAGGTTTCGGAGTACAAGTCTCGTTGGTTCTATGTCCCCTAGGAGGAGCCTTGTGCGCATGGCGATCCGGCAGATATCCCAGTGTCGCAACCTAGCTGGTCGGCGACTCCTTCGAAGACGGCGATGGACCAGGTGAAGGATCTACTAATGTTGATGGACTAGTCGTTGGTTGATGGTGTTTCGGTTGGTTGGAATTTTGTGATGAGACACTGTTAGCCTTGTAAGAACAGGGTTCATCCTGCCTTTCTTTACACTGGTCGTGGTGACCCTACCCGCGAAGCGCCCCAAAGGTTGGAGCAAGAAGAAGGATTTGATCGTGTTGCTCTAATTTTTGATCTTTCCTTGCCCTATCTGAAGAAATCTCGGGATGCGTTTCGTGTTGGGCTACCTCCGCCGTCAGTGAGTTTTGATTTTGCCTTTGTAGCGGCCATCTAACTTTTGGGCTTTTTGGTGGTTTTACTCAAATCTTCTTGGTCAGGATCGTGCGGTCTTTGTTTCCCTAGTTCCGTTGGCGGAGTGGCCCCTCAGTGTGGACTAGTCAAGGACTGTGGAAGATATACTTGGTGGAGGTGGTCGTGAGTCTTCCCACGAGGGTGTGGCGCATAGGCCCTTGGATAAAAAACGCTGAGTACATGGCGATCGAGTCGGAAAGCGCCCGACTGATTCGCCCCGTAAAAAGATGAAGCCATTGGTGAAGACTGGGGGCGAGTTTGTTATCAACGAGAGCGCCGCCCATCTGAATTTCTCGATGTTTGATTCGTCTAACAAGGGATCGGGTGGGGGTGATGTCCCGACCATGAGCTTGGGCGGAGAGGGGTGTTCGCGCTCGGGTCCCAAGGTGGCTGCTGGTGATTTCCTTGGAGTGGAGCATCCTGCTGCGTCGTTGGAGCGTCTGCCTATGGGTGCTTCATCAGGCTTCGCGGAGGGGGTTCCGAGTTAGCGATTCGTGAGGGTCATCGGAAATCATATCTGTGAGTGCTTCATTTTTGTCTGAGTCTTGGTTGCTCTTGTAAATTCTCTTATAATGTTGCTTTTGATAGAGTGCCGAATTCCAAGGATCCGGTGGAGTCTCGTGACAATGGGTCGGATGTCGCTGGGGGAGCGTGTGGCGGCTCAGAGAGAGGTAGTGCCCCTGCACCAGCTGACCCCCAACTTGTGAGGAGAATCCTGCTTCGAGTGAGGGGGCTGTGTTTGGTGATGGTGCTGATGGCTCTGGGGCTCAAGATGCAGAGCCAGCTTGTGGTTTTATGCCGGAGTCGTCATCATTTTTGGTGCCGGATCCAAGGCCGGAGATGAGGAAGAGGTCGGCGGTGGTGCATGAGGAGCCAGAGGTAGTGGAGGAGATTCCTCGTGCCAAAAATGAACCGAAGGTGACGCCATTTCGTCATGATGGTGGTGAACTTACCCCACGTGGCGGGGATCCGATGGTCCAAGACATAGATCCGATCTGGATCACGGTGCCAGGCGCCGGAAGGACCATCGAATCCGGGAAGGTGACCGCTTGACGAGCCATGAAGTCGATGCACAGACCCCCTACCTGGCGCGCCAACTGTCGACGAAATATGCATCGCAGTCTACCTAGGGGGTACCCCACGGTAGTAGATTGTTAGGCGGAGGTGTGGCGACGACGATCAAGCGTAACACAGAGAGCGTAGACATGACGATTTAGACAGGTTCGGGATGGCAAACCGCCGTAATACCCTACGTCCTGTGTTCTGGTGGCTAGATTGATCTCGTATACCAGGTTACAAGATCTGTAGATGATCTGAGAGAGGTTATCTGGGGTTTTTCGAGGGGGGGGTCCCTGCTCGCCTTATATAGCCGAGGAGTAGGGTTACAATTTCCATATCCTAACAGATTACGATCGGTTCCCTATGGAAAGGGATCGGAGTCTACCTACTAGGATCTTCCTTGGCGAGCAAGTCTTCTTAGGATTCCTTAGCGAGAACGACGGGCTGGTCGCGTGCCACAAAGCCTCGTAGGCTGGGTCGTCTCTTGGTCGGCAGGCCCAATAAGGTCCCTAGGGATATGCCGAGGTTATATCCCCAACAGTAAGGATGAGGCTTTTCCTCTTGTTCGAGATCTGATTTTGAGATTGCAAAATGATCTACCTAAGAATGACATGAGAGCTATCCGCAGTGACAATGGCACAGAATTCAAGAATGCTCACTTTGCAACTCTTTGCTCTTCTTTGGGTCTCGATCACCAGTTTTCCTCACCTCACACTCCCCAGCAGAACGGTGTTGTTGAGCGCAAGAATCAGACCCTTGTTGAGATGGCCAGGACGATGCTCGATGAGCATAAGACTCCTAGGCGGTATTGGGCCGAGGCACTCAGTTCTTCTTGCTATGTTTCCAATCGCATTTTTCTCCGAGCTTTCAAGAAGAAGACTTCTTATAAGTTGCGATTTGGGAGACCACCCAAGGTAAGTCACCTACGGGTGTTTGGGTGCAGGTGCTTCATCCTCAATAAGGGCGGTAAGTTGGATAAATTTGAATCACGGTCTTCTGACTGTATCTTTCTTGGTTATTCTACTCACTCTCGTGCTTATCGTGCACTTAACCTTGAGACTAACCGAGTGATGGAGACTTGTGAGATTACCTTCGATGAGACTATGTCCTGTGTTTCCATTGCTTTTGAGCTTGCAGGTGATGATGAGGTGAACACTAGCATCTTTGTGGAGGAGGAGCAGGATGATGCCGATTGGGGTGATCCCGAGCCAACTCCACTGGCTGCCCCCGTCGACCCTGCGACGTCCCGATCCGACTACTTCCTCTACATGGGGGCCGTTCGAGCAGCTTCCTCATCGGTGCCCGTTGCACTTGAGGGAGATCCAGCTGCTTTCGAGGGGGAGGCCACTTTGTCCAGGCAGGCTCCCCGCCACATCCAGCGGTAGCACCCGCCGGAGAACATCATCGGCGACATTGATCGTCGAGTCATGCGGTCCAGGTCCTATATCTCTCACTTTGCTCATTCAGCTTTTGTCGCTTCTTTTGAGCCCCGAGATGTTGGACACGCTTTGATGGATCCGGATTGGGTTAATGCCATGCATGAGGAGTTAGAAAACTTTGAGCGAAACCGCGTTTGGGTCTTAATTCCTCCACCACCTAGTTGCCACCCCATAGGTACCAAATGGGTTTTCAAAAATAAACAAAGTGAAGATGGGGTGGTAGTTCACAACAAGGCTAGGTTGGTAGCTCAAGGCTTTTGTCAAAAGGAGGGAATAGACTATAAGGAAACCTTTGCTCTTGTAGCTCGTTTAGAATCCATTAGAATCCTTCTAGCTTTTACGGCTTCTAAGGGTTTTAAACTTTTTCAAATGGATGATAAAAGTGCTTTCTTAAACGGCTACATAGAGGAGGAAGTTTATGTTAAACAACCTCCCGGTTTCGAAAATCCCAAGTTTCCAAACCATGTTTTTAAACTTCACAAAGCTTTGTATGGTTTGAAACAAGCACCTAGAGCATGGTATGATAGGCTAAAACCCTTTTTGCTTGCTAAGGGTTTTAAAATGGGATCGGTAGATAAGACGTTGTTTCTCCTCAAGCAAGGCAAAGACACTCTCCTTGTCCCAATATACGTGGATGATATCATCTTTGGTGGTTCTTCTCATGCTCTTGTTGCCAATTTTGTAGATATTATGAGCAGGGAATTTGAGATGAGTATGATGGGAGAGTTGACCTTCTTTCTCGGGTTGCAAATCAAGCAAACCCGGGAAGGGACGTTTGTGCACCAAGGCAAGTACACAAAGGATATCTTGAAGAAGTTTGACATGGGTGAGGCAAAGCCCCTCTCGATGCCCATGTCAACTACGACTGCCTTGGATGCAGACGAGGACGGAGAGCCGGTGGATCAGACGGAGTACCAAAGCATGATTGGATCTCTTCTGTACTTGACAGCGACTCAACTGGACATTCAGTTCACCGTCTGCTTGTGTGCACGCTTTCAGGCGTCCCCACTGACTTCGCACAAGCAGGCGGTGAAACGCATCATGAGGTACTTGCGCTTCACTCCCGAATTTGGACTCTGGTTTTCCACCTCTTCTTCTCTTGAGCTTTGTGGTTATTCTGACGCCGACTTTGCCGGTTGCCGACTTGATCGGAAGTCCACTTCTGGGACTTGCCAGTTTCTCGGGTCTTCTTTGGTTTCTTGGTCTTCTCGCAAACAGTCTAGCGTGGCACAGTCGACGTGCGAAGCTGAGTACGTTGCCGCGGCTAGTTGTTCCTCGTAGTTGATTTGGATGATTGCCACATTGAGAGATTTCAGTCTTGAGCTTACTAAGTTGCCTCTGCTGTGTGATAGCACGAGTGCAATTAGTGTGGCCAAAAATGCCTTGCTTCATTCAAAGACCAAGCACATTGAGGTCCACTTTCACTTCTTGCGTGATCATTACGAGAAGGGCGACATTGACCTCCGGCATGTCGAGACCCACAACCAGCTTGCGGATATTCTTACAAAGCCGTTGGATCAAGCTGTGTTTTCTCGCCTTCGGGGCGAGTTGGGTGTTTGCTTTCCTTTTTAGAGGAGGAAAGTTTTGTGTTTCATAGTTCTTTTTGGTTCTTTTTGTCTTTTCTTTTTCCTTCTTCTCAATTGGTGTCTTGTTAGTGTTAGTTGGTGTCATTGCATTATGCATCTCATTTGCATTTGTGACATAGTTCTTTTCAAGCTTCATACTTATAGCCAATATAATGAATCTATGCTTTGTTTGAGGTGCTTTATGTGTCTATGGTGTTGCCTAACTTAGACTCTTTTTGATCCCTAGATATGCAATAGAGCTAAGTTAGCAAAGCTTTAAAACTGAATTTAATTCCCCATGTCACCTCTGAAATGGCACTAACATGTGTAGGCTTTTGAAGATCCTTCTTGGCTGTCTTGTATATAGCTTGTAATTATGGCTCTTCGTTGTTTCATTCAATACCTTTGAGCACCATGATTAATATCTAAAATGAAATTGCTCTCTGTTGTGTGAATTGGAAAGATCGAGTTGGGTCTGCATTATGAGCACTTCACCGTGTGTTCGAGACTGCTTCCCATATGAGTTGATACTTGAGCGGTGTCTTCTATGACCAAAACCAGTGTGTCAAGTCCTTTGACTTCGCCGGTTGGTAAGCAGTGGCATCACCTTGCTTACAACCACTCGCATACAGCTTGTAATGTGCCTAAAACTGAAATTGGTTGCAAAACTCTGAAATTTGGAAAATTCATTCAGTTGGGTCATTGGCTTGTTGTATGAACTTTTCTAGGGATAGTTCTACTTGCTATAAATGAGATTGCTTTGAGAGAGATCCTATCTTGTTTGCCATGTTTAGTTGTCTCTAGGAGGTGATACCCTTTCTCTGCTCTCACATGATATTCTCTCTAAAAATAGTTTCTAAAGTGATCTTAAGCTCAACTTGAGTCTTTGTTGGGCACGTAGAGCTTTTCCTATTCTCACAGGATCACATCACTTAGAGCATCTATTCATTGTCTTAGCTCTAAGTATGAAGCTTTTGCACTCATTTTGCATTTCATGGCATTTGTAGCCGGATCTTGAGTTGTTGATATTTGATGAGCTACATGTGTCAACAAGGGGGAAAGATGTGCATTTCATTCCATTTTCAGCCATCGACTTCCAAGGGGAGAAAGAGTGCATCTCATTGGTTTCATTGGTTTAGAGCTTCTTTGGTCAAGGGGGAGTTTGTGTGCTTCTTTTGCCCTAAGGAGCTCATTTGGTATGTTGAGTGTGCTTTTGCCCAGGAGGAGCTTTTGCTAGATGTGTTGAGCCTTTGCCTTTTTTGGAGGGTCTAGCTTGCTTTGTTGGCTCCGACAGGTTTCAAGTGCTTCTTGAATGTTAAGTGTTTTAATTGGTATCTTTGGAGTTCCCTTGGTGTTTTCAATTGATTTCTTGAGCTTTGGTAGGCTTCAATTGGTATCTTGTTTTGCTAGCGGTGTTGAGCCCGTTTTTTGCCTCTTCTTGAGGGCTAGTTTTGTTTTGCTTGGTTGCGTCGAGCCATTGCCCATGTCTTTGGGAACCAAGTTTTGGATTCGCTTTGCTTCTCTCAAGTGACCCTGTTTTGGCTTTCTTAGCTTTTTGGTCATTTGGAGAAGTTTACCTTGTGGCTCAAATCTGAAATGCACTTGTGTTGACAATGCACTCATCAAGGGGGAGATTGCGAACACATGGTGGGTATGTACCCATGTAGTTCAGTTTTGTGATGAGTGATTGCCCAACACTTGAGTGGTTCAGTTTGAGTGGCTTGATTCTAACCCTTTGCGAAAGCAAATATGTGCCCGTCTATCGGCTTGTGGTGTGCAGGTGCTATGCCTAGTGACAGTGGTCAATGGCGTGGAGAAGGTCGAGTAGAGGCTTGCCGTGCCGATGGACTGAGAGCGGTGAAGGACGGAAGTGGGGCTCGAACTGAGGGACCATGGGCGCCGACGGACTAGCTGTGGTGGCTAGTACTTGGCACCGGCAAGTGCGAGAAGACATGGAGGTAGACCGAGTCGACTGAGTCAAGATGGTGGACGAGCGGGTCGAGCAGAGCCTCATGGGACTTGGAGTCCGACCGGGCGAGGATAAGGTGGCTCGAGTCGAGCGGTTTGGTGGTTTGGTCCTCAAAACCATCCGAGGACGGTTTCCGAGTTTAGGCCTCAAAACTCGGGGTTCGGTAGTTGAGCCCAAAGCTACCGGTGGCGGGTTTCCTGGGTTTGGGCCTCAAAACCTAGGCGGAGTTTCCAAGGAAGCGGGGATGACACGTGGCGGAATCCTGGAGGTTGCATCAAGGCGACAGCAACTCCCGACAGGAAGCAGGGCCGTCCATTCAAATCAAGGAAGATATTTTCCGGAGCTTGGACTGCAATGCTTAGGCTAGGTAGTTTACTCATGTATCTGGGGGGTCTTTGGGAAATAGCCAAAGCCCTGTTAAATAGGGGATGAAGGGGTATCCTCATTCTACCTCTTGATCTCTAATCACTTGCAACACTCCTCTCTCTCTAACCTCTCTCTAATTAATGAGGGCCCTAGGTTGATTTCACAAACCTCTATAAGAACTCGCGAACCTTTTGGTGGGAATCGGAGGCCTTACCCTCCGTTAGCCATGGCGGCTTTGATTACTTGATCGTGTCTCACGTTTTTGCTTGTGTTCTTCGTTTTTGCTTTTTCTCTCTCTTTTCCCGAGATGAAATCTCTTTGTAGGGAGTAGCTCTTGCAAATCTGTTTGAATCAAGTTTTTGGTACTCGTGAGGAGCAACTTTGCACCGAAGGAATTTTCCTAAAACCTCACGAGCACACAGATCAGGCGATTTCTTTGCGGTGTTCTTCGTGCTTGCCCCCTTCTCCCCAAATCCCCGTTTCCCTTCAATCCGAACCAAATCAAGCGATGATTTCTCCGGGATAGCTCCTCCATAGTACTAGAAACATGCCTACCAAGTTGGGTTACTAGTGGAGATCATTTGGTTAGGATTTGGGAAGACTTGGAGGAGAGGAAATCGGTTTTCGCGGGGTACAGAGTTTCTGTGTGAGAGCGTCGGACCTCTTGGTTGAGGCATCGGACCATCGAGCACTGGTCCGATGGTCTCAACGAGGGAGTCTGTGGTGTTTTTCCACGCGTAGGACTCCTTGGCTTAGTCCGATGGTAGCGTCGGACTAGTCCAGAGCTTCAGGTCCGGAGGTCGGGTGTGCACTGTGTGTTTCTGGATGGAGGAAGGATTAGCGTTGGACTCTTGAGCTTTGGTCTGAAGCAGCGTCAAACCAGTCCAGTGGTAAGAGTCCGGAGGTCAGGCGCTTACTGTGTGCTTTGGTGAGGTCGTGGGTGTCCGTCGGACCAGTCTTCAGACTACCCTCCGGATCACTCTCCATTGGTCCAGAGGTCGTGTATGAGTGGTCCGAAGCTCCATTTTGGTTGTTGTTTTTCTCCGTTTTTGTTGCGGTTTGTTTCTTCACTCTCGAGAGTAGTTCCGATGGAGCTTCCGAGGAAGCGGGGATGGCACGTGGCGGAATCCTGGAGGTTGCGTCGAGGCGACTACAACTCCCGGCAGGAAGCGGGGCCGTCCATTCAAAATGCGGGAGATATTTTCCAGAGCTTGGACTGCAATGCTTAGGCTAGGTAGTTCACTCAATGTATCTAGGGGGGGTCTTTGGGAAATAGCCAAAGCCTGATAAGTAGGGGGTGAAGGGGTATCCCTCATCCCATCTCTTGAACCCTAATCATTTGCCCCAGCTCTCTCTCTCTCTACCCTCTCTCTAGTTCATGAGATTACTAGGTTGATTTCACCAACCTATGTAAGAACTCGAATCTTTTGGTGGGAATCGGAGGCCCGACTCTCCGAGTGCCATGGCACGGTTAGTTTCTTGATCGAGTCTCCCCGGTTGCTTGTGTTCTTTGCGTTTTTCTTTTGCTCTCTCCTTTTCCCGAGTTGATTTCTCTTTATTGAAAGTAGCTTTGCAAAATCCACTTGAACCAAGTTGTTCAGATTCGTGAGGAGCATCTTTGCACCGAAGGAATTCACCTCAAACCTCATGAGTGCGTAGATCGGGCGATTTCTTTGCGGTGTTCTTTGTTTTGCCTTTTCTCCCCCAAATCCGAGTGTTCCCGTTTATCCTCTCCAAATTGAGCGATGATTTCTTCGGGATAGCTCCCCAACTGCACAAGGATCATGCCTACAAAATTTGGTTGCAGTTGGTGACCATTTGGATTGGTTTTGGAAAGATTTGGTGAAGAGAATCGGGGTTTTCGCGTCTCTGCGCTCTGTTCGAGGGCGTGGGACGCTCTAGGGTTTGGCGTCGGACGGTCCGTCAGGTGGCGCCGGACGCTAGGACAAGCTGACGCCAGCATCCGTCGCGACCGTCCACTTGCGCGTGAGTTTTCGGCGTTGGACGCTTCTCAGAGTCCGTCGCCCAGCGTCCGTCGCGTTCTGTGAGTTGCGCAGTTCTGTTTTGCCCTCGGGTAGGCCGACGGACGATCTTCTCAGCGTCCGTCGCTGACCGTCCGTCGCCTCTGCAGTTTTTCTGTGTCTATCAGGCTCTCTGGAAGGCCGACGGAGGCTCGCCTAAGCGTCCATCGCGCTGTCTTCTAGCGTCTGTCGCCTCTGCTGCTCGCTGCGAGTTTCTGTTTTCGTCGCGGTTTGTCTCGTTGGGTTCGTAGCTAGCTCTGCTATGTTCCTAGGACTTCTCCTAGAACATCCACCCACTTGTGGGTCGTGAGCCTAGCTTGCTCTTTGGGAAGTGTTTGGGACAAGGGTCAAGATCTTCTGAAAGGAATTTTTATTTGGCTCCCATTCACCCCCCTCTGGTCGTCGTTTCCGGTCCTTCAGCCTCTATTTATAGTGGGGGTGGAGTAGGGGCTACTCCAGTGCCACATCATCGATCCAGGGGGCTTCAATCCTCCACCCTTGGATCCAACCGACCTTGAACCACCTTTGGATGAATGGTGATGATTTCCAACATGTGTTAGTGGGTATGGCGGTTGGAAGGGGGTGAACCGACATAGAGGGTGGTTGGCCGACCCCCCCCCTATGGTCTGTGGGCCATCCCTCGGTCTTCTAGGGGAGGCCCCACTGGTCAGGGACCAAGTGGGGGCCAGGTGGGCCCCGAGGGAGGTTGGTCGCCCCCCCCTTGGGGTCTCTGGCTCACCTCGTCCTTCCAGGTGCTGGTCTCACTTGTCATTGATGTTGGTTGTTTGGTCTAAGGTGGTTGTCACGTTTATCTCCTTGGTGTGGGCCCATGGATCCATGTGCTTTGCATGTGAGCCGTTGGGAGAAAGCATAGAGTGATCCAAGGGTTGGAAATCACTCTGAGGTGCTTCTCTTGGATCCTGGCTAAGGGGGGAGAGCTAGTGGGCCCATAGGGTGGTCGGCCAACCCCTTATGTGGGTCCCACTGGCTCTCCTTTGCTCCATTTCTTCAATCCTACAATCAAACACTCCATGGACATGTGGAACTTGTTATTTGATAAAGTATGTTCATGATGTGCTTGTTTATCCTTGATCCTGAGGTTGGTGGCATCATTTTAGTTATGTAATTATGTATCATTGTTGGTGCCAACACTTGCATTGTACAAATTTCCAATACTACACATGCTTGTGTGATGTATGCTAAGTGGTAACATTGATTTATATTTGATCACTAGCATGCATAGGTGTTAGCTCGATAGCCATTCCTTTCATTTAGAATTTGTGTCCAATTAGTATCGAGCTAACCATGTTGTTAACGAATATGAGAAGAGCGCACTCCGATTGGTATCACGCTTCAAAGGTCCATTTCTTAGACCTTAGCATCATGTCATTGTTTGATAGTTGTTCATCCTCCCAAATCTTTTATCTATGCATATGTGCAAAGCTTAAATCAATTTTAAATGAAAGCACATATGTAGGGGGAGTAAACACTATCAAACCAACTTTCAAATGATTGTCCATCTTTCTTTTCATGATACATTGCTTGGACAAGCATTTCAAGTTGATTCAAAATCATATTTCATATCTTTATATGGGTTGTCATCAATTACCAAAAAGGGGGAGATTGAAAGCTCCATAGTGATTTTGGTAATAGATGAACCCTAGCTATACTAACCTATTTTCTAAGTGTTGAGCTAGGTTAGTACACAAAGTGCCAAGAGATAGAGCAAGCTAGGTGGAAGGAGGTGAAAAGGCACAAGATCATGGAGATCAACATGTGCACACACTTGGACAAAGGTGAAGGAAATGGAACCCAAAAGGATCAAGGCAAAGGTATACTTGATAGGGTTTTCCATTTTAGTGATCAAGACACTTAGTAAGTGTGATCACATTCAGGATACGCAACCATACTATTAAGGGGGGGAAAGCGTATGTGATTGCAAGTGTCAAGTGCCACTAGGTGAAGTCTTTCATGCATGTGCATTAGTACCTAGTGAGCTAACCCTTGAAAATGACTTAAAATATGGTAACACTTGTGCACAAATAGTGATATACCTTGGTGTTAGCACATGTGATCAAGGGGCATAGAAAGAAGTTGATTCAAACTAAAATTAGGGATCTAGACCCTAAGGTGGTGTGGCTCCGGGCCATTGGTGTTAGTCTAGTGGCTAACCCTAGCTAGGGCAGCTTCACTGGAAGTTCTAGACCCTAACTGTTTCCTTCAACCGGACTATAGTGGTGTGAGTCTAGTTGCTTTGACTCGATAGTAATATCTGTGAAGGAGGCTCCGAACTATGGGAAATGGTCTCGACTTGAGCTCCGAACCAAGTCCAATTGGTTTGTCCGAGGTTTTGAGCTTACTGTTTGCTCCGAACCTTGAGGGTTAAGCTCCAGACGCTGGCTCCGGACTAAGTTCGAAGGTCTCCAGTGAGTGCACCAAGAGATATATTCGAAATCTGAGACATGTGTCACTCCACGGTGAGTTTGGGAAGGGGCTCCGGACCCTAAGGATTGGTTCGGAGGTCCTGAGTCTGGTCTGGTGGCGTTTCAAGAGGTGTAACGGCTAGTTAGCTCTTTGAGGGGCTATAAATAGATGTTGGCCGACTCTAACTCACCCTCTTGCACACATTGATCATTGCATACACCTAGTGAGATATTGCAAACCTCTCCCAATCCTCTATTTGCTAGATTGATCATCCAAAGTGAGATTTGAGTGGATCCAAGTGCATTCGCATGAGTGATAGCATATAGTGGCACTTGGGAGTTGTTTTCGCTGCGGGTTTCCTGTTACTCTTGGTGATTGCCATCACCTAGACGGTTTGGAGCAGCAGAAGTGGATTGGCAAGAGGTGGAGATTCTTCTTGGCCACCACAAGTGATTTGTGAGGGGTTCTTGTGCCTTCCCCATGGGAGATCGCAAAGACAACTTTAGTGGATTGCTCGTAGCTTGGGGATCACCATCTTGTGTTAGTTGTGTGGCACCCGGAGACGGGTTAGGCATGTGATACCTATTAGCGTGTGAACCTCCAAGTGGGTGAATCACTACAACGAGGAGTAGCTTGTTGGCAAACAAGTGAACCTCGGTAAAAAAATCTTGTGTCTCTCTTGCTACCGAGTTCTCTTATTGATTGTGATTGGAATTCATCTTGGTTATCATATTGGTTCACTCCACTACTCTTCTCATTGGTATATATATCACTCTCTCCTTCTAGCTTGGATTTCTACTTATACTTATCTAGCTTGCTTAGTTGTTTTAGTCTTTATCCTAGTGTAACTTGTTGTATTAGATTGTGCTAGACCTTGAGTGTGACTATTAGAATCATATTAGGTTAACCTTGTTTGGATAGGAGGCTTGCAACCCTTTTGTAGGCTAGCGCAAAACTTGCTTCGCCACTTAGCTTTCTAACTCCTTTGTTAAGTTTGTGTTGTAGATTTTTATTTAGGCTATTCACCCCCTCAAGCCATCCTTAGGACCTTTCAATATGCAAGATTAAGTTCTACATATGTCGTGTGGTAAGAAATCCCCTAGCTAGGCTATAATCAGTTTGAATTGTCATTGCTCCTTGGTTATGGAGACTCACCTCATTGTTCCTCATCGTAATTAACAAAGAGAACTTGATAAAGAAATATTTAAGGAATGGTTTGGGAAATATCATTCTTATATGAACAACTAATGATGATTCTATAATAATGAATGTAAGGATCTACAATTTAGAGAGCTTTCATGCAAAAATGACTTTGAACTTTGCTAAACTTACCTTGAAACCCCGAACTAGCATTCCTGAGTGTTCTCCAACTTGTTAGGTGTGTATGTGTATTATTTATTAGGCACTTATGGCCTTAGCTCTGGCCCTTATTTTCTTAATTCCATACTATTGAACTAACCATTGTTATAAATTTTTTTTATCCGTGTTAAAGGAACATATACACATGTTATTATAGTTTTTTATGAATACATTAAAAAATGTGTAATCCGTGTAAAGTTGTGTACACACAGTATATATGGTCTAAACCTTATACGAGACCTTGCTTGCTGACTGTGTACCGTTTTTCATTTATGAAAGCATTGGCTATAACAGAAAGCCCTTAACATGCAAATAAAAGCCCTCACAACATTCTTATCCTGCATGAACTAAGCATAGCTAAGCCGGTTGGGTTTCTTATAGTTAAACCTATTCACCTGTGTTTAAATCTTTGATTTGAAATAGGTGTTCATATTTTTCTAGATTTATTCTAAGATTTAACGGTACTATTTTTTCAATGGTACGTGACGTGTCCATTGACAGCGAGGCGCCGGTCCAACTTGGTTCTTCAGATGTGCTCATAGGGTGTGATTTGTTGCTCCGAGGACGGAGAGCCAGGATGGAGGGTCGGTCCAGGTTCATGGAAGCCTGGCTGAAATCGTGCACGGTGTGTTTGGTTGTCTTTGTTGTTGTCCAGTATGAGAGGAGATCGTATTTGGTTGCATGCATGAATGTGAGTTTTGGGTGTATGACACATGGGCCCCTGCACCATACATGCGTCGTGTCATCCTATATCATGAGGGAAGGAGAAATCGAGATGACAAAGTCGTGCGGGATGGAGAGGTGAAAAGGAATGAAATGAAGCAGACAAACGATACCATACATGTAACTAAACAAAGCCAAAGTGCATGACATGGTGCGGGATGGTCCTTTGGACGATCCCATGGGGGCAACCAATCAACCCCATAGGGTACGATGTGGGTGTGCGCGTTCATAGGGATAGGTATGTACTCATGACACCAAGACACCAGTCCCAGTGACAGATCTAGGTATGCTAGAAAAAATTCGCTTCAATTTCGGTAAACCTATTTTGCGATTTGGAAATAATTAAACAAATTTTAATGTAATTCAATATACATATAATAGTAGAAAATAACCCGATGAGTCTTAAATTCGAAGATTAAATTGAAAACATCTAAAAATATATATACCTAATAATAAAGAGAGAAAATTTATCTATCCTATTTTTTGGTCGGGCTCCCTTAACTACCGAACAAAGTACAGAGTCTGATTTCTACACGTATTGAATTTCGTTGCAACACACAATCTCCTAGCTACCGGACAAAGTATGAAGTCCGATTCCTATACTATTGAGTTCTGTTGCAATGCACCAGCACATTTGCTAGTTACCATATAAATGGTTCAAATGACATTTTGATAGTTCCAAATATAGACATAAAAGAGAGTAGGAGACTTACAATACTACTCATATGACTTTCATAGTCAAACACTTTTATATAAGAGATGATTCAATTATACCTTCATCATCTATCTTAAGAAAAATATTCCGATCAATTAGTATACTGATCAATCTCGATTGTCTCTAATGTTGGGCGAATTCCAAATATCATGGCATGCGGAGATAGCTAGATGGTGTTAGCAAATAAAAAATGAAAGTAAGATTTTTCTACAAGAGATAGAAGAGGTCCAATAGCAAAGTTGAATGGCATTCTCACCTCGATGGCACAGCCAGTTAGGCTCGGTGCATTAGAGCAAGACTAATAATACAACTAGCTATTGGTTGTTAGGTTTCTTTGCAGCCTTTTCTTGGCCCACTCATATAATGGTTTGCTCTTTACTATGGATACATGGTTCACTTGTCTCTCTCACAAACTTTCTTGGTTATTGTCCCTGGGTTGGCTGTAAGAGCAATTATAATAGAAGACTACAAGCTGAGTAAATACTGATGTGGATGAGAGAAGAGAGGAGAGAGAGAGAGGGGGGAAGTGGGTTGTAACCTTACAACCTGTCGACGAAATACGGGTCGCAGTCTACCTAGGGGGTACCCTACGGTAGTAGATTATAGGCGGAGGTGTGGCGACGACGATCAAGCGTAACACAGAGAGCGTAGACACGGCGATTTAGACATGTTCGGGCCGGCAAATCACCGTAATACCCTACGTCTTGTGTTTTGGTGGCTGGATTGATCTTGCGTATTAGGTTACAAGATCTGTAGTTGATCTGAGAGAGGTCTAAGAGATTGTTTTTGAGGGGGGGATCCCTGCTCTCCTTATATAGCCGGGGAGCAGGGTTACAATTTCCATATCCTAACAGATTACGATCGGCCCCTCATGGCAAGGGATCCGACTCTATCTACTAGAAACTTCCTTGGCGAGCAAGGCTTCTCCGGAGTCCTTGGCGAGCACGACGGGCTGGTCGCGTGCCGCAAGGCCTCGTGGCTGGGCCGTCTCCTGGTTGGCAGGCCGATAAGGTCTCTGGGATACGCCGAGGTAGTATCCCCAACAAGTCCCGAGCATGTTGCATTCTTCAGGCGAGCCCACAGCATCACCCTCGAGGGTATTCAGCTGGTCGCCATCATGTGAAGTGGTCGTCGTGGAGCCCCGACCAGCATGACTGGTCGAGACGCTGCTCGGAGAAGTCTCCCGACCAGGTCGATCTGGTCGAGATCGTCGCAGCTTGATGGGCGAACTGGTTGCCTTGCCGAACGTTGTGGTTGTTTGTCGGATGAATGTGACGTGCTGAAGAAGAAAACTTTTGAAAGGTTCTTCCCTGGTGAAGTGTACCCACTTAGCCTCTGCAAAAACAACACACAAAAAACAGCAGAGCTTTGCCGAGAAGAAATTAGTACATTCACCGCAAGGTGAAGTGTACCCACTTAGTCCCCGAGCATGGTAGTAGGTGAAGTATGCACGTGGTGCCATGCTTTATGAAACGGTGCACTAGATATGTATTGACACATGAGTTATGCAAAAAAAACGATCGTAAATACCTGCAGTCCTCGAGCCTGATGTAAGAAACGTTGGTCCCCGATCCTGACGTGGGGACCTTGAAGAGTTTCTTGTATCAAGATCGTTTGTTCGCAGTCCCCGGGCGTCAGTCCCTGGGTGTTGTCCTTCCAGGCGCCGTTCTCTGGTGTCTTAGTCGCAGTCCCCGAGCCTTGCTCGGTGTGGAACTGGACGAAGTCCCCGAGCTTGGTCAGAAGTGCGACCATTGCTCAAGTCGTTATTGCTATGGACAGAGTCCCCGGATTTTTTTTGCTGGCGTCCTTATCATCCTTGTTGGCCGGATTACTGTAGTCATCTGGTGGCCCTGTATAAGAGAAATAAGCCTGTTCGCCCAGTCCCCGAGACTATAGCGTTGTTCGAATTTGCAAAGAAAATTATTAGCCATAAATCGAGAAATTTAGCTGTAATTGAAAATGCAAAGAGAAAGGAGTAAATGGGCCGAAATAACCCGGGCGGGCAGCGGCCCAAGTCACGGCGCGAAAGGTGGGCGTGACGGTTCCTTTTTTGGTCGTCGCGGTTTCCCAAAAACCCTTGAAGTCGAAGCGTTGCGCCCTTGCGTATAAAAAAGGGGAAAGCGGCGGCGGAGGTTTTCTTTGATGAAGCATTGTTCGTCTTCCACCGCAATTTTCTTGGCATTTCTTCTACCACTCTTTGAGGTCCACCTTCCGCGGTGGTTGTCAACCGCTTTGTTTGCCGAAGATGGGGCCGAAAAAGAGTGGAAATACGAGATCGTTGGCTGCAGTCGGGAAATCTTTTGCGCCACCGCCCCCAGAGGATAGGGTTGAGGATTTGATTGTGCCACCCTGGGAGAAGCATTGGACTCAAAGTACTCTGAAGGAAGATGATATTAATGCACTTGTTTTCAGTGGTCTTATCCCGGATAGGGAGTTCGGCGGATGGCGGCCGACATTTGGTGAAGTGTACCCGATGCCGAACACTGGTGAGCTTGTGGTGTTCGAGCCTTTCTTTCGCTGTGGTTTCGGGGTTCTGATTCATCCTTTCCTTCGTGGCCTTCTGCGATATTATGATATTTCACTCTGCAACTTGAATCCCAATTCGATTGTGCATATTGCGATGTTTATTCATATGTGTGAGGCGTTTATTGGGATATATCCCCACTTTGATTTGTTCCGATACTTCTTTCGCTTGAAGACGAATGGGAGCAAGTCGCTTGGTGTTATCAGTTCAGTGTATCTTCAACTCAGAGATGGTATGGCTAGGGAATACATCTCAATGTCGCTACATTCGAAGTTTGTGGGGCATAAGTCGAGGTGGTTCTATGTTCATCAGGAGGAGCCCTTCGCCCCATGTGATCCCTCGCTAGTGCCCACAGTTTTGGAGACCTGGTCGGAACCGTCGTGTGAGGCTAATTTGGATACTGTGAAGTCACTTCTAAAACTGCTTGATCGACGTACTCTTGACGGGGTGGTGGTAGCTTGTAGTTTCATTGCCAGGCGGTGTCAGCCTTGTAAGGATAGGGCGCATCCGGCTTTTGAGTATGCTGGAAAAGGTGGCAGTACCCGGGAGGCGATGGAGAATATTAATGATGATGTCACAGGAAAGCGTCTGAATTATATCTTTGACCTGCCGAAGCGTTCGCCGCTATCGCGTTCGAGATTGCCTTTTTTTCTTCGTCCTCCTCCTCCTCAGGTTTTGATCCCTCCGCCCCTTTTTTTTGTTGCACCGTTGTGGTTGTCTGTGTGCTCATATACCTCGATTGTGCATGTTCATGGCGTAAGCCGTGCTTGCTATTTCGCCCTCGTGCCTACCCCCGGTGTATTATCGAAGTTTTGCATGCCCCTAACGGGTGTTGATGTTAGTGGACTGGGTAGACCTGGTCGTTCTAAGGATGTTGATGATCAGAATCTGGTTGGCAAGGAATTTCCCTCTGTTGGGGCAGCTGTCGCCGATCCAAAGCCTTTGAGGTCAGAGCCCTGGGCTTCGGGTCCCTCGGGAGGTCCTGTTGCGTCGTCTGGTTTTGCTGCGGGATCTGATGATGACGATGTACCATTGGCGTTTACCCATCGCTCAAAGAGGATAAAACGTGCTTCTGTTGTAATTGAAGATGATTTTGTGGAAGTGCCTCCCTCGCTGGAGGGGATTGTTGGTGATGAGGACTCTGACTCTGGTCGGAGCGTCTTGAGTGGTGTGAAGGTGAGTCATCGGCTTGTTCTTCTCCTTAACTAGCCGCATGCTTATCCTTGTTTTATAGGCGTTGCTGAAAACTAGTCGGGAACATAAGCTTCGCGTTGCGTCTTTGGAGAGATCTTTGCGGGAGTCCTATGCGCGGACGCGTGAATTGGAGAAGGCCCTGCTAGAAAAGGATCATGACCTCTTGGATTTGCGCTATCGTCTTTCACTGGAGAAGAAAGGTTTGTTTGTAGTGATCTGTGGAGTTCCTGGGGTTGTTGCCTTTGTTATTATAACCTTTGGTTCTTGCAGAACTAGCGGATCAAGTTGTTGTTTGGCGTCGTCGATTCTGGGATTTGATTGAAGAGGTAGGCCCGGTGGTGGCTTGTGTGGAAGGTGTTGCCTTCGATCCTGCCCCTGCATCGGATGAGGTTGTTGGTGATGTTATGTCTACTGTACGAGGCTTCTATGGCCGTTTCAAGACGTTTGTGACCTCGGCGGCGCGTAGTGTGGCTGCCCATGGTATGGCTATGCTGCAATCTCATTATCCGAAGGTCAGGCTCTATCGTGTGGAGACCGGGTTCGCGTTAGGAACGTCGGATGAAGATGCAGATCATCTGGAGGCGGCTGCTGATCATGTTGCGGAAGTTGTAGCTAAGGGTGTTAATCTGTTTGCTGCTGGGCAGCCGTAGTTTGTATCCCAGATACATTAATTCGGACGTGTAAGTGAAAACTACAAAGCTGTAAAATATCCGGACGATTAGCTTTTGTTTCACTTGTATGTCCTTGTCGTGCCTCCTGAGTCATGAGCCGTAGCGACGAATTCGTTCAACCTTGGGTCTCAAATGGTCCAGATCGTACGGCAAGCGCCACTTCATGCATAGGATGCATAAGGACTCCCAAGGAGGCTCGCTGCTGGAAATTCGCGGCGCAGAGGGCGAACAACTCATGCACGCTTTGGATGATACCAGAGTCAGGGCCCATTTTCTGAGAGGCTCGATCGTGGCGTGACCAGGGGCCTGTGGAGACCGTTCCTGCAGACGCTGGGCGCAAAGTCATGCTGCTTGTAGAGTCGTTGACCGTTCTTGTGGTCATATACAGATTTTGGGCACATACCTTCGTGGCTCCTGACCCAAATGATATGGCCCTGTTACGGGAGAATATTATTTGGGAGGTCTGTCAATGTGGTCGTAACGATTAGGGTAGCTACTTCTAGTCGCTATGACTTGTTGTCAGACCAGCTTCAGGAGCTTCTTGGCTATGGCCAGGCTGTTTTGGAGAATGCCGAGGTGCGTTTGGAGGGGGTCGTCGAACACTGTGGGAGTGTTTTGGAGAGGTCGTCGAACGCCATTGTTGACGGTCCTTAAGTATCAAATCCAACTGTCAACTAGACAAGGAAAAGGATCTATATGAAACCAACACTTAGAAAAAAGGTTTATACTGACAGAATTCCATGAGTTTTGGTGAATGTCTATTTTTGCAGGGAGATATCAGGAAATATGGAGGAAATGCCCACATGTCATGATTACATAGAGATAAACATCATTCGTACAAACAAGAATACTCTAGAAGAGTCAAGAAGGCGCGAGAAGGAACCAGAAGTCTAGAGGGCCCAGGGGCAGGGCGCCCGTCTTACCCCTTGGGGCGGCCATCCTAGGGTTAAGCCCAATGGGCCTCTGCCTGTGGAACCACCTCTCCACCGCCTTTGAGATCACATCTAAGCCCTCCATTAAGGTCGGTTTGATCCAACAGTCGACGTTCATTTGAGGTGGCTATATAAGGAAGGCCCCCTGACCCTGAGGAGTAGAGCCTCTCTGACCTAATTCATTATTCATCATCCATCTCAAGAGGAGAAGCCCCTGATCAAGCCCTAGAGCCACCACATCAACTAGATCTCTAGTTTAGCATAGCTATATAGGATTAGAACTAGAAGGAGTCAATCTTCGGTTGGTTTCCAGATCTGTCAAGAGGATTCTTGGTAATTCTCTCTCTAGTTCTTCCTTGTTCATCATTTGTTCTTCAATATTATGAACATGACTTTGCTCTACTTCATTATATTGTTTATGACTTTACTCTATTTGATTATGTTCTTAGTTATATTGTTCTTAGTCTATTATGATTATATACTTGGTATAGTTAGATCTGAATCATATGCATGTTTAAGATCGTATAGCGTTTATCCATTAGCGCTATGGGTAAATGATAGATATTGTGTAGGTGTGGTGCCTAGACCGTATTTATCTGCGATTGTACCCTACATTCCGGATCGTGAGCTAGTTCACGGGAGTGACAGTCCTGTTGAGTCCTTTGTAGTCCTCCTCCCGTTTGTAGGGCAGGCAGAGCAGTACTATTACGGGGAAGTGATTGCTATGTTCTTCATCTTCCTTAATAATACTCACTACACATGAATATCTCTTATCTTGTCTTGCCAAGTGTAATTGCACTAATTATAATATGCTAGACTGTATAGTTAAGAATGACTTAGGAAATATCTTTGTAGTTTGTCCTAATTCCATGCTAATGACTTGCTAGAATATCTGTTGAGGTGCTTATAATTATCTTATGTGGCTACATATATGCTGATCAGTATTTATCTTTTGTCACTATTCATTCATTATCTATATCTTATGTGACACCTATCTTGTACTGAGTCAGATAGATGAAAATTCTCCATTACACATGCAGTGATACTCATTAATCATCTTTATTCATTCCTCATTTATTCCTTAGTATCCCTTCCCACTAGTAAAAATATAAATAACGATACCTGGAATACTCTTGGTTAAAATGCTACATCGGTATAATCTGTGCGCTTGCAAAAATACATTTATATTTACTTAGAGCAATTGCATATTTCAATACCACATCTCTCTGGCATTTATATTTACATTCATAAGAGATGTCAACAGCCATATGCATTTAGTAGGAATCGTCGAACGCTGTCGGTGTTTTTGCAGGAGTTTGATTGCACATGTCGATAACAGAAAACATACTACTTTATTTATGGGGGTAAGGTAGTACAAACTTCATTGAACTTCTTTAAATATCTGGTCTACTTGTATTGCCGAAGTGTTAAGCCTTCATATGTATTTGCAAGGGGGGTCGGTGCCGATTGTTGGTGCTTGCATCTCCTTTGGTCTCTTGGCTGTAGGGTTGTCGTTGGGGCTGGAGCGGTACTTGTCGTAGGGGCGAGGCTTCCCGACGGCGTTGATTGTTTGTTGTTCGCATTCGTATGCGACTTTCAGATCAGTGCGGAGGCTGAGGATGCCTTGCTGCATTGGAATCTTTAGCACCATGTAGGTATAGTGTGGTACTGCCATGAGCTTTGCGAGTGCCGGGCGACCAAGGATCGCATGGTAGGTTGTTTGAAAGTCAGCGACGATGAAGTTGATGTTCTCAATCCTAAAGTGGTTCTGGTCGCCGAATTGCACGGGGAGTGTAATTTGGTCTACTGGTGTAGATGTCTTGTCTAGGATGATACCCCAGAAAGGAAAATTCGCTAGCAGTAGGTCCTTCTTTGAGTGATCGAGCTGGCGGAATGCGTCGGAGAAGATAATATTTAGTGCACTGCCACCGTTGACTAGCACCTTCCTGAAGCGGCACGTAGCGATGGTCGGGTCGATGATGAGTGGAAAACGACCAGTGTATCTGTAGTCCGTCCATTCGTTTTCCCCTGAAAAACTGACAGGTTGCTCCGACCAATCTAGATAGCGAGCGTTGGCCGAGTCGTCGCCTATGGCAGCGACGGAGTAGATGTGCTTTCGGACTTGGCGGCGTCGCCTTTCTCCTTTAACGACCATGCTGCCCCCGAAGATGGAGTACGTCGCTGAAGGTGGTCGGAATTTTGTTGCCGGTGGGTCTTGGTCCTCACTCCTTTTGGAGTTATCTTCCCTTGCCTTCCTGCTGCCTCTTCACCCAATTGCTGCTGCGAGAAGGTCACAATCGCGCATGGAATGCCTCGAGTTTTGGTGTATGGGGCATGGGTAGTCGAGGATTTTGTCATATGATGCGTCGTAATCCGCGTTTGGTCCTCCATCGGCAATATAGCGGTTGTCTCGCCTATGACCATGCCTCTGATAGTGCTTGGAGCTGTTTGACGGGTGGTCCCGGTGAGCACCGGTCCTTCCATTGCTGTCGTAGTCTGGTCGGCGGTTCCTGTACCTCTTGTGTTCCAGGAGGCGGGAGTGACATCGCCAGTTCTCCCTGCTTCGTGCGATGTGGGTTTGGTTGACGTGAGTATTCGCGACTGCCGTGGGCTCTTCCGTGGTTATTAATTTCCTTCGTGCTGATTTGTTTGTGAACTCACCGGTTGACAGATCACTGGGGGAGATGGGGGTGAACTCTGTTTCGTTGTTGTGAGGGGTGCTCTTGGCAGGGGCTTGAAAACTTGTCCTCCCGGAGGCCGGTGAGTACTCTTGGAAATCGCTGGTCGATCCAAAGGAGTCGTGAACTTCTGGCTTCATGATAGCGACCGAGCCTGACGAGGCCGTGTCGTCGAGGGACGCTGACTGGTCGGAGTCGCTGAAGATTGGGGAGATGATGACGGTGTTCAAGATGGGTGCCGGGGGGGTCTAGTCGAAGACTGGTCGGGGGTCTGGCATTGAAAAAGCATCGCCTGATTGCTGAGTCCGTAAGGCATAGTCGGACGGGTGTGGACACCTCTGGTCGCTGCGGTCGTCGCCTTTGCGGTCTGGTGATTGCGTGGTCGATGACCGTGATGGCCGGGGAGCCGACGTCGCATCGCCTGGACGAGGTCGATGCACTCGGTGATGCTGGCGTTGGAGCGGTCGATGGCGTCGACTAGGTCGTCGACGCTAATCTTCTTCCGCGAGCGACGTGCTGACGCAGCAGGGCGGTGCGTCAGCAATGGTGCGTCTGTCCGCTGAGGGATAGATCCGACGGTCCAGAAGATGGATCCGATCTGAAACACGGTGTCGGCCGCTGGCAAGACCATCAAATCTAGGAACGTAACCGCTTGATGAGCCATGAGGTCGATGACACACACCCCCTACCTGGCACGCCAACTGTCGACGAAATACGCGTCGCAGTCTACCTAGGGGGTACCCTACGGTAGTAGATTGTAGGCAGAGGTGTGACGACGACGATCAAGCGTAACACAGAGAGCGTAGACATGGCGATTTAGACAGGTTCGGACCGGCAAATCACCGTAATACCCTATGTCCTGTGTTTTGGTGGCTGGATTGATCTTGCGTATTAGGTTACAAGATTTGTAGTTGATCTGAGAGAGGTCTAAGAGATTTTTTTGAGGGGGGTCCCTGCTCGCCTTATATAGCCGGGGAGCAGGGTTACAATTTCCATTCCCTAACAGATTACGATTGGTCCCTCATGGCAAGGGATCCGAGTCTATCTAATAGAAACTTCCTTGGTGAGTAAGGCTTCTCCGGGGTCCTTGGCGAGCACGGCGGGCTGGTCGCGTGCAGCAAGGCCTTGTGGCTGGGCCGTCTCCTAGTCGGCAGGCCCATAAGGTCCCTGGGGATATGCCGAGGTAGTATCCCCAACACAACCAATCCAGGCACAATAACTAAGAAAGTTTGTGA
Source organism: Microstegium vimineum (assembly GCA_022036555.1). Taxonomy (NCBI): domain Eukaryota; kingdom Viridiplantae; phylum Streptophyta; class Magnoliopsida; order Poales; family Poaceae; genus Microstegium; species Microstegium vimineum. The sequence continues at coordinate 17,191,843 of CM039128.1, read as the reverse complement.
GAGACAAGTGGATCCTATATCCATAGTAAAGAGCAAACTATTATATGGGTGGGCTAAGAGAAGACTGCAAGGAAACCTTACAATCAACAACTAGTTGTATTATTAGCCTTGTTCTAAGCTTAGACTGTCCACACGACTATTCCTCTAAATCTATCCTCTATTTGTCCTAGTCATCAAGATTCTCTCCTCTATACACATTTTTTCCGCACTCATCATCCTCTATATCTCATACTCTATACCAACTACCAACAGCGTGGTTCACTTGTCAATTTATCTAAATATATTCATGTGGTATCTTGTTTCGAAGCATTTATTGACACAAATTTATTGGTGTAATCGGAATTTGTTGACACACAAAAAGCGTCAGGATTTGCGAACACCTCGGCCTATTACCCAAAGCTCGGTATTCCGGAGGCGTGCCAGTCGATTTGACTAGTTAATCGACAAGGACGATAACTAGAACAAAACTCAACGAGACAACGGCGATGCGTCCAGATGTCAAAGCTCAGATTGATCAAAGATAACTAGAACAAGATCCAATCCAGACAACGGCGATGCGCCCGGATGCTGGGATTGAAGCTTGATCAGGATAACTAGAGCAGAGCTGAACGACGCAACAGCGATGCGCCCGGATGCCAAGGCTCAGAGGTACTCCCACGCGGAACTTGCAAGGATTTGACGGAGATCAGGGTGATGCAGCCCGTCGAAGCTTGAAGAACTCGTTGATAAACTACAACTAATGCAGTAAAAGGTAAATTGCGATAAAAAAGTAGAATAAGATAAAATTGGTTTGTTTTTGATTGGATTGATCTTTTTCTATAGCCCTCAGGCACATATTTATACTCCCGCATGGAGAGTTGTACAGAGACACGACTCGTACCCTTCCCAAAAGAAACTCCTAACTTTAAGGAAACTGACTCACGCAGGAGTCGGATCTAAAACAATAATATTTATTTCCCTAAACAAACACACCTATTTTAAAGGAAAAATAAACGACTCATGCAAGAGTCGGACTCAAACTACTATAATAATAACACCGATACAAAACACCAGTTTCCTTATACTCCTCGATGGAAACTTTCCATCGGCAGATCCTTCCAATCCGCGACTTCCTTCTTTGGCCACCTGTAGCCCTCCGCTGACATCACACACTATGTCAACTTATCAGCACCTCATGCCTATCGACATCGGTAATATTTCCCGATCAGCAATCTCGTACCGATAACTCTTTACCAGCCTACCGACAATCGGCAACTACTCCACCAGCACTCGGCATCAGCCTCTCATCGGCACTCGGCAACATCATGCTCAGCGGCAATCGGCAGTGTCCCCTTATCGGTAATCAGCATTTAACTTGAGCTACTCGGCTTCACCAATTAACCTTCGCCGGCAAGGACCCAGTCCCCATCGGTAACACACTTGGTATTCTTGCAGCACTCTCATCGGCAATACTGGCTCACAATTTCCCGATGCCGATAGAAAACAACCGTTGACCAGTCAAGCCTTAGCTTATTTGACACATGCTGAAAAATGGTGTCAACACATGCCCCCCAGTTTCGGGACGTGTAATATTTTACGTGCCGAAATTCTCTCCACTGTAGCCATTGCTGTAGCCGTTGCTGTAGCCGTTACCCCCGAGATAGACGCACAGTTTCCTCGATTTCCGTGTGTGGAACTGCAATTTAATAATAAAATCCCTCGATTGTAGCACAAACAGTTGCAGACCACCTCGATCACCGCGTGTATCCACCGCGGACCTCTCCACATTCCTGCACAGTATGGACCGCAACCCCAAAATGCCCCTGAGCAAGCTTATAAAAGTTACCGGGATCCACACTACCTTTTTACCCTGAGCTCATTTCCACTTTCACCTTCTTGCTTTCATCTTCAACCTTCAGCCACCTCTGAAGAACACGAACTCGAGCGACAGTACCTTTCTCCGCAACCCAAGGACGAACCGCAAGCACTCTCTCGACTCCAATGGTGATCCAAGTCGACATCCCCAAGGTGAGACCTATTTTCTTCCCAATCCAACCTTCCGCTTTTTCTCGCACAAATCTGGATTTACCCCCGTTCTTTTTCTGATTTTTCCCCTTCTTTCCTTCGAACCCTAGGAACTGTACAACAAAGTAGTGATCCCGCTTGCTGGTTCCACCTTTAGCTGCCTAGGCCCCATGGGGAATCCGGACCCCAGCCACATAATCAATGCAGAAACCAACCGAATCCCTTTCAGATCTGAATGTTTCGGTTTAGGACTGTGGAAGGATGCTTTCCGATCATGGCCCAAGCCCACTAAAGGGTGGAAAAACTGGTACCTCAGGGTCGCTAGGGCGCAGCAAGTTTACTGGCAAGAGCGCAGTTTGGACCAATGCATCAGGCTCTCCATTTCCGATATGGAGAAGAACGAGAACATGTTAATAGCTGCCTTTTATTTCTGGTCGGATACTATGAATGCTTTCTTATTCTGACATGGACCAGCCACTCCCACTCTTGCCGATGTCCACATGTTGACCGGCTTAGACGTCTCTTCTGCCGATACCTTCACCTTATTCAATAGGAAAGCCGAGCATAGAGTAAACACTCAGAACATCGGCGGTTGGACGGGTTACATTCAGGAGTACCAGAAAACAGGATCGGTAAACCAGAGGGAGCATGCCACTTTCCTGAACATGTGGCTGGACAAGTTCATCTTCCGCGGTAGGGCAGTCGGACCCACTACCATGTATCTTCCAGCAGCTGAGCTGCTTGCCGATGGGACAAGACTTCCCCTGGGCAGATATCTTCTAGGATCGGTATATCGTCTTCTCCATCAAGTATCCCAGAAGTTGCTGCTAGGTGAGCACATCGGCAACCTTGGAGGCCCCTGGTGGTTTATCAATATGTGGCTGAACGCACAAATGCAGAAAGCGCTTCAGTTTAACTTGTTCGCTCAACGATTCCCGAGAGACATATCGGAAAATCATCAGTGCAGGGATGATGAATCGGCAACTCGCCCTCCTCTCAATTTTGGAGAGGCCATTATAGTGCTACCAGGGACCAATGCCGATGCGGAGCAATTCGGTTTATTCTTTCAGAAGTTTTATAACGGAATTACTGCCACAGAACGGCTCTGGTGGCCATATGCCGACGAAGACAACCAGTTCCCACTGCTATTTAAGCTTACCGATGGGAATGTGCCTGAGAACCAGATAATTATGAAGGCCAGCATCACTCCTCGAGCTATTCCAGTAAACATCTTCGGATCGGGAAAGAATGCCCCTCCATCATTTGAGTTCTACTACCCATCGGTAGCGGCAAGACAACTGGCGTTCGGTCAACTGCCGATCAAGCTTTGTTACTCCAAGGTAGTGAAGCCTAAGCAGACATTCTCCAGTGCTCTGGACTGGAACAAGGTGGTCAACCTTCCTCCCGATGCCGACGTGTCAGACCTTGATCTGTCCTCCTGGTCACCAACCTCCTTCATTACAAATGAGTACTAGTCTTGGTGGCAAGAATGGAGGTGTCAGCTGTTTGCCAAGTCGTCGCACTACTATCGGCACATGATTGACGCCGATCGCATCGTCCCCGATGACGTAGTAAGTCTTTTATTCCGATGCATTCCTTATTACTTTACCCCTGTCATCGGCATCTGACCCCTTCACGCTCAGCAGGTTGATGATCTGATTCCTCTGATGAGCAGGAGCGGCAAGCCCTTCAAGCTCCGAATGATGAGTCCCGTATCACTCATCGGCAACAAGGCCCCCACATTAGCCACCTTCACTCCTCAACAGGTACCTACGTCGACACCTGTGAAAGCCAAGGCTACATCGGCCGCTGCTGTTGCCCTAATGCGGGTGTTTGCAGTAAACTCATCTTCACTCACGCCGATTACATAATGCCTCGTTGGTGATATTCTGTCTTGTATAACTTGCATTGAATACTTTCAGGCTATGAGGTCATCGGCAGCTGCTCTAAGCAGACAAGCACCTCCAAGTTCGGCTGCCGATGCTCCCCAGTCCTCGTCGAAACGGGCTGGATCCCCTGCTGCTGCGCCAACGAAAAAGAGGCGCCTGAGGCTGGCTTCTCCTTCGCCACCGGCTCAAGTTGCACCACCAGCTGTCGGCGCATCATCGGTAGAAATTCCAAAGACTCCTATCCCTGATCAGCTGACGGACGACGTCCTCGGTCAGGAGACAGTTCCACCCGCTGCAGCAGCAGAGGCGGCATCGGCATCGACACCGTCAGCCGAAATCCCTGATGAAGAAACACCCGCAATCGCAGCGGAGGCGGTATCGGCATCGGCACCGTCAGCCGAAGTCCCCGATGAAGAAACACCCACAATGGCAGCGGTGGCATCAGCACCGGCACCGGCCGAAGCTTCTGACGAGAGCGCGGCGTCGCCGCCACAAGAACCAGGCACTACATCGGAAGCAACGCCAGCAACAATGTCACCAGCACCGACAGCGCCAAGTGCTTCCCCGATGGGAATTCCTTTATCGGCAACTGCGGCCACTCCTCAGGATGAAGTTGGACCATCCACCATGCCGAGCCCTAGGCAAGAGATTCACTTCAAGATGGTAACTTAAATTACTTAAAAATTCTAGTATAATCTTTCGATCGGCATATTTTAACCCCTCTGTTTTCAGGCCCAAGATTCTCCAGATAGTCTTTTCTCTTTCAGCCTCAACCCATAGGATGAAGATGGACGCCAAGGCCTCCTCCAAGCAGACAGCCTGTTCTCCTTCGCAGTTGACATACCCGATGACGATGAGGAGGAAGAGAGCTCTGTCCCAGCTCTATCGGCAGAGATCAAGACTAAGCTTGAAGCACTGCTCTCCTTGCTGCTACAAGACACGTCCCAGCTCATTTAGGACTCATTAGCAGCAAGGGTCACTTTCAAGGATATCCAAGGTCATCTCCCTGCCGATATGGCAGAAATCCTCCTCCAGGCAACCTTCCTCGACATCAAACAAATCCAATACCAGAGGCTCTCCCGTCGCATTGCCGATAGGGCTGCCCAATCCAAGAGCGAGGAAGAAAAGCTCAAGTTCAAAAACATTGCCGATGAAAAGCACAAGGGTATCGGCCAAGCAGAAGTCTCCATCAACGGCCTCGATCAAGAAATCACCCGGCTATCGGCCAAGAAAGAAGAGTTGTTGGCCGAGTTACAAAAAGTTGAGGAGGATCTGACTGCAGCCAACCAGCAAAAAACCCAACTATCCGATACCATCAAGGTTTTGCGACAAGAAAGAGACCAGAATGCTCGACAAGCCATCTTGTGGAAGAAAAAGATCAAGCCAGTCGAGGGTTCTGCCGATGCCGACGCCAAGGAGATGGACGAGATAGAACAGATTCGCCTGCGTGCGATATCGGTTATCCACTCCCTGTTGTAACTTACCAAATTCTGTCACATCGGCAAATGTAATATTGATACTTGTCCTTGTTCTGTAATATAATATCAATGCGCTTTTACCGATGTATTGTAACTTTCCTTTCATCATCATTCAAACGAGCACGCCATACGTCGACTCCTTTGAGAGTTCTTAGAATGTAGGCCTTGCTGGGAGTAGACTGTCTTACCCGATAAGGACCTCCCTGATTAGGAAACCATTTTCCAAGCCTAGAACTTAGTCCCAATCGGTAAAATCAACCTCCATACCAGAATACCATCGGCAAACTCTTTCACCTAGTTATCGGCAACCATTACCAACACCATGACTTATCGAATCGGCCAAAATCCTCCCCGGGTAATCCTAACTTCTAGTGGAGCCCGGTATTCAGCCCGATTGTTCGTTGAGGTAGCAATAATCGGCAATAAACTTTCACACTCCCATCGGAACGAAATTCAAACAAAGCCAATAGAATCACCAAAGAAATTTCAAGGAGTAACCCCCAGAACGCATGCACCACACACTTAGTCATCGTACGCAAGCGCGGCAGAATCACTCCTACAACCATCTTCCCCTGGCAGTTAACGAATCCATCGGTAGTACGGCGTCTCATACACAAACCATCGGCAGGTGCCCCCAAGTATAACAATTGGAATTACCAGAATTTGCCGAAGGCGGCCCTCAAGCTAGAACGTCCAAGATTGACCCCGGTCTAGACCATCGGCAATATATTGCCATCCGCCGATGTATCTCCATCCTTGCGCTTTGGCCTCCACTGCTTTTCCCTTAAAGGAATTTCAGTATTATATAAGTCATTACGGCGCTCGCGCTGAATTCTCCTCTTCTGAGTCTTGGTCAGACCCTTAGGGCACCACTGAGGGAGTTTGGTCTTCCAGACAGGCTAGTGCTGCCTTTCATTGTTTGCATCGGCCTTTTTCCCGATGCTTGAATCTCTGGAGAGCACGTCTTCATCGGGCACTTTCGTGTTGACCATCTCCTCAGGCTCCCCGTGTTCAACACGCCTGCCAAGTCTGTGATGTGCACTGAGCTTGCCCCCCAGTCGGCTGTGTACCGATTTCTTCTCTCTGAGCGGCTTGGCGTACCTGGATGCTCGATCATCAAAACAAGGTTTCTTACCTATCCGATCGGCAGTATAGTACCCATTGCATTCAGGACAGTTATCGGCAGTGGGTAGCGTGATGCCTTCCTCCCAACAGTAAATGAAGAAGGGACACCTCCAGTGGTTTTTCTGCCGAAGCCATTCCTGGTGCCCCTCTTCCTGCCGATATCGCTCTTCACGTGATTGCCGATACTTTTTTCTTGGCTGTTGGTGAGTGATCACAACGCCAGCAGCCCAATTGGCACTGTTACCTTCATTGGAAACCCTCTTGCCCTTCTTGCCATCAGCAAACCTTTCTACATCACGTTTAGCCACTTGATGATCAGGATCTACCGATGCACTTTTTCTGGCAGCATCCGATGTCAGCACCTTAGTCTTTCCACTGGTTTCCAAAATATTATTTGGAAACGGGCACTGATCAACTTCCATCGGTTTCTGGACTTTAGAATTTTCAAATTTGATTCGTCCAGAGTCAATCTCTGACTGCAACTGTTGCCTGAACATTTTGCAGTCATTGGTACTATGAGAAGTTGCATTGTGCCACTTATAGTACCTGGTCTTCTTGAGTTCCTCGGCCGATGGAATTACTTGATTAAGGGCTAGCTTAATTCGCCCTTCCTGAAGTAATAAGTCAAATATCCCATCGGCCTTCGCGACATCGAAGGTGAACTTTCCAGCTCTTTTCTAGCCGAGCACACAAGGAATCGGCCCCTCATCTTTACCCATTCAACAGTGCCGACGTTCACCTCCTCATCTGACTCGGAGTCCCCTCGTTCAACAAAGAGCACCGTTGTGTTCCGAGCCTTCCCAGACCTAGGTGATTTAACGTCCTGATCGACTTTTGTGATATCAAAGGTGAACTTCTCCAATTCAAGGACGCCGACACTCGGGCCTTCATCCGAATCTGAAACTTCCACTTTCCCAGTTGAAAACACCCTTGTGTCTGAACCTTGCTGATGCACAGACTCGCTCACCGGTTGGGCAGATGGATGCATTTCTTCATATTTCCGTGGCGAGCAAGTCGGAGCAATTGATACACCAGCAGCACCAATTTGTTGAATGTTATGCATCGGCTGCCTAACCGATGAGCAATTCTGGACGCCCACTAGCTGAGTAGATTGACGTATTCCTTCACATCTTTGTATTAAACAGGCCGGAGCGATCGACCCATCAACAACACCAATCTGTTGAATATTATGCATCGGCTGATTGGCCGATGGGTAACTTTGAACATTGATCGGTTGATTAGGTTGATGCACTTCTTTAGGTCTTGACGTCAAAGAATTTGAAATGATGGGTGTGTGCGCAGTACCAGTTATTGGAATACTATGCTTCGGCTGCGTGGCCGATGGGCAACTACGCACAGTTACTGGCTTGCACTGTGGCATTATATTCATTACATTCATCGGTTGCTGTACCGATGTTTCATTGTACACTCTTTCTTGCGAGTATTGCAATGTAGTATTTATCGGTTGATGCACCGATACTTCATCCTGAAAACTCGCTGGATGCCGCGGAACTCCTGCCACTTGGTGTTCAGGCTGCACATATTGCTGCTGAATCGGCGATTGACCAATCCAACCTGCATTAGGCGTCATCGGCACATGACTTACCAATGGCTCATAACTAGCTGACTCTTGCAGCCCTTGTACACTTGGATGATAGCCTCGACTTGCGGGTACCATGGGCTGAGCAGCCATGGCCGATGTAGGCTGATTGGCACTCGACATGCCTTGTTGCATCGGCCAAGAATTTGCCGATGGCTGAGAGCCACCTGACTCTTGCAACTCTTGTATCCTGGGATGATAGCTTTGATTTGTAGCCACCGTAGGTTGAGCAGCTACGGCCGATGCAGGCTGATTGACACTCGACATGCCTTGTTGCATCGGCCAAGAATTTGCCGATGGCTGAGAGCCACCTGACTCTTGCAACTCTTGTATCCTGGGATGATAGCTTTGATTTGTAGCCACCGTAGGTTGAGCAGCTACGGCCGATGCAGGCTGATTGACACTCGACATGCCTTGTTGCATCGGCCAAGAATTTGCCGATATACGCTGATTGACTATTGGCCCGTCTTGTTGCATCGGCCAAGCATTTGCCGATAGCTGATAACCGGCTGATGCTTGTTCTTGTTGTACCCTTGTATGATCGCTTGGACTCACGGGTACCACAACTTGAGCAGTCATTGCCGATACAGATTGATTGACAATCGGCGCACCTTGTTGCATCGGCCAAGAAGTTGCCGATGGCTGATAACCAGCTGATGCCTGTCGTCCTTGTGGCGTCGGATAATTAACAGCATAGCTACTTTGATTAGCAAGTGTTCCATTTTGAAGAACCATTGCCGCCATGGGTTGACTTGCAACTGCTGGGCCTTGTTGTATTGGCAAATGACTTGCCGATGGTTGGGCATACGGCCCTCTGGGTATTGCCGTTTGCAGATTCCCTATTGGCAACTGTACCGTTGGAGAAGATGTAGCATAATGCATCATCGGCTGTACAGATGTCGTCGATGTCATGGGAACCTTCTATCCTGCGTGGTTATCTTGGACCAATCTGGAATCAGCAGATAGACTTGGGGACATACCGTATCCCCACCAGTTGGCAGAAGTTGGCTGATTCTGGATCACAGGTCCAGACATTATCGAAGCCACCAGATTCGTGTTCACCTGAGTAGTGCTTGTTGGGCTCAATCTTGGTGGCGTGATCTCACCGGCAGATCGGCTCACAATTGGTGTGGACACCCTTGGAACCGCCGATGGAGTCGCAACAGATGCCGATCCGAGTTGACGATACTCTGGACCAACATAGCATGGTGCTTGTCCCTTGAAAGCTTGCTTGACAGCATTGCATACGGTATCGGACATCACATTGGATTGGCTAATTAATACATTATTTAATGCATAATTAACCGTCTCTTGTACTTTACCAGGATCGGCGTAGGAAGTGGTCTGCCGTGGCGACGGCGGATTTTGCTTCTGTACTGCTTCACCGATCCCGTTTAGGCTGAAGGATTTGAGATACAACCGCTTGTACTCCTCCATTGCCTGCTCCATAGCCTGCCTCTGATGATCCGTCAGATTTGCTGTGGAAACTTCAATGACACTCCTTGGATTAGTCATGATAAATATATATAATTTATATAATCGTGTCCCACCGGGTGTGCCAAAAGAGGTGTTGACACAAAAAGCGTTAGGATTTGCGAACACCTCGGGCTATTACCCAAAGCTCGGTATTCCGGAGGCGTGCCAGTCGATTTGACCAGTTAATCGACAAGGACGATAACTAGAACAAAACTGAACGAGACAACAGCGATGCGCCCAGATGTCAAAGCTCAGATTGATCAAAGATAACTAGAACAAGATCCAATCCAGACAACGGCGATGCGCCCGGATGCTGGGATTGAAGCTTGATCAGGATAACTAGAGCAGAGCTGAACGAGGCAACAGCGATGCGCCCGGATGCCAAGGCTCAGAGGTACTCCCACGCGGAACTTGCAAGGATTTGACGGAGATCAGGGTGATGCAGCCCGTCGAAGCTTGAAGAACTCGTTGATAAACTGCAACTAATGCAGTAAAAGGTAAATTGCGATAAAAAAGTAGAATAAGATAAAATTGGTTTGTTTTTTATTAGATTGATCTTTTTCTGTAGCCCTCGGGCACATATTTATACTCCCGCATGGAGAGTTGTACAGAGACACGACTCGTACCCTTCCCAAAAGAAACTCCTAACTTTAAGGAAACTGACTCACGCAAGAGTCGGATCTAAAACAATAATATTTATTTCCCTAAACAAACACACCTATTTTAAAGGAAAAATAAACGACTCATGCAAGAGTCGGACTCAAACTACTATAATAATAACACCGATACAAAACACCAGTTTCCTTATACTCCTCGATGGAAACTTTCCATCGGCAGATCCTTCCAATCCACGACTTCCTTCTTTGGCCACCTGTAGCCCTCCGCTGGCATCACACGCTATGTCACCTTATCAGCACCTCATGCCTATCGACATCGGTAATATTTTCCGATCAGCAATCTCGTACCGATAACTCTTTACCAGCCTATCGGCAATCGGCAGCTACTTCACCAGCACTCGGCATCAGCCTCTCATCGGCACTCGGCAACATCATGCTCAGCGGCAATCGGCAGTGTCCCCTTATCGGCAATCGGCATTTAACTTGAGCTACTCGGCTTCACCAATTAACCTTCGTCGGCAAGGACCCAGTCCCCATCGGTAACACACTTGGTATTCTTGCAGCACTCTCATCGGCAATACTGGCTCACAATTTCCCGATGCCGATAGAAAACAGCCGTTGACCAGTCAAGCCTTAGCTTATTTGACACGTGCTGAAAAACGGTGTCAACAGAATTTAATTTGGATTTTATGTTTGTTAGATATAACACTTTATTGTTAGATAAAATAGTGGGACCTACGGTGGAATCTTTTCAGCATGCACGCGCATGGACTTCTGCCCTACTGCGTCGCACATGGGCCTGCTTACAGACCAACATGACTGTGCTCTCTGTGGCGGAAGCCACCTGCTTCCAGGCGTCATAGCGCACATCGCTGCATATGTTTTTTGCGCTAAACACAGACGTGGACGAGTTCAGTTTGCTATGTAGTGCAGCGGTGCGGACAGTCTTAGGGGGTGTTTGGTTACAGCCCCCTAAACTTTAGTAGCTAAACTTAGGTGATTTTAGGCCCTAAACTACCAAACACCCCCCCCTAAAGTGCCCCCTAAACTTTAGTTGATGCACTAAACTTTAGGGGGCACTAAACTTTAGGGACCAATAAACTTTAGGGGGTAAACCAAACACCCCTTACATCCCACTTCCCCTCTCTATCCTCTCTTCTCTCCTCCACATCAGCATTTAGCCAGCTTACATTCTGTGAACACATGGTGGATAAGTACCCATGTATGTTCAGCTTTGATGATGAGTGATCGTCCAACATGTGAGTGTTTCAGTTTGAGTGGCTTACCCTAACCTCTGCGAAAGCAGAAATGTGTGCTTGTCTATCGGCTTGTGGTGTGTAGGTGCTATGCCTAGTGACAGTGGTCAATGGCGTGGAGAAGGTCGAGTAGAGGCTTGTCGTGCCGATGGGCTGAGAGCGGTGAAGGGCGGAAGCGGGGCTCGGACTGAGGGACCGTGGGCACCGGCGGACTAGCTGTGGTGGCTAGTACTTGGCACCAGCGAGTGCGAGAAGACATGGAGGTAGACCGAGTTGACCAAGTCAAGACGGTGGACGCGCGATTCGAGCGGAGGCTCAGGGGACTCGGAGTCCGACCGGGCGAAGACAAGGTGGCTCGCGTTGAGTGGTTTGGTGGTTTGGGCCTCAAAACCATCCGCGTCGGTTTCCGAGTTTGGGCCGCAAAACTCGGGGTTCGGTGGTTGAGCCCAAACCTACCGGTGGCGGGTTTCCTGGGTTTGGGCCTCAAAACCTAGGTGGAGCTTCGGAGGAAGCGAGGATGGCACGTGGCGGAATCCTGGAGGTTGTGTCAAGGCGACGGCAACTCCCGGCAGGAAGCGGGGTCGTCCATTCAAATGAGTGGCTGAGAGTTACCGACTTGGATTACAATGTCTTAGGGCTAGGTAATTCAGTCTTGTATCTAGGGGGGTCATTGGGAAATAGCCAAAGCCTCGTTAAATAGAGGATGAAGGGGTATCCCTCATCCCATCTCTTGCATTACTCTCTCCCACCTATTCCTAGGTTTTCCCTTCCCTAGCTTCTTCTTTCTGGAGATCCACCGTGTCACCGGTGTAAGAACTTGTGATTGTTGTGAGGAATCGGAGGCCGTAACCTCTGTAAGCCATGGCGGCGTTGGTTACTTGATTGTGTCTCGCGTTTTTGCTTGTGTTCTTCTTGTTTTGCTTTTGCTCTCTCTTTTTCCAAGATGATTTCTCTTGGTTGAGAGTAGCTTTGCAAAAACCACTTGAACCAAGTGGTTCGTATTCGTGAGGAGCTTCTTTGCACCTAAGGAATTCTCCTCAAACCTCACGAGTGCGTAGATTGGGCAATTCCTTTGTGGCGTTCTTCGTTTTGCTCTCTTCTCCCCAAATCCGAGTTTTCCTGTTTATCCTCTCCAAATTGAGCGATGATTTCTTCGGGATAGCTCCCTAACTACACTAGGATCATGCCTACAAAGTTTGTTTGCATTAGGTGATCATTTGGTTTAGTTTTGGAAAGATTTGGTGGAGAGAAGTTCGTTTTCGCGAGGAACCGTTTTTCTCCTGTGAGCGTCGGACCACTTTGCCCTAAGATCCGGACCATAGCAAGTGGTCTGGTGGTCTTGACTTTTCCCGTGTCAAGTAGCTAAGGGCGTCGGACCACCCTCCGGACCACTCAGTTTTTGAGCTCCGGGCCATAGGAGAATGGTCCGGTGGCTCTGCTGAGGGAGTCTACCACGCGTCGGACCACTCAGCATAGTCCGACGGTGTAGTCCGACGACCTGGTCCGGAGGCAGGGAGCTTACTGTTTTTGCTTGAGCAAGAAGCTAGAGTGAGCATCGGACCACTCTCCATAGTCCGACGGTGAGCGTCGGACCAGAGTCCGGAGCTCAGGCACTCCCTGAGTCAATTCATGTGTGAGCACCGGACTTCTGAAAGTGTCCGTCGGACTAGTCCGAAGCCTCTGGTCCGGAGCTAGGGTGCTCACTGTGTTGGCTTTTCTCAGCAGGCAAAGGCATCGGACCTAAGCTTCGGACTACTTGCTATAGTCCGGTGGCTCAGTCCCTTCTGGTCCGGAGCCTCTGTTGAGTTGCGGTTTACTCCGTTTTCATTGCGGTCTGTTTCTCCGGGTTTGTGGCTAGCTCCGCTATGTTCCTATGACATCTCCTAGAACATCCACCCAATTGTGGGCCATGAGCCTAGTTCGTGCTTTGGGTCATGTCTGGGACAAGGGTCAAGATGTTCCGAAAGGAATTTTTATTTGGCTCCCATTCACCTCCTTACTTCGATGGAACCAACTTTGCCTATTGGAAGGTGTGCATGTCCGCTTACCTCCAAGGGCTTGATACGAAGTTTTGGGAGATTTGTGAGAATGAGAACTACATGGTTCTTGAGGCTCAGATCACCGATGTCCAGGTTATGCAGCATGCATCTAATGCAAGAGCTTGTAGCATTCTCTTCTCTTATTTATCTCTTCTGGAGTTTGAGCGGGTTTCGAGTCTCACTACGGCACGAGAGATCTGGCAAACACTCTTGAGATATCATGAGGGCAACCCTCAGATCAAGGCCAGACTCTTCGACATGTACCGTAGAGAGTACGAGAACTTTGCTCAGTTGGCCGGCGAATCTGTTGACGGGATGTTCACTCGCTTCCAATCTATCATCAACAAGATGCGTGCCAATCGGGCCAACTTGCCTACGATGATCATGAGATGGCTATCAAGCTTTTGCATGCTCTTGATCGGAAGGTATGGGAGATGAAGGTGGCTGCCATTCAGGAGTCGCTGGGCTATGATGCCCTGACCGTGGACAAGTTGTTCAGCAAGCTCAAGTCCTCGGAGATTGACTACCAGACCCAAGCCAAGCTTGAAAACCCGTCGAAACAATCTATGGCGTTGGTTTCTGGCCCCAACGGTACATCTTCTTCCTCCTCTGACCCTTCGCAATCTTTGTTCGCTTTGTCTTTGATTTCTCTGATAGAGGATCAAGTGGAGGCTCTTGGAGATGATGAGCTGGCTTTGGTCATCATCAAGTTCTCACGGTTTCACAAAGACCGTTTGAACCGTCGGCGTGGTGGCTCAGCCAAGGGGTGCTACCATTTTGGCGATGAGGATCACTTCATCGCAAACTGCCCCAAGAAAGCTGCAGGTGACTTCACCAAGCTCAAGGACAAGCGCGAGCACCACTTCGAGGACAAGCACAAGCCCAAGGGTGGCTACCACCGAAGGTCCTCCAAGAAGGTGATCGACAAGGTGAAGGCCAAGCACCGAGCCTTCCTCGCCTCCCTAAGCGACATTGATGCCTCCTCCAACGGAGGTGCTTCTTCGAGCGATGATGAGTCCAAGGGAAAGGTTGAGGACAAGCTCAAACGCCTATGCTTCTACGCCAACGCCAAGTATGGTGGCTTTTGCACCATGGCGATTGAAAAAGGCAAGGTCAGCAAGCGCAAGGAAGGCCCCGACTATGACTACGACTCCGACACACCCGAGGTACCACCCACCGTCGAGTCCCTCTCTCTCGAGATTGAGTCTTTGAACGACAGCTTGATGAGTCAAGATGCGTTGCTCAAGCGTGCCGCTTGTGAGAGGAACGACTTTAAGGCGAAGTACCTTAGCGCGCTTCATGAGCTAGATTTTGTTAAGGCGTCAGTGGTGGTTACCAAGGAGGTAGAGTGTGATGCTTGCACCATTCACATGTCTGATCTTGTCACTCTCTAGGACAAGTATGGCACTCTACTTGAGAAGGTCAGTGAGCTGAAGGCTAGACCTAGCTTACTTGGTGCGTGCAAGTCTTGCTTAGGCTTGCGTTCTGAGCTGGCACAGAGAGATGCTAGGATTGCTGTGCTAGAGAAGGTCAGCTCAAATAGCACTAGAGAGTCGGATCACTTTGAGGCTTTGGAGCTTGAGATCGCGTCGTTGAAGAATCATTGCCCTAGTTGGTTTCGGTGATTAACGACAATTAGAGATTATTATGGCTAACGTGTGTTTTGCAAAGGCTATGCGTAGCTTAGCCATAGTGATCAACAAGAATGGGCATTAATGGTCATCACTTAGCCCTCAAGATGGATACCATTTCGGATTTCATGGAGACATGATGAAGACCCTAGAATGATAGGCTAAGTGCCATAAGGTGATGAAGGGCACGTAGAAAGAGATAGGGCTTCTCTTTTTATCTTTGACCGTACTATTAAGAGGGGTTGAGATTAGTAGCTTGACTTAGGAAAGCTTCATGACTTAGGTGTGGTGCACACTTGACCTCCTTAGCTCTAAGCAAGCTTATGGTGACCGTAAGATAGCCTAAAACAACTTCCATATTCATCGCGATGAAAAACGAAGTTGATAGAACTGTTTTCTGGGCGTCGGACGCTCCTGACGGAGGCGTCGGACGCTGTCCGTCGCGTCGGACAAAGGCGTCAGACGCTGGGTGGTTGAGTCCACAACGTCCGTCGACCTTCCAGTGGAGATGTTTTCTGGCTAAGTTTTTCAGGGTCCGTCGGACGCTGTCCGTCGGCCAGGCGTCTGACGCTTGGAGAGCGTCCATCGACCTTCCAGAGAGGGTGTTTTTCAGCCCGAGCCAGAGTGCAGCGTCGGACGCTGGGATGAGCGTCCGTCGCCCCAGTGACGTAGCGTCCGTCGCTGGGAAAAGCGTGTCAAAACTAGCCGTTGGGTAGGGCGTCGGAGCGTCTGTCGCCCAAACTATGAACAGAACTAGCCGTTGGGGCATGCGACGGATCGTCCGTCGCCTAGTCGACAGAGCGTCCGTCGCCAACTTAAGTTGTCAGCCCGAGGCAGTTTTCAGAGGGTTATTTATAGCCCCTCCCACTTCTCTCCCACCTAGCCTTTGCTCATTTGAGTTGCTGAGTTTGTTGAGAAGGTTGGGAAGAGAGCAAGAGCCCTAGAGAGAGAGTGATTCGCGAATCCATCCATCCTCTCCTCTAGTTCATCCAAGAGTTCAAGTGTGCATCCTCTAGTTGTGAAGCTTGAGTGAGTCAAGCGAAGATCGAGGCTTGTTACTCTTAGTGATCGACATCACCTAGACGGTCCGGTGGTGTTCAGAGGAAGGTGATCGCCGGAGGATTGTCGGCGGCCCTTCTCCATCGACGTTTGTGATCGGTTGTGGGTGATTCACCGAGCCGGAGTGGCAAAGAATCAGCCCGTAGAGAGCATTTATCCCTTGCGCGGGATTGAGGGGGAGCTATACCTTGCGAGGTGCTCCAACGAGGACTAGGGGGGAGTGTCGACTCCTCGATACCTCGGCAAAACATCGCCGTGTCAAGCATCTCTTTCCCTAGCTCTTTATTACCGCATTACTTTCCGCACTTGTCTTTCAATTCATACTAGAATTGTGTAGGAAGTTTTCGCTTTCTATTGACTTGCTACTGCTTTCTAGCTAGGACACACAAGCGATAGGCACTAGGGGGTTAATTGGCTCTTTACAGGTTTAATTCTTGTTTAGAAATTAAAAAGAGCCCAATTCACCCCCCCTCTTGGCATCTTGATCCTTTCAATTGGTATCAGAGGCTGGTTTGCTCTAAATTAGGCTTCACCGTCTAGAGCAAGATGTCCCATGGGGATGGACCACCTCCCATGTTCGATGGAGACGACTTTCCTTATTGGAAAGTTCATATGGAGGCCTATTTAGAGGCCGTTGACGTGGGCGTGCTCAAAGCCACCACAAAGGGAGGCAGTCTCTTCGCGGAGGACCTCAACTTTGATAAGCACAATGCCAAGGCGAAGAACATACTCTTTCGTGGCATTAGCAAGGATGTCTTCAACTGAGTACGTAATGCGAAAGACGCATTTGAGTTGTGGACCACTATTTGTGCTCTTTACGAAGGCACAAAAAGTGAGCGTGAAGAATGCTATCAGTTGGTCATGGCTAAGCTCAATTCTATTTCCATGCATGCAAATGAAAATGCAAATGAAATGTACTCACGACTTAACATTATTGTAGAGGAATTGAATGGGCTCGGTCTCAACCAAATGGCACCGGCCGATGTGGTGCGCAAGATCCTTTGTGTCTTGCCCATTGAGAAGTATGGCCACATCGTCACGGTTCTTGACCAAGGAGATCTCTCCGCCGCTACACCAACACAAATCTTGGGCAAGATCAATGCCCATGATATGAACATGAAGATTGGTGATGGTGGCTCTTCTTCCTCCTCCAAGAAGAAAGAAAAAGAGAAGGAGGAGAAGAAGGACTTGGCACTCAAGGCATCCTCATCGGAGAAGTACAAGATGCAAGTCATGTATGAGAGTGCAAGCGATGATGAGGATGATGATGACCTCTCTCTCATGGTGAAGAAAACAACCAAGATGTTGAATAAGCTAAGTAAGAATGGAGTCAAGTTTGACTCAAAGAAGAAGAAATTCTTCACAAGCTCTTCAAGAAAGCCTCTCTCCAAGATGGATTGCTACAATTGTGGCAAACTTGGGCACTTGGCTCATGCTTGCCCCGAAGAGAAGAAAGACAAGTACAAGAACAAGAAAGTAAACAACAAGTTCAAGTACAACAAGGGAAACAAAGATGAGTCAAGTGACGAGGAGAAGAAGGATGACAAGCCATTCAAGAAGAAGAAGAACTTCAACTTCCACAAGAAGAAGAAGAATGGCAAAGCCTACATTGTTGGTGATTGGCTCACCGACATTGAAGACACAAGTGACTCATCCGGAGATGAAAGTGAAGAAGAGAAGGTGGCCGCCTTGGTGATTGGGTCATCTACTCCACCGCCACCCCCTCCATCATCTTCGGGCTCATCCTCTACACACCTATGCCTCATGGCTAAAGGTGACAAAAAGGTACAAAAAGAGGATAGTGATGATGAGGCTAACTCTAGTGATGATGAGTTTGAGGCACCTTCCTATGATGAGTTAATTGTAATTTGCAACAAATATACTAAGCTCATTAGGAAGTATAAAGCTAAAAGTGAATCACTAGAGAAAGCCAACGATAACTTGCATGCTAAACTTGATGACTTGTCTAGTGCTAATGATGATTTGAAGCTTGCGAACAAAACTCTCTCATCTAGCACTAGGGAGCTCAAAGCCTCACTCAAGCAAGCTAATGAGAAACATGATAAGATTAAGAGGTCAACAAAAGAGCTCCATACAAGATACAAATTGCTAAAAGATGACTACAACCAAGTTAAGAATGAACATGGTACACTTGTGATAGCTAATGAATTTCTTTCAAATGATCTTGCTACACATGTTGCTATTAACCCGGTTGTTAAGTGTCATATAGCTACTTCTTGTGAGGACTTGCTTAATGAAGTTGCTAGTGAGCAAAATGCTAAGTGCAAGGGCAAGAAGGTAGTTGAGGCCGAAAAGCATGATGACTATGTGAAGATGAGGCAAGAAAACTCCAAGCTCAAGGAAGAGCTAATCAACCTCAAGGCAAGCAAGCCATTCACTATCAAGTCGGCCAAGCAAGATGACAATGATGCAATGACCTTGATTAACTCTCTCAAAGAGGAAAATGCGAATCTCAAGGTTGAGAAGATCAAGCTTGCAAGTGGATTGGAGAAGTTCACCAAGGGCCACAATATCCAAAGTGAGCTCTTGATGAACACTATCATGAAGACCAACAAGTCCGACATTGGGTTCAAGGAGAACCAAATCATGAAGGCCAAGGTCAAGATAGAAGCTAAGAACTACTACAAGAACAAGGCCATGAGAAACAACTATGACACACCAAAGCCCAAGCCCAATAAGTGCTTTGGATGTGGTCAAGAGGGTCACTTTGAATCCCAATGCAAGACTCCACCTCCCAAGACCTTGCCCAAGCACATAAGGCCTTTCGCTCATGATGCACACTTCATCATCAACAAGGACTCCAAGGGTAGACCCCAAGTTGTGTTTCTCGGTCCTAAGATGAAGAACAAGCCCAAAGTGTTATGGGTTGCTAAGGAGTTGGTGGAAAAGGCTATGGGACCTCGCCAAGTGTGGGTTCCCAAACAACAAGCTTAACTTCAAGTTGCTTGTGTGTAGGTGAACTACAAGACCGGTGGAAGTCATTGGGTGATTGATAGTGGATGCACTCAACATATGACCGGTGACTCTTGGATGTTCACCACACTTGAGGAAGATTGTGAAGGGCAAGACAAGATTACCTTTGGGGACAATTCAAAAGGAAAAGTGCAAGGCCTAGGCAAAGTGGCAATCTCAAATGATCAATCAATATCAAATGTCTTGCTAGTACAATCTTTGAGCTTCAACTTGCTATCGGTGGGACAACTATGTGATCTTGGTTTCCAATGTCTCTTCACTCCAAATGAGGTAGTTGTGTCCAAGATTGAAGATTCATCATTGATATTCAAAGGGTTTTGGCACAACAATCTCTACCTAGTGGACTTCACCTCAAATGAAGCTAGTTTGCAAACATGTCTATTCTCCAAGAGTTCTTTGGGTTGGCTATGGCATAGAAGATTAGCTCATGTGGGAATGTCAAGTTTGAAGAAGCTTGTCAAGAAGGAGTTGGTTAGAGGTGTGAAGGATGTTGTGTTTGAGAAGGACAAACTTTGTAGTGCATGTCAAGCCGGCAAGCAAGTGGCAAACACTCATCCAACCAAAGCTTTCATGTCAACCTCAAGAGTCCTAGAGCTACTTCACATGGATCTATTTGGACCTACCACCTATGCTAGCCTTGGTGGCAATCTCTTTTGCTTGGTGGTAGTTGATGACTACTCTAGGTACACTTGGGTGTTCTTTCTTCAAGACAAGGGAGAAACTGAATCAATATTCAAGAAGTTTGCAACTAGAGCCCAAAATGAGTTTGATGTGAAGATCAAGAAGATAAGAAGTGACAATGGGACTGAGTTTGTAAACACCAAAATTGAAGATTATTGTGATGAAGTTGGGATCAAGCATGAAGTGTCCGCCACCTATACTCCTCAACAAAATGGTGTAGTAGAGAGGAAGAACCGGACACTTATCACTCTTGCAAGGTCAATGCTTGATGAATACAACACCCCCGAGAAGTTTTGGGCCGAAGCAATCAACACCGCATGCTATGCGGCCAACCGGCTATTTGTCCAAAGGCTTCTCAAGGAGACCCCGGATGCAAAGTGTACATCTACAAGAAGCGCCAACACTTGGGCAAGTTCCAAAGGAGATGTGACATTGGTTTCTTACTTGGTTATTCTCTTAAATCCAAGGCATATCGAGTATTTAACAAAGCCTCCGGCCTAGTTGAAGAAACATATGACTTGGAGTTTGATGAAACTAATGGCTCTCAAAAAGAGCATGAAAATCTTGATGATGTAGGTGATGAACCCTTGAGGGAGGCTATGAAGAATATGCCCGTTGGTGCAATCAACCCACAAGAGGTGAAAGAAGTTGAAGATGATGCAAATCAAGTACCCTCTCCACCTCACACGCCTCAAGTTGATGAAGAACAAGTGAGGGAAGCACAAGAAGATACCTTCATCCCTCAAGATCAAGCCGAGGCTCAAGCTAGTGATGTTGATGCACCACAACCTCCTCCCCAAGTGATTAATAGAAGATCTACACCTATGCTTCAAGCTCATCCACAAGACCTCATCATAGGGAGTCCATCAAGGGGGGTAACAACTCAATCTAAACTTGCTTCTTATGTTGAACATCACTCTTTTGTTTCCTTTGTTGAGACTTCTAGTGTGGAGGATGCACTTGCGGATCCGGATTGGGTGAATGCCATGCATGAAGAGTTGAACAACTTCACCCGGAACGAAGTGTGGACACTAGTAGAAAAGCCCAAAGGAGCAAGAATCATTGGCACCAAGTGGGTGTTTAGGAACAAGCAAGATGATCAAGGCGTGGTTGTGAGAAACAAGGCAAGATTGGTGGCAAAGGGGTTCTCCCAAGTTGAAGGCTTGGATTTTGGGGAGACCTTTGCACCGGTTGCAAGACTAGAAGCCATTCGTATCCTTTTGGCATATGCTTCACATCATAAAAGGAAATTTTTTCAAATGGATGTGAAGAGTGCCTTTCTAAATGGTTTCATAAATGAACTTGTTTTTGTCTCACAAACTCCCGGGTTTGAAGACCCAAATTGTCCTAATCATGTGTATAGGTTGTCCAAGGCACTTTATGGATTGAAGCAAGCTCCAAGAGCTTGGTATGAGAGGCTAAGGGACTTCCTACTCAAGAAGGGCTTCAAGATCGAGAAAGTGGATACCACACTCTTCACCAAGGTGCTAGATGGAGAGATCTTTGTTTGCCAAGTGTATGTCGATGACATCATATTTGGGTCAACAAACCAAGATCATAGCAAGGAATTTGGTGCATTGATGTCCAAGGAGTTCGAGATGTCGATGATTGGCGAGCTAACCTTCTTCCTTGGCTTTCAAGTGAAGCAATTGAGGGAGGGCACCTTCATATCTCAAGAGAAGTACACTTATGATGTGCTCAAGAAATTCAAGATGGAGGATTGCAAGCCAATCAAGACCCCAATGCCTACTAATGGGCATCTCGATCTCGATGAGGGAGGTAAACCGATTGACCAAACTCTCTATCGTTCTATGATCGGTAGTTTACTTTACCTCACCGCATCTAGGCCGGATATCATGTTTAGTGTGTGTATGTGTGCTAGGTTTCAAGCAAACCCTAAGGAGTCGCATCTTTGTGCGGTTAAAAGAATCCTTAGGTACTTAAGGCACACCCCTAGCATGGGTCTTTGGTATCCCAAAGGAGCTCCCTTCCAACTAGTTGGCTATTCCGATTCGGATTATGCCGGGTGTAAGGTTGATAGCAAGAGTACCTCCGGCGGGTGCCACATGCTAGGAAGATCACTTGTTTCTTGGTCCTCAAAGAAGCAAAATAGTGTGGCATTGTCAACCGCCGAGGCGGAATACATTGCCATGGGAGCAAGTTGTGCACAAATCTTATACATGACCCAAACACTCTTTGATTACGGCGTGTTTTTAAAAGAAGTTCCACTCTTGTGTGATAATGAAAGCGCCGTAAAGCTTGCAAACAACCCGGTTCAACACTCTCGCACCAAGCACATAGATATTCGCCATCACTTTCTTAGAGATCATGTGGCTAGGAAAGACATAACACTAGTTGGAGTTAAGAGCAAAGATCAATTGGCGGATATCTTCACTAAACCACTCGATGAAACAACCTTTTGTAGGTTGAGAAGCGAGTTGAATGTGCTTGATCACTCTAACTTCACTAAAAGATGAGTTTGTGTGAACCATGCATTCATATGTAATATAACATGTTTAATTTGGTAATGCACATAGGCTTGGCTAACGCGGTTAAGATAACCGCCCTCAAAGCGTGTGACAAAGCTTAACCGCGGTTTAAACTTGCAAGCAACCTAGATTCAAATTTCGTATTGCATAGCATATGCATGTGTGTTGTTTGCCGTTCCTTTTCGGTTAAGTTTTTTGAGCATCCTCTGTGTTCGTCCACTTAGGGGGAGCATTCCAAGCTCAAGACACTTTTATACCCCTCTTGTGGCCATATGATGTCTCCTTGGTGCTTCCATTCGAATATTTTGAGCTAAAACTAAAATTAAGCCTATGGCAAACTATTTGAAAATGAGTGTTTGAGAGATGGTTCTCATATCAAGTCCAATCAGGTGTTATTTGGATCTTATTGGGATTGGAACTTGGTTGGGAGAAAGACGCAAAAACAAAATTTGAAAAATTCTATTTAAAAGGCGTCGGACGCTGCCGACGGACGCTCGGTGTCAATTGCCTCAACGTCCGTCGCGATCGTCCGGAGATTGAAAGTTGCCCGCTACAGGGCGACGGACGCTCCCCCAGCGTCCGTCGCGGAGCATCCGACGCGGTCAATGCGCTCGGGCGTTTCAAATCGGTTCTGGAAGGCCGATGGACGATGCCGTCGGACGCTCTCCGAGCGTCCGTCGCAGTCCGACGGAGCGTCCGTCGCTCCGCGTCGGAGCGTCCGTCGTGAACTTAAGGCGCAATTTTTTGAAAAAAATCCCCGTCTCTTCCCTGTTTCTCTCGGCTGATTCTGTACACCACCGCAGTGCCAAACCCTAACTGCCGCCACCGTCGTTCCTTTCCTACGCCGCCACTTCCTCCTGCGCCACCAGCTCCACCTCCCTGCGCCGCCGCCTGTCCCCTGCGCCGCCACTCCTCCCTGCACCGCCGCCTGCCCCTACACCGCCGCACCACCCTCCCTGCACCGCTGCTCCACCCTGCACCGCCGCCAGCGAGCGTGCCCGCAGTTCCTCCCCTCTGTTGAGGATCCCTTGTTTGTCCTTCTTTGGGGTGTCTGGGTGCGGATTGCGAATTGCAGACTGCGGATTGCGGCTAATTGACCAAGGGAACTTACCTCTTCTTCTCTTTGAACTCGTTGGTCCGAGGTATGGTTCTTAGTTGGCATCTCGATCCTACCTTACCTAATTTCATGCTTTTATAGACCCACTTCCCCTATAGTTATATGCTTATGGTTATACTCCTATCTATCTAACGAGCAGGGTCAGTTGATCAGTGGGCAGTCTCAGTGAACTCAGGGCAAAGCCCACGAGTACGGAACGAGGCAAAGCCTCGAAAGGTCAGTCCAGGGCCGGTGTGGCCACTCTTGCAGTTGGTCGCTCTGCAGATTGACAGTGGTTGATTGTCAATGGGCAATGGTTTTGAGTGTGTGACTTATTGAGGATCTGTTGTCAGAGGATTGTTAGTAAAATCTGAAAAATGGCAAGAACGAAGAATGCCAGTCCCGTTCCCGGTAGTGGTGGTGACCCTCCACCTCCACCGCGTCCACCCACTGACCGGGGAAAGGGCAAGCAAAAGGTCATGTCATGGAAGCGCAAGAGGCCATTGATGGATCCTGATTCAGCAGCAGCGCTTGCAGTGGCAGAGGCCACAGAGATTGCGGAGCGAGGAGGACGTCGCGCCGGTTTGAGGCTCTCGCCTCGCCGTGGAGCGCGTCGTGAGTCCCCTATGCGTCTAGAGACAGAGCCCGTCGAGGCTACTGAGGCAGAGGAGACAGAGCCAGTCCCAGAGACTGAGCAGACAGAGGCTGCGGGCCACTCCTCGATTGGTGAGTTGATGAGCCGCCGAGTTACTCGATCCAGAGGCTCCGGTGCACCACCCAGTCCTCCAGGACCTCAGCTCCCAGACCCAGTGAGGCACCAGGTACGAGCTCTTACAGCGAAGCAAGTCCAGTTACTCCACTTCGTGGACTTTCAGTCCTGGTTCCCACCTCAGAGGGACCCCCGTGCCGGACGAGACTTCTATACCACGGTACACGAGGACTTCTACAGAGCTTACGTTGACATTGATGCTCCTCTCAGGGCTCATAGAGTGTGCCCATCTGCTCATATAGAGGGGGTCGGTGGTCCAGAGATCTTACAGCACCTTCAGTACATTCAGGGTCTATCAGATCTGATGGGACGATCAGGAGCATGTCAGAAGGATTGGGTGTATCAGTTCTATGCCTCTCTATGGATCTCCCCTGATCACGAGTTCCTACACTTTGGATTTCAGGGACGTGACTTCAGGGTTTCAGCAGCTCGGTTCAGAGAGCTATTCCACCTAGAGTCCTCTCCTACGAGGATTCACAGCTTGTGTTATGGGGATCAGGAGGCCCCTCGCCGACCTCACGATAGGATTGTGCCATCTACAGATTTCGTGAGGCCGTGCTTTCAGCTGCCATTCACTGAGGGTTCGAGCCATACACCGCGAGACCTTACTCCACTTGCTCGGATCCTCCACGAGGTACTCAGGCGTACCATCATCCCTCGGATTGGAGCTCGGGATACTATTACACGTCTACAGCTTTGGCTCCTTGCTCATATCGTCCGGAAGGAGAAGTTTGACCTCTGGGACCTGATTGTTAGCGAGCTTGAGGATATCATAGCTGCAGGGTTCAGGGGTCACTGGCAGCTACAGTTTGCTCACTGGATATCTTATCTGATAGTTGCCAAGACCAGATCAAGGGCTATGAGAGTCACTTTCACGAGGTCAGCGACAGAGTTTCCAGTATACTCGATGAGTCAGCTAGTGATGCATGGAAACCTTCCTCGCCCCAGCAGAGCTTACAGACCAGGCACCAGGCAGGCCGGTGTGCCACCTCAGTCAGCAGAGGTCACAAACGCTATAGTTGAGCAGATTGTTCAGGCAGAGCTGGCAGATCTAGATGCTGAGATTGACACAGCTGCCAAGACAGTCTATAGAGAGGACCTAGACTCTGACAGTACTAATGTGGACTACCAGCCAGTGCGTGAGTACGCACCGATGCCACATGACCATGAGGCAGGAGGGTCAGGCACAGCCGCAGCAGTTCCAGCTCCAGGTTCCAGCACCTCAGAGGCTACACTGCTTACTATTCTTTCGAGGATGCAGGAAGAGAAGTCACGTCAGGCAGAGGAGCAGAGGCGATAGGCTGCCGACTTATGGAGGCTTATAGAGCAGCAGTTGGCAGCTCAGGCCCAGACACAGGCTAGGCAGGATGAGTTCCAGCGCCAATTCTTAGCCTATCAGCTGCAGCAGACAGAGATTCAGAAGACACAGACGTTGTTACTCGAGCGTCTTCTAGCCTCCAGCTCCGGGCATACTTTCACTCCTCAGTTTCAGTTACCCGGAGTCTCGTAGCAGCAGCAGTTCACCTCACCTCCACAGCAGCCTCTAGTAGTGGTGGTACCGACTCCAGCGTTACCGTCTAGAGGACAGCAGAGTCAGGCACCAGCTACCACTCCGTTCCAGGCACCAGCTTCCCCCGCGTATCAGTCTCCGAGGACCCAGGTGTCTTCTTGGTTAGCTTCACCCAGAGAGTTTCAGACAGACTTTACTCCTATCCGGGGAACTACCATAGCAGAGGCCTCGCGAGACCTCTCAGCCTCATACTTAAAGATCACGGGAGAGGACTCCCCAAGAGTAGCTCAGCTAGTCTCACCAGCTCCAGAGGTTGCAGTGGATCCTCCGGCGACGGGCACCCACCAGTCTTCAGTTGCCTCGTCGGAGACCGCTCCTGAGCAGTCCGCGCAGACAGTTACCACTCCTCCGGCTGCAGTTCAGACAGATGCCATCTCACTAGCCGCTGAGACAGCCGTTATAGAGACTCAGCGTGAGGCAGTTACAGTGGCAGTATCCTCTCCACTTTAGTCACATCCAGGAGAGGTTGCAGCAGCAGTGTCACTAGTTGCACTAGTAGTGACACCTTCCCCCTCGCCTCGAGTCTTCACTCGTCGGGCTCACAGGCCCGCTACTATAGAGGCAGGACCGTCAGAGGCACCAGCTGAGCCTCAGGGGGAGTCCATTGAGACAGCAGCTCCAGAGCTTTTGGTGCCAGCTCCAGAGGTCACTCCAGTTGCACCTACACCTGCAGAGGCCGAGACAGATGATGAGTCAGACGAGTCAGACCTTCAGGACTTCATCATGCTCGATCGCAAGACTGCAGCTCCTCCACCTTCTTCTCCAGCCCCAGATGCTTAGTTTTTGGTGCTAGACGCCAAAGGGGGAGAGAGGGTCGAGTATAGAGATAGGGGGAGGGATTTGGATCTTTGTGTGCTTATTTTCCCCGTACTCTTTCATCATGTCTACTTTTATGCATTTGTTTATATGTGTGATGTGATGAATACTTTGGTTGATTATTATATGGTTGGATGTGACAAACTCTTGATTATCACTAATATATCTTGTGAGTTGTCTCATGTTTCATGATATATCTCTATGCTTAAATGATAATTGAGCTTCCGCGCTATACTCCGATACATCTTTTGAGAATATCATGAGGTACTCCCTTTTACATTCATATCTATGAGTACCATGATTTGTGATTTGGCTTGGGTGAGCAAGTATGCTTCATTACAAATTCACTAACCCTTTCTCAACCATTCCAAGTCACCATAAAGTCTAAACCATAACTCTTATCCATACTCAAGGTTTTATTGTCGTCAATCACCAAAAAGGGGGAGATTGAAGAATCATTGCCCTAGTTGGTTTCGGTGATTAATGACAATTAGAGATTATTATGGCTAACGTGTGTTTTGCAGAGGCTATGCGTAGCTTAGCCATAGTGATCAACAAGAATGGGCATTAATGGTCATCACTTAGCTCTCAAGATGGATACCGTTTCGGATTTCAAGGAGACATGATGAAGACCCTAGAATGATAGGCTAAGTGCCATAAGGTGATGAAGGGCACTTAGAAATATATAGGGCTTCTCTTTTTATCTTTGACCGTACTATTAAGAGGGGTTGAGATTAGTAGCTTGACTTAGGAAAGCTTCATGACTTAGGTGTGGTGCACACTTGACCTCCTTAGCTCTAAGCAAGCTTATGGTGACCGTAAGATAGCCTAAAACAACTTCCATATTCATCGCGACGAAAAACGAAGTTGATAGAACTGTTTTTTGGGCGTCGGACGCTCCTGATGGAGGCGTCGGACGCTGGGTGGTTGAGTCCACAGCGTCCGTCGACCTTCCAGTGGAGATGTTTTCTGGCTAAGTTTTTCAGGGTCCGTCGGACGCTGTCCGTCGACCAGGCATCGGACGCTTGGAGAGCGTCCATCGACCTTCCAGAGAGGGTGTTTTTCAGCCCGAGCCAGAGTGCAACGTCGGACGCTGGGATGAGCGTCCGTCGCCCCAGTGACGTAGCGTCCGTCGCTGGGAAAAGCGTGTCAAAACTAGCCGTTGGGTAGGGCGTCGGAGCGTCTGTCGCCCAAACTATGAACAGAACTAGCCGTTGGGGCATGCGACGGATCGTCCGTCGCCTAGTCGACAGAGCGTCCGTCGCCAACTTAACTTGTCAGCCCGAGGCAGTTTTCAGAGGGGTTATTTATAGCCCCTCCCACTTCTCTCCCACCTAGCCTTTGCTCATTTGAGTTGCTGAGTTTGTTGAGAAGGTTGGGAAGAGAGCAAGAGCCCTAGAGAGAGAGTGATTCGCGAATCCATCCATCCTCTCCTCTAGTTCATCCAAGAGTTCAAGTGTGCATCCTCTAGTTGTGAAGCTTGAGTGAGTCAAGCAAAGATCGAGGCTTGTTACTCTTAGTGATTGACATCACCTAGACGGTCCGGTGGTGTTCAGAGGAAGGTGATCGCCGGAGGATTGTCGGCGGCCCTTCTCCATCGACGTTTGTGATCGGTTGTGGGTGATTCACCGAGCCGGAGTGGCAAAGAATCAGCCCGTAGAGAGCATTCATCCCTTGCGCGGGATTGAGGGGGAGCTATACCTTGCGAGGTGCTCCAACGAGGACTAGGGGGGAGTGTCGACTCCTCGATACCTCGGCAAAACATCGCCGTGTCAAGCATCTCTTTCCCTAGCTCTTTATTACCGCATTACTCTCCGCACTTGTCTTTCAATTCGTACTAGAATTGTGAGCGGGATGGGCACTTGGCTGAGTTTTGCTTTAGGAGGAAGAGAGATGATCGCAGGCAGGTTGAGTTGAACAACCGGGACATGTACCACCCACGAGTTGGGGTGCGTGAACCAGAAGTTCAGAAGCGCACTTCTAGGCCTAGAGGTACAATGCCTCAAGGTGCTTGGCCTCAGGAGGCGATACCACGCGGTGGTCGTGCCCGGCGGGGTACCGGTCGTGACCCATACCACTACGGGCCTCGTGGCGGTGGCTTTACTCCACCCTTCTTTAGCGGACCACGTTTTCCCTATCGTGGTGATCGCTATTCCCCCGTGGGGTAGGAGATGTTTGGTTTTTCTCCTAACCCATTCTTTGGGCAAGTGGGACAACACTGGCATCCTTCACAGTTTACTAACCCTAGTGTTAGTCCGTTTGCTCACCCTATGTCTTTTTATTGATGTAGGAAGGAGGACTGGAGGAGACTTGACTTGTGGATTCCGGATTCTCACGCCATATGACCGGAAGTGCCAAATGGCTCTCCAGCCTCGACCCTGTGTGCCACACTGAGTATATCACATTCGAGGACAAGAGTAAAGGTAAGGTTGTCTCCCGGGGGTCCATCCGAGTCAATTCGTCTTTTGTCCTCAAGGATGTTGCTTTGGTTGCGAATTTGCATTTTAACCTTCTTTCGATTTCGCAACTCCTTGATGACGGTTTTGAGGTGAGCTTTAAGCCAAACCTCTCTCAGATTTTGGACTCTCGGGGTGATCTTGTTTGCCGGATTTTGCCCTTCGGGAAGGTTTTTCGTGTGGATTTTTCTATCTCTTCCGGACCTTCTCGTTGTCTTCTTGCCAGTTCTTCTTCCGAGCTTTGGAAGTGGCATAGGAGATTGGGACATTTGAGTTTTGACTTGCTTGCAAGGCTTAGCTCAATGGACCTTATCCAAGGATTGCTAAAGCTGAAGTTCGAGAAGGATTTGGTTTGCCAACCTTGTAGGCATGGCAAGATGGTTGATGCTTCCCATCCTTATGTGACTGAGATCATGACCACTCGACCCGGCGAGCTCTTACACATGGACACAGTTGGTCCATCTCGGGTTAGGTCGGAGGGAGGGAAGTGGTATGTTGTTGTAGTCGTTGATGACTACTCGAGGTACTCTTGGGTGTTCTTTTTGGAGAGTAAGCATGAGGCTTTTCCACTTGTTCGAGATCTGATTTTGAGATTGCAAAATGAGCTACCTAAGAATGCCATGAGAGCTATCCGCATTGACAATGGCACGGAATTCAAGAATGCTCACTTTGCAACTCTTTGCTCTTCTTTGGGTCTCGATCACCAGTTTTCCTCACCTCACACTCCCCAGCAGAACGGTGTTGTTGAGCGCAAGAATCGGACCCTTGTTGAGATGGCCAGGATGATGCTCGATGAGCATAGGACTCCTAGGCGGTATTGGGCCGAGGCACTCAGTTCTGCTTGCTATGTTTCCAATCGCATTTTTCTCCGAGCTTTCAAGAAGAAGACTTCTTATGAGTTGCGATTTGGGAGACCACCGAAGGTAAGTCACCTACAGGTATTTGGGTGCAGGTGCTTCATCCTCAAAAAGGGTGGTAAGTTGGATAAATTTGAATCACGGTCTTCTAACGGTATCTTTCTTGGTTATTCTACTCACTCTCGTGCTTATCGTGCACTTAACCTTGAGACTAACCGAGTGATGGAGACGTGAGAGATTACTTTCGATGAAACTATGCCTTGTGTTTCCACTGCTTTTGAGCTTGCAGGTGATGATGAGGTGAACACCAGCATCTTTGTGGAGGAGGAGCAGGACGATGCCGATTGGGGTGATCTCGAGCTGACTCCACCGGCTGCCCCCGTCGACCCTGTGACGTCTACTTCGGCTCACGGTCCCGACCCGACTACTTCCTCTATATGGGGGCCGTTCGAGTAGCTTCCTCAGTCCGTGCTCGTTGCACCTGAGGGAGCTCCAGCTACTATTGAGGGGGAGGCCACTTCGTCCAGGCAGGCTCCTGCCGGAGAACATTTGCTCCCGTAGCTCATTTAGAAGCCATTAGAATCCTTCTAGCTTTTTTGGCTTCTAAGGGTTTTAAACTTTTTCAAATGGACGTTAAAAGTGCTTTCTTAAATGGCTACATAGAGGAGGAAGTTTATGTTAAACAACCTCCCGGTTTCGAAAATCCCAAGTTTCCAAACCATGTTTTTAAACTTCACAAAGCTTTGTATGGTTTGGAACAAGCACCTAGAGCATGGTATGATAGGCTAAAAACCTTTTTGCTTGCTAAGGGTTTTAAAATGGGATCGGTAGATAAGACGTTGTTTCTCCTCAAGCAAGGAAAAGACACTCACCTTGTACAAATATACGTGGATGATATCATCTTTGGTGGTTCTTCTCATGCTCTTGTTGCCAAGTTTGCATATATTATGAGAAGCGAATTTGAGATGAGTATGATGGGAGAGTTGAGCTTCTTTCTCGAGTTGCAAATCAAGAAAACCCGGGAAGGGACGTTTGTGCACCAAGGCAAGTACACGAAGGATATCTTGAAGAAGTTTGACATGGGTGAGGCAAAGCCCCTCTTGACGCTCATGTTGACTACGACTGCCTTGGATGCGGACCAGGAAGGAGAGGCGGTGGATCAGACGGAGTACCGAAGCATGATCGGGTCGCTTCTATACTTGACAACGACTCGGCCGGACATTCAGTTCGTCATCTGCTTGTGTGCACGCTTTCAGGCGTCCCCACGGACTTCGCACAAGTAGACGGTGAAACGCATCATGAGGTACTTGCACTTCACTCCCGAATTTGGACTTTGGTTTACCACCTCTTCTTCTCTTGGGCTTTGTGGTTATTCTGATGCAGAAGTCCACTTCTGGGACTTGCCAGTTTCTCAGGTCCTCTTTAGTTTCTTGGTCTTCTCGCAAACAGTCTAGCGTGGTACAGTTGACGTGCGAAGCTGAGTACATTGCCGCGGCTAGTTGTTGCTCGCAGTTGATTTGGATGATTGCCACTTTGAGAGATTTCGGTCTCGAGCTTACTAAGGTGCCTCTACTTTGTGATAGCACGAGTGCAATTAGTGTGGCCAAAAATCCCGTGCTTCATTCAAAGACCAAGCACATTGAGGTCCGCTTTCATTTCTTGCGAGATCATTACGAGAAGGGCAACATTGACCTCCGGCATGTCGAGACCCAAAACCAGCTTGCGGATATTCTCACAAAGCCTTTGGATCAAGCTGCGTTTTCTCGCCTTCGGGCGAGTTGGGTGTTTGCTTTCCTTTTTAGAGGAGGAAAGTTTTGTGTTTCATAGTTCTTTTTGGTTCTTTCTGTCTTTTCTTTGTCCTTCTTCTAAATTGGTGTCTTGTTAGTGTTAGTTGGTGTCAATGCATTGTGCATCTCATTTGCATTTGTGACATAGTTCATTTTAAGCTTCATACTTATAGCCAATATAATGAATCTATGCTTTGTTTGAGGTGCTTTATGTGTCTATGGTGTTGCCTAACTTAGACTCTTTTTGATCTATATGATATGCAATAGAGCTAAGTTAGAAAAGCTTTAAAACTGATTTTAAATTCCTCATGTCACCTCTGAAATGGCACTAGCATGTGTAGACTTTTAAAGATCCTTTTTGGTTGCCTTCTATATAGCTTGTAACTATGGCTATTCATTGTTTCATTCACTACCATTGAGCACCATCTTTAATATCTAAAATGAAAGTGCTCTCTATTTTGTGAATTGGAAAGATCGAGTTGGGTCTGCATTGTGAACACTTCACCGTGTGTTCGAGACTGCTTCCCATATGGGTTGATACTTGAGTGGTGTCGTGTATGACCAAAACCGGTGTGTCAAGTCCTTTGACTTCGTCTGGTTGGTAAGCAGTGGCATCACTTTTCTTACAACCACTCACATACAACTTGTAATGTGCCTAAAACGGAAATTGGCTGCAAAACTCTAAAATTTGGAAAATTCATTCAGTTGGGTCATTGGCTTGTTGTATGAACTTTGCTAGGGATAGTTCTACTTGCTATACATGAGGTTGCTTTGAGATAGATCCTATCTTGTTTGCCATGTCTAGCTGTCTCTAGGAGGTGATACCCTTTCTCTGCTCTCACATGATATGCTCTCTAAAATAGCTTCTAAAAGTGATCTTAAGCTCAACTTGAGTCTTTGCTGGGCACGTAGATGTTGACACAAAAAGCGTCAGGATCTACGAACACCTTGGGCTTATACCCGAAATTCGATATCTGAGGGTGTGCCAGTAGATTTTACCAGTTAATCGACAAGGACGATAACTAGAACAAAACCTGAACAGGGCAACGGCGATATGCCCGGATGCCAAGACTCAGACTTGATCAGGATAACTAGAGCAGAGCTGAACGAGACAACAGCGATGCGCCCGGATGTCAAAGCTCAGAGGTACTCCCACGCGGAACTTACAAGGGTTTGACGGAGATCAAGGTGATGCAGCCCGTCGAAGCTTGAAGAACTCGTAGATAAACTAAGACTAATGCAATAAAGGGTAAATTGTGGTAAAAGTAGAATAAGAGTAAATTGATTTGATTTGATATGATTGATATCTTTACACGCAGCCCTTGGGCACATATTTATACTCCCGCATGGAGAGTTGTACAGAGACATGACTCGTACCTTTCCTAAACAAAACTCCTACTTTAAAGGAAACAAACGACTCGTGCAAGAGTCAGACTCAAACTACTATATTAATACTGGTATAAAATCACCAGTTTCCTTATGTCCTTCTTTCGATGAAAACTTTCCATCGGCAGACTCCCTCAATCCGTGACTTCCTTTTTTCACCATCAGCTATCCCTTGCTGATGTCAACCGCTAAGTCACCCTGTGCCCATCGGCACTCCCTGCCCATCGGCATCGGCAATACTTTTCGATCGGCAACCTTGTACTGGCAACC
Organism: Microstegium vimineum; assembly: GCA_022036555.1. NCBI lineage: Eukaryota > Viridiplantae > Streptophyta > Magnoliopsida > Poales > Poaceae > Microstegium > Microstegium vimineum. The sequence continues at coordinate 17,158,498 of CM039128.1, read as the reverse complement.
CTCTATCGGCATCGGCAACATCTCCTCATCGGCAATCGGCATCAGCAACTTTGCAGCTCGGGCGACTTGACTTCACCAATTAACCCTTGTCAGCAAGAATCATCCAGCCTCCATCGGTAACAAACTTATCTTTCCTGCAACATTCTTTCTCATCGGCAAATTCAACTGATAACTTTCCGATGCCGATAGAAAACAGCCACCGATCAACACAAGTCTTAATTCATTTGACACGTGCCAAAAAACGGTGTCAACACATGCCCCCCAATTTCGGAGTGTATAATATTTTACGCGCCAAAATTTTCTCTACTGTAGCCGTTCCTTCCGAGATAACTGCACAACTTCCTCAATCTTCGCGCGCAGAACTATAATTTATTAATAAAATTCCTCGACTATAGCACAAACAGTTGCAAATCCAATCATATCTCCTTGATTATCGCACACATCCACTGTAGGTCTCTCCACATTCCTGTATAGTATGAGCAGAAATTCCAAAATACCCCTGACCTAGGTCTATAAAAGTTACCACGATCCAACTTACTTTTTACCCTGGGCCTTCTTTCACTTTTCACCTGCTTCCGTCTTCAACCCCGGCGTCTTCAACCCTAACAGCGACTCCGAAGAACAGCTCCGCGAGCTCAAGCAACAGCACCTTCTTCAAGCCGAATATGTTCCCAAGAACTCCTCCATCTCCAATGGCGATCCACGTCGACGTCCCCAAAGTAAATCGATCTCTCCCTTACTCTGTCTTCTGCAAGTTCCTTTTCCGTATGAATTTTGCAATCTTTTCCCCTTCTCTTTCTTTGATCCTTCTTTCCTCTTTCAAAACCTAGGAACTATACAACAGAGTAGTAATCCCTATCGAGCAATCCAATTTCAACTGCTTAGGCCCAATGGGAAACCCAGATCCCATCAATTTGATCAACGCAGAAGCCAACCGCATCCCCTTTAAATCTGAGTGGTTCAACTTAGGGTTATGGAAGGATGCTTTCCGTTCATGGCCCAAACCAACCAAGGGGTGGAAGAACTGGTATCTTAGGGTAATTAGAACACAACAGGTTTATTGGGGAGAGCGCAATCTAGACCAATGTATCAGACTTTCCATTGCCGATATGGAGAAAAATGAGAACATGATGATAGCGGCCTCCTACTTTTGGTCCGACACAATGAATGCCTTTTTATTCAGACATGGACCAGCCACTCCTACCCTTGCCGATGTCCATATGCTGACCGGTCTTGATGTCTCTTCTGCCGATGTCCTAGCCCTGTTCCATAGGAAGGCCGAGTATAAGGTGAACACACGGAACATCGGCGGCTGGACCGGTTACATCCAGGAGTACCAAAAGGCCGGATCGGTAGGCCAAAGAGAGCACGCCATCTTTCTGAATATGTGGCTAGAAAAATTCATCTTCTGTGGCAGAGCAGTTGGACCTACCACCATGCATCTTCCAGCAGCAGAACTCCTTGCCGATGGAACAAGACTCCCTCTCGGTCGATATCTTCTCGGATCGGTATACCACCTCCTGCACCAAGTATCCAAGAAATTGTTGCTAGGTGAGCCCATCGGCAACCTTGGAGGTCCCTGGTGGTTCATAAACATGTGGTTAAATGCACACATGTACAAGGTTCTTCAATTTGACCTATTCAACCAGCAATTCCCAAGGGACATATCAGAAGATTACGAATATGGGGATGATGAATCGGCAACTCGTCCGCCACTCAATTTCGGCGAGGCCACCATAGTACTGCCAGGAACCGATGCAGATGCAGACCAATTTGGCAGATTCTTCCAAAAGTTCTACAACGGAATTCCTACTGCAGAACGGCTTTGGTGGCCTTACATCGACAAGGACAACCGATTCCCCTTGCTATTCAACCTTACCGATGGGAATGTGCTTCAGAATGAAGTGATCATGAAGGCCAGCATTGTTCCCCGAGCCATTCCAGTTAATATTTTCGGAACTGGGAAGAATGCTCCTCCATCCTTTGAATTCTATTACCCATCGGTAGCGGCAAGACAACTGGCATTTGGCTAACTACCGATCAAGCTCTGTTATGCCAAGGTTGTAAAACCAAGACAAGTCATCTCCAGCGCCATGGACTGGAACAAAGTCGTCAATCTACCTCCCGATGCCGACATATCAGACATTGATCTATCCTCCTGGGCACCGACTTCTTTCGTCACAGAAGAATACAAGTTTTGGTGGCAAGAATGGAGACATCAACTGTTTGCCAAGTCATCACACCATTATCGGCATTTGATCGACGCCGACTACGCCATTCCCGATGATGCGGTAAGCTTTAGTCCAATGCATTCCTTATTTTTTTACCTCTATCATCGGTATCTAACCTTCTTGTTTAACAGGCTGACGATCCGATCCCCAAAATAAGCAGGAGTGGCAATATTTACTTTATGTAACTTGCACTAAATATTTTCAGGCAATGAGACCATCGGCAGCTGCTCCAAACGTACGAACTTCCCCAACTTCTGCTGCTGATGCCCCCCAGACCTCACCAAAACAGGTTGGTTCTCCCACTGCTACACCAAAGAAGAAACGCCTGACGCGAGCCACTCCAGCCACCGATGCACCAACAACAGAGCCATCATCGGCTCCTATCCCTGATCATCCACTGGATGATGCCCTTGATCAGGAGATAACACCACCCGTTGCAACAGCGGAGGCAACATCGGCATCGGCACCTTCACCGACTGAAATCCCTAATCAGGGAGCGGCATCATCGCCACAGGAGCCGATCACAACAGCAGAGACAGCGTCAGCAACAGCACCAACAGCGCCAACCGCTTCTCCAACAGAAGCGTGCTCATCGGCAACTGCTGCCGATCTCCAGGATGAGGCTGTACCAGCCGACATGCCAAGTCCCAGGCAAGAAATCCGCTTCAAGATGGCAAGTCGGTTACCTAAAAATTTGTAGTATAACCTTACAATCGGCACATCTTAACTTCTTCTTTCTCAGGCCCAAGACTCCCCAGACAGCTTGTTTTCCTTCGGCATCAACCTTCCTGATGAAGATGAGAACCAAGAAGTCTCTGCTCCAGCAGATAGCCTATTCTCCTTCGTTGTCAATCCTCCCGATGAAGACGAAGATGCAAAAAGCTCTGCTCCAACTTTATCGGCAGAGGTCAAACTCAAGCTTGAAGCACTGCTTTCTTTGCTGCAACAAGACACATCCCAGCTTGTCCAAGACTCTACTGCAGCAAAGATAGCTTTCTAGAACATCCAAGGCCACCTCTCTGCCGATACAGAAGAGATCCTCTTCCAGGCAGCATTCCTCGAGAGCCGCCAACTCCAATACCAACGGATCTCACGCCGCCTTGCCGATAGGAATGCCCAATCCAAGCTTACAGAGGAGATGCTCAAGTTCAAGCAAATTGCCGATGAGAAGCATAAGAGCATCGGCCAAGTAGAAGCCTCTGGCACTAACCTTGAGCAAGAAATAGTTCTCGTATCGGCAAGGAGGGAAGAGCTGCAGGCCGAATTAAGAAAGATTGAAGAAGCTTTGAACATAGCTAACCAGAAGAAAGATCAACTGCCCGATACCATCAAAGCTCTTTGACAAGAAATGGACACAAATGCCCGACAAGCAATCGTGCTGAAGAAGAAGATCAAGCCGATCGAAGGGTCTGCCGACGCCGATGCCAAGGAGATGGAGGAAATAGAGCAAATTCGCCTGCGTGCGATATCAGCCATCCAATCCTTGTTGTAATTTATTACAATTCATCATATCGGCAAATGTAACATTGACACTTGATTTTGCTCTGTAATATAATGTCAGTACGCTTTTACCGATGTATTATAACTTTCTCTTTCATTGGCATTCAAACGAGCACGCTATGCGTCTATCCAAATACTAGGGTAATATTTCTTCAAGTATTTACCGTTGATTGCTCTAGAGAATGCAACTCCTTCGAGAGTTTCCAAAATATAGGCATTGTTAGGAGCAGACTGTTTTATCCGATAAGAACCCTCCCAATTAGGAGACCATTTTCCAAACTTAGAACTCTTAGTCCCAATCGGTAAAATCAACTTCCATACCTGATCACCATCGGCAAATTGCTTCACCTTCACTTTCTTGTCATACCATCTGGCAACCCTTCTCTTGTTTTCTTCAATGCTGATCAAAACCCTCAAACGATGACCTGCTCTTGACACCGTTTTTCAGCACGTGTCAAATGAGCTAAGGCTTGACTGGTCAACGGCTGTTTTCTATCGGCATCGGGAAATTGTGAGCCAGTATTGCCGATGAGAGTGCTGTGAGAATCCCAAGTGTATTACCGATGGAGTCTGGGTCCTTGCCGACGAAGGTTAATTGGTGAAGCCGAGTAGCTCAAGTTAAATGTCGATTGCCAATAAGGGGACATTGCCGATTGCCGATGAGCATGACGTTGACGAGTGCCGATGAGAAGCTGATGTCGAGTGCCGGTGGAGAGTAGTTGCCAATTGCCGATAGGGTGGTGAAGACAGTTATCGGTACGAGATTGCTGATCGGGGAGTATTACCGATGCCGATAGGCATGAGGTGCCGATAAGATAACTTAGCGTGTGATATCGGCGGAGGAGTACAGGTGGCCAAAGAAGGAAGTCGCGGATTGGAGGGATCTGCTGGTGGAAAGTTTCCATCGAGGAGGAGTATAAGGAAACTGGTGTTTTGTACCGGTATTATTATTATAGTAGTTTGGGTCCGGCTCTTGCATGAGTCATTTATTTTCCTTTAAAATAGATGTGTTTATTTAGGAAAATAAATATTATTGTTTTAGATCCGACTCCTGCGTGAGTCAGTTTCCTTAAAGTTAGGAGTTTGTTTTAGGAAGGATACGTGTCATGTCTTTGTACAACTCTCCATGCGGGAGTATAAATATGTGCCCGAGGGCTACGTGTAAACATATCAATCCAATATCAAACAAATCAATTTTACTCTTATTCTACATTTTATCGCAATTTACCTTTATTGCATTAGTTATAGCGTTTCAACGAGTTCTTCAAGCTTCGACGGGCTGCATCACCTTGATCTCCGTCAAACCCTTCCAGGTTCCACGTGGGAGTACCTCTGAGCTTTGGCATCCGAGCGCATCGTTGTTGCCTCGTTCAGCTCTGCTCTAGTTACCCTGATCAAGCCTCAATCCCAGCATCCGGGCGCATCGCCGTTGTCTGGATTGGATCTTGTTCTAGTTACCTTTGATCAATCTGAGCCTTGACATCTGGGCGCATCGCCGTTGTCTCGTTCAGTTTTGTTCTAGTTATCGTCCTTGTCGATTAACTGGTCAAATCGACTGGCACGCCTCCGGAATACCGAGCTTTGGGTAATAGCCCAAGGTGTTCGCAGATCCTGACACTTTTTGTGTCAACACCTCTTTTGGCACGCTCGGTGGGACACGATTATACAAATCTACACATCTATCATGGGTGATCACGCCGACGTTAACCAGAGGAATGTCATTGAAGTCTCTGAGGCCGATCTGAAAGATGATCAGAAGCAGGCCATGGAGCGGGCTATGGAGGAATACAAGGAGTTGTATCTCAAATCCTTCAGCCTCTGCAGGAGCGGCGAAGCAATCCAGAAGCAAGATCCGCCGTTGCCACGGCAGGTCACGTACGACGCCAACCCTGGTAAGCTACAAGAGATGGTTAATGCTGCTGTAAGTCAAGCATTAATTAGCCACTCTAGCGTGCTGTCCAATACTGTCTACAATGCTGTTATGCAATCATTCAAAGAGGGACATGCACCGCGATACGTCGGTCCAGCGTACCATCAACCTGGATTGGCGTCTACAAGCCCATCGGCAGTGCCAATGGCGTCGTCCACCCCTGTGGAACCGTCTGCCGATGTGGCTACATCGCCAAGGCCGAACCCTGGCAGCGCCACCAAGCTCAGCACAGATCCAGCGGCGTCGGCAATTTCAGGATCAGCCTCGGCTAACTGGTGGGGATACGGTATGCCTCCGAATCTATATTCTGGTTCTAATCTGGTGCAGGGAGATAGTTCAGCCTGGAGGAACTCTACGGCATCGACAACGCAGTCGTAGCCGATGGCCCCTATGATGCACAACTCTGCGCCTGCTCCAACCGTACAAGTGCCATCAGATGATCTTCAAGTAATCCCTAAAGTACCTCTGATGCCACCATCGGCAAGCTCTGTGCCGATGCAACACATTATTACAGCTGGCAGTCAACCTCTGGTGGCGAATTCTCAACCTGGGGCGCTGGTTCCCCAAGGTAATCTGGTGATCGATTGCTCCAGGATACAAGAGCCACATGCTTCAGTCAGCTATCATCCATCGATAAGCCATATGTCGATGATTTATAATCCTGAATGGGTCAACCAGCCGCCAGCTCAACAGCCTGGTGTGTCGGTGTATCATTATGGAGGCCCCACGTACACTCAGAGCGGACCATCGGTACAGCAACCGATGAATGCGATGAATCAGCCTAATCCGCTAAGTGTGCAAAACTATCCATCGATAAGTCAACCGATGCATAGTGCTCAGATGACTGGTGCTACGTCCGCGACTACTCCGCATCATCTTCAAGAGGCGCGTCAGCCGACTCCACCAGTCAATAATCAGCCAATGAGTCAGCAAGAGCAGGACGCATACTGGGTCGGTAAGATTGCCGAAGTCATGAAAGAACAATTCGGCATCAAACCCAAGGTCAACACGTACTCTTATCGGACTCTGTATCCTTCTGCATATGATTTGATTCCTCTTCTAAATCGGTACAAAGTGCCCGATTTCACCAAATTCTCCGACCAAGACGACACGTCGACAATGGAGCACATCAACCGCTTCATTATCCAGTGCGGGGAAGCTGCCAGCAGGGAGGAGTTAAGGGTGAGATTGTTCTCTTCGTCATTGTCTAGATCGGCATTCACATGGTTCATATCGTTGCCTCCAAATTCTATAATTACATGGGCCGATCTAGAGAGGCAGTTTGACAAATACTTCTTCGCTGGCATACGTGAGAAAAAGCTTACCGATTTGGTCAAAATGAGGCAACGCAACGACGAATCGGTAGAAAGCTTCGTGCAAAGGCTACGGGATGTGAAGAACAAATGCTACAGTCTGGTGTTTGATGATCGGCAACTGGCAGATTTGGCCTTCCAAGGATTACTGCCGCACATCAAGGACAAGTATGCGTCCCAAGAATTTGAAAGTCTAAGTCACCTGGTGCAGAGGATTGCCGATCAAGATATCAAAACCTTTGAACCCAGGAAGACATGGAACAAGAAGGTGACCTTCATCGGGAAAGAAGAAGACTCTGGATCGGATGAAGAGCTGAATGTCGATGCAGCCGAATGGGTGAAGGATAAGAAGCCTGTGTCTTGTCCGTTCGGCCAAAAAGAGACTGAAAGGTTCACCTTCAACATCACCAAGGCCGATAGGATGTTTGACTTATTGCTGCAAGAGGGGCGAATCAAGTTGGTGCCCAACCAAGTAATTCCATCGACCGAAGAGTTCAAGAGTATTAGGTACTGCAAGTGGCATAATGCAACCTCACATAGTACCAATGACTGCAAAGTATTCAGGCAGCAGTTGCAGTCAGAGATTGAATCTGGGCGTATCAAGTTTGAAAATTCTAAAGTCCAGAAGCCGATGAAGATAGATCAGCACCCGTTCCCAAACAATATGGTGGAAATCAGTGAAAAAACTAGAGTGCTGACATCGGAAGTTGCCAGGAGGAACTCATCGGTAGACCCTACCCACCAAGTACCTGAGCACGACGCGAGAAGGTTTGCCGATGACAGAAAGGGTAAAAAGATTGCCGATGAAGGCAGCAGCGCCAACAGGGCTTCTGGAGTTGTGATCACACACAACCGGCCAAGGCGAGATCATCGGCAATCACGTGAAGGGTGGTATCGGCAAGAAGAAGAAGAGCATTGGGAGTGGCTTCGGCATAAAGACCACTGGAGGTGTCCCTTCTTCGTTCACTGTTGGGAAGAAGGCATCAAGCTGCCCACTGCCGATAACTGTCCAGAGTGCAATGGGTATTACGCTGCCGATCGGTCAGGTAAGAGACCTTGTTTTGATGATCAGGCACCCAGGTACGCCAGGCCACTCAGAGAAGACAGATCGGCACATGATCGACTGGGGGACAAGCTCAGTGCCCATGACAGGCTTGGCAGATGTGTTGACCAAGAGGAGCTGGAAAATATGGCCAATGCCAGAGTACCCGACGAAGAGATATTCTCCAGAGATCCCAACATCGGAAGAATTGCCGATGTAAGCAGTAGAAAGCAGCACTAGCCAGTCTGGAAGACCAAGCTTCCTCCGTGGTGCCCTAAGGGTCTGACCAAGACCCAGAAGAGAAGGATTCAGCGCCAACACTGTGACGACTTGTACGACGATGCAGAACCCTCAACGGAGAAGCAGTGGAGGCCAAAGCGCAAGGACAGGGATCCATCGGCAGATATAAATATGGTCGTCATGTTGCCGATGGAGTTCATGGCCTCCGTCAGTGATGATGAAGAGACTGCCAATATGGCACAATTGGTGCTGGATCCGATGACGACTGTCTTTGAAAAGCCTACCGATGACGAGAGGCAGCATCTGAGAGCTTTGTTCGTTAAAGGCAAAGTCGATGGACAGCCGATGACGAAGATGCTGGTAGATGGCGACGCGTCGATCAACATAATGTCGTATGTCGTGTTCAGGAAGCTTGGGAAAGGCGACCAAGACTTAGTCAAGACCGACATGAAGCTCAAAGGTTTCGAAGGCAATGTGTCAACCGCTATGGGAGACGTATGTGTTGACTTAACCATCGGCAGTAAGACTTTGCCGACAACGTTCTTTGTGATCAGCGGCAAAGGAACTTACAACTTGCTCCTCGGAAGGGATTGGATCCATGCCAATTGTTGTATCCCTTCTACTATGCATCAAAGTCTGGTACAGTGGATCGGGGACAGAATTGAAGTCGTCCGCAGTGAAGCCCCATCTACTGTTGCGTCGGCAGAATTGGAAACTTACGAACAGACCAGGTGTATATCCGGTGAAGCCTGGGACAAGGAATTCCTCAAAGTTGCCGATTACTGCATCAAGCCAATCCAAGCAGTTGGTCCTGAAGAAGAATCTTAATGGATCGGTTCGCTGACGATGGAAAGTTGGGGCAGGGCTTCACGTTTGCCGATGATTTACTAGAGATCGACATCGGCGATGGTAGTAAACCTAGGCCTACTTTTATTAGTGCTAAGTTATATTCCCAATGTAAGCAGCAGTTAACCAATTTATTAAAAGAGAATAAAGATTGTTTTGCTTGGGATTATACAGAGATTCCTTGTTTAGACCGATCGATAGTTGAACATCGGTTACCCATCAAGTCTGGTTTCCAGCCACATTGGCAAACTACGCGCCGATGCAATCCTACTATTTTACCCAACATCAAGGCTGAGATTACAAAGTTGATCGAAGCTAGATTTATTCGGCAATGCCGATATGCCGATTGGATTTCTAATGTGGTTCCTGTGTATAAAAAGAATGGAAAACTTTGTGTTTGTATTGATTTCAGGAACCTTAACAAGGCTACGCCGATGGATGGCTATCCGATGCCTGTTGCCGATCTGCTGATTGATGCTGCTGCTGGACATCAGATTATTAGCTTCATGGATGGTAATGTTGGGTATAATCAAATATTTATGGCTGAAGAAGACATATCCAAGACTGCTTTCCGATGTCCAGAACACGTTGGTTTATTTGAATGGGTAGTCATGACTTTTGGCTTGAAAAATGCTGGTGCTACTTATCAGAGAGCAATGAATTTCATTTTTCATAAGTACATCGGCACGATAGTTGAAATCTACATCGATGACGTGTGGTTAAGTCTGGGGATTTCCAGAAGCATCTTGCCGATTTGCGAAAAATATTGGAGTGCACAAGGGAACATGGGTTGAAGATGAATCCCAACAAGTGTGCATTTGGTGTATCAGCAGATCAGTTTCTGGGTTTCATGGTGCATCAGAGAGGCATTGAAATCGGCAGAAAGTCTATTGATGCAATTAACAAAGTGGTTGCTCCTACGAACAAGACTAAGTTGCAGTCCTTGATCGGCAAGATTAATTTCATTAGAAGGTTTATATCCAATCTGTCTGGTAAGATTAAATCTTTTAGTCCTCTATTAAAGTTGAAAGCCGATCAAGAATTTACCTGGAAAGCAGAGCAGCAGTCAGCCTTAGAGGAGATTAAGAAATACTTGGTAAATCCTCCAGTCTTGGTTCCACCTCAACACGGGAAGCCTTTCAGGTTATATTTGTCTGCCGATGACGGTGTTATCGGATCAGCCTTAATTCAAGAATTTGAAGGGAAGGAACGTGTAATATATTACCTGAGCAGGAGGTTGGTGGATGCTGAAACTAGGTATTCGGCCATAGAGAGATGTGCTTATGTTTATATTTCTCTTGCATTAAATTGAGGCATTATTTACTGTTGGCTGAATGCACTGTCATCTGTAAAGATGATGTGGTTAAATACATGTTATCAATGCCGATTTTGAGTGGACGAATCGGTAAGTGGATTCTGGCACTTTCAGAGTTTGACCTAAGGTATGAATCGGCTAAAGCTGTTAAGGGTCAGATGATGGCCGATTTTGTTACTCAATATTGTAATATGGTAAGCTCTGTTGAAATTGCTCCTTGGACTTTATTCTTTGATGGGTCTACCTGCAAGGATGGAGCAGGTATCGGTATTCTCTTGATTTCACCCCGAGGACAGAAGTATGAAATCTCGCTGTCGATTGTTGCTACTTCGTACCAAGCTTTGCTTAAGGGTTAGAATTACTCAGGGAGGTGCATGCCGATGCTGTTGAAGTCTTCGGTGATTCCATGTTGGTGATTAATCAATTGATCGGGACATATGAATGCCGAAGTGAAGTTTTGATTGCAGCCCATGAACGGTGTTTGCAGTTGTTAAGGGAGTTCAAAGAGTATCGGCTCGAGCACATTCCAAGGATGCATAATGAAGAGGACAATCGGTTAGCGCAGAATGCTTCAGGGTATCAGCCGATTCAAGAAGTCACAACATCGGTAACGGTTGCCGATGACTAGAGAAAGGAGATTGCCAATTACTTGAAGGACCCATCTAAGAAAGTTGAGAGGCGTCTAAGGTTCCAAGCTACTAAGTATGTGCTCCTCGACGATGAATTGTATTATCGGACGATTGATGGAGTTTTGCTTAGATGCATCGGTAAAGAGGAATCGAAAGAGTTGATGGGTGAAATCCATGAGGGCGTGTGTGGAGCACATCAATCGGAATTCAAGATGAAGTGGATGATTAGGCGGAATGGATATTATTGGCCGACAATCCTTGAAGATTGCTTCAACTATTTCAAGGGGTGCCAAGACTGTCAGAAATTTGGTAATGTGCAGAGGGCACCTGCATCGGCAATGAATCTGATAATTAAGCCTTGGCCGTTCAGAGGATGGGCTATCGATCTCATCGGCCAAATTTATCCGCCATCAAGTAAGGGGCATAAGTTTATTCTTGTTGCTACCGATTAGTTCACCAAATGGGTTGAGGCAATTCCTTTGAAGAAAGTGACATCGGCAAACATGGTAGATTTCGTTAAGGAACACATTGTTTACTGATTCGGTATTCCTCAGACTATTACTACCAATCAGGGAACCATGTTCACATCGGGAGAGTTTGATGAGTTTGCTGCTAGCATGGGTTTCAAAGTGTTAAACTCTTCTCCTTATTATGCCCAGACGAATGGTCAGGCTGAAGCTACTAATAAAGGGGTTATCAAGCTTATTAAGCGCAAGATTGAAGAGAACCCTAGAAGGTGGCATGTGGTGCTAAACGAAGCCTTATGGTCATATCGGATGGCTTGTCATGGTGCAACCAAAGTATCGCCGTATCAGTTGGTCTATGGACACGATGTTGTCCTACCTTAGGAAATTAAAACTGGTTCTAGGCGGTTGTTTTTTCAGGATCAATTGACGACCGATGATTATGCTACTCTAATGAGAGATGAGTTAGAAGATTTGGCAGGTCATCGGTTGAGGGCATTGATTAGCATTGAAGAGAATAAGAAGAGGGTTGCCAGATGGTATGACAAGAAGGTAAAGGTAAAGGAATTTGCCGATGGTGATTTGGTTTGGATGTTGATTTTACCGATCGGGAATAAGAGCTCTAAATTTGGAAAGTGGTCCCCTAATTGGGAGGGTCCTTATCGGGTAAAATAGTCTGCTCCTGGCAATGCTTACATTTTGGAAACTCTCGAAGGAGTTGCGTTCTCTAGAATGATCAACGGCAAATACTTAAAGAGGTATTACCCTAGCATATGGATGGATGCATAGTGCTCAGTTGAGTGCCGATGAAAGAGAATTACGATACATCGGCAAAAGCGCGTAAATGTTATATTACAAGACCCAACATCAAGTATCGGAGTTACATTCTTGCCGATACAAAAAAAATAGATTACAATAAAGAGTGGATGGCTAATATCGCACGCAGGCGAATTTGTTCTATCTCATCCATCTCTTTAGCATCGGCATCAGCAGAGCCCTCGACTGGCTTGATCTTCTTCTTCCACAAGATGGCTTGTCGGGCATTCTGGTCTCTTTCTTGCCGCAGAACCCTAATGGTATCGGATAATTGGGTTTTCTGCTGGTTGGCTGCAGTCAGATCCTCCTCAACCTTTTGTAACTCGGCCAACAGTTCTTCTTTCTTGACCGATAGCCGGGTGATTTCCTGATCAAGGCCGTTGATGGAGGCTTCTGCTTGGCCGATGCCCTTGTGCTTTTCATCGGCAATATTTTTAAACTTGAGCTTCTCTTCCTCGCTCTTGGCTTGGGCAGCCCTATCGGCAATGCGACGGGAAAGCCTCTGGTACTGGATTTGTTTTATGTCGAGGAAGGTTGCCTGGAGAAGGATTTCTGCCATATCGGCAGGGAGATGGCCTTGGATGTCCTTGAAAGCGATCCTTGCTGCCGATGAGTCCTAAATGAGCTGGGACGTATCTTGTAGCAGCAGGGAGAGCAGTTCTTCAAGTTTGGACTTGATCTCTGCCGATAAAGCTGGGACAGAGCTCTCCTCCTCTTCGTCATCATCGGGATGTTGACTGCAAAGGAGAACAGACTGTCTGCTTGGATGAGGCCTTGGCGTTCATCTTCATTCTGAAGATTTAGGCTGTAGGAGAAGAGACTGTCCGGGGAGTCCTGAGCCTGAAAACAGAGGAGTTAAAGTGTGCCGATTGTAAGATTATACTATGGGCTTTAGGGTGATTGACTTACCGTTTTGAAGCGGATCTCCTGCCTAGGGCTTGGTATGCTGGATGGTCCAGCTTCATCTTAGACATCGGCGACAGATGCCGATGATTGGGCCTCCGCTGGAGAAGCAGCCGACACTGCCGGTGCTGGTGGTGTTATTGCCGGCGTCGCTTCCAACATGGTGGCTGGTTCGCGTGACGGCGATGCTGCTCTCTTATCGGGAACTTCGGCTGACGGTGACGATGCCGATGCCGCCTCCGCTGCTACGGCGGGTGTTGTCTCTTCGCCGGGGAGTCCGGTCGACGGTACCGATGTCGACGCCGCCTCGGTTGCTGCAGCAGCCGCTGTCTCCTGATCGAGGACGCTGTCCATCGGTTGATCCGAGGCTGGAGCCGATAAAGAATCTGCCGATGACGCGTCGGTAGTTGGTTGTGCGACTGAAGCCGAGGGCAGTCTTGTTGGTGGCACATCGGCAGTTGATAGTGCAGTTGGGGCCGATGGCGAAGACGGAGAAGCCAGTCTCAGGTGCCTCTTTTTCGTTGGTGCGGCAGCAGGGGAACCAACCCGCTTTGACGAAGACCGGGGGCATCGGCAGCGGGGCTGGAAGGTGCTTGTCTGCTTGAAGTGGCTGCCGATGACCACAGTGCCTGAGAATATAAAGCAAGTTATACAAAATAGAATATTGCCGATAACACAGTATGTAATCGGTACGGGTAAAGATGAATTTACTGCATAAACCCACGTCAGGGCAACAGCAGCAGCCGATGTAGCCTGGGGTTTTGTAGGTGTCGGGGTAGGTACCTGTTGAGGCGTAAAGGCAGCCAGCGTCGGGGCTTTGTTGTCGATGATTGATATGGGGCCCATTATCCGAAGATTGAAGGGTCTACCACTGTTGCTCGTTGTGGGGATCGGATCATCGGCCTGTCAAGCGCAAAGAAGTTAAGTGCCGATGACGAAAGTAAAAAAATGCATCGGATAGAAGACTTACTGCATCATCAGGGATGATGTGATCGGCGTCAATCAGGTGCCGATAGTAATGCGATGACTTGGCGAATAGCTGGCACCTCCACTCTTGCCACCAAGACTTGTACTCATTCATGATGAAAGAGGTTGGCGACCATGAGGACAAGTCGATGTCTGATGTATCAGCGTCGGCAGGGAGATTGACGACCTTGTTCCAGTTGAGAGCACTGGATATTGTCTGCCTGGGTTTCACTACTTTGGAGTAGCAGAGTTTGATCGACAGTTGGCCAGATGCCAGTTGTCTCACCGCTGCCGATGGGTAATAGAACTCGTAAGATGGAGGGGCATTCTTCCCGGATTCGAAGATATTCACTGGAATTGCTTGGGGAGTGATGCTGGCCTTCATGATTGCTCGGTTCTCGGGTAGGTTCCCATCGGTCAGGTTGAACAGCAGCGGGAACTGATTGTGCTCATCAATATATGGCCACCAGGTCCGTTCCGTGGAGGGGAGTCCGTTGTAGAACTTCTGGAAAAAGTAGCCGAAGTGCTCTGTATCGACATCGGTACCTGGCAGCACTATAATAGCCTCTCCAAAATTAAGTGGAGGGCGAGTTGCCGATTCATCATCCCCATATCGGTAATCTTCCGATATGTCCCTCGGGAATTGTTGGGCAAACAGATCAAACTGGAGAGCCCTGTGCATGTGTGCGTTCAGCCACATATTAATAAACCACCAGGGCCCCCTAGATTGCCGATGGGTTCTCCTAGCAGTAGCTTCTGGGATACTTGATGTAGCAAACGGTATACTGATCCGAGAAGGTACCTGCCTAAGGGGAGCCTTGTTCCATCGGCAAGTAGCTCAGCTGCCGGGAGGTGCATGGTGGTCGGGCCAACGGTTTTGCCGCAGAAGATGAACTTCTCCAACCACATGTTCAGGAAGATGGCGTGCTCCTGTTGGTTTACCGATCCGGTTTTCTGGTTCTCGTTGATGTAACCCGTCCAACCGCCGATATTCCGGGTGTTCACCTTGTACTCGGCTTTTCTGTTGAAGAGGGTGAAGGTATCGGCAGAGGTGACGTCTAAGCCGGTCAACATGTGGACATCAGCAAGGGTTGGGGTGGCTGGTCCGTGCCTGAAGAGGAAAGCATTCAAGCTATCGAACCAGAAGTATGAGACTGCCATCAATAAATTTTCATTCTTTTCTATATCGGCAATTCTTGCCAGTACACTTGCTGTGATCTGGCTACCCTAAGGTACCAGTTCTTCCACCCCTTGGTAGGCTTGGGCCATGAGCGGAGGGCATCCTTCCATAATCCTAGACTGAAACGCTCGGATCTGAATGGTACCCGGTTGGTTTCTGCATTGATGATGAAGGTGGGATCTGGATTGCCCATGGGGCCTAAGCAGCTTAAGTTGGAATTAGCAAGTGGGATCATTGTCTTGTTGTATAGCTCCTAGGGTTCGAAGAGAAGAATGGGGTGGATCAGAAAAGAATGGGGATAAATCCAGGTTTATGCGAGAAAAAGGACCAGCAGAAGGTTGGATTAGGAGGAGAATAAGTCTTACCTTTGGGATGTCGACTTGGATCGCCATTGAAGTTGAAGGATGATTGTAGTTCGTCCTTGAATTGCAGAAGGGTACTGTTGCTCGAGCTCGTGTTCTTTAGAGCAGCTGGAGGTTGAAGACGAAGGCCAGGAGGTGAAAGTGAAAGTGAACTCGGGGTAAAAATAGTGTGGACCCCGGTAACTTTTATAAGCTTACCCAGGGGCATTTTGGGGTTCGTTTCACACTGTGCAGGAATGCGGAGAGGCCCGCGGTAGATACGCGTGGTGATCGAGGTGGTCTACAACTGTTTGTGCTACAATCGAGGGATTTTATTATTAAATTACAGTTCCACACGCGGAGATCGAGGAAGCCGTGCATCTATCTCGGAGGTAACGGTTATAGCAATGGCTACAGTGGAGAAAATTTCGGCACGTAAAGTATTTACATTCTGAAACTAGGGGGCATGTGTTGACACCGTTTTTCAGCACATGTCAAATGAGCTAAGGCTTGACTGGTCAACGGCTGTTTTCTATCGGCATCGGGAAATTGTGAGCCAGTATTGCCGATGAGAGTGCTACGAGAATGCCAAGTGTATTACCGATGGAGTCTGGGTCCTTGCCGACGAAGGTTAATTGGTGAAGCCGAGTAGCTCAAGTTAAATGTTGATTGCCGATAAGGGGACATTGCCGATTGCCGATGAGCATGACGTTGCCGAGTGCCGATGAGAAGCTGATGTCGAGTGCCGGTGGAGAGTAGTTGCCAATTGCCGATAGGGTGGTGAAGACAGTTATCGGTACGAGATTGCTGATCGGGGAGTATTACCGATGTCGATAGGCATGAGGTGCCGATAAGATGACTTAGCGTGTGATATCGGCGGAGGAGTACAGGTGGCCAAAGAAGGAAGTCGCGGATTGGAGGGATCTGCCGATGGAAAGTTTCCATCGAGGAGGAGTATAAGGAAACTGGTGTTTTGTACCGGTATTATTATTATAGTAGTTTGGGTCCGGCTCTTGCATGAGTCGTTTATTTTCCTTTAAAATAGATGTGTTTATTTAGGAAAATAAATATTATTGTTTTAGACCCGACTCCTGCATGAGTCAGTTTCCTTAAAGTTAGGAGTTTGTTTTAGGAAGGATACGTGTCATGTCTTTGTACAACTCTCCATGCGGGAGTATAAATATGTGCCTGAGGGCTACGTGTAAACATATCAATCCAATATCAAACAAATCAATTTTACTCTTATTCTACCTTTTATCACAATTTACCTTTATTGCATTAGTTATAGCTTTTCAACGAGTTCTTCAAGCTTCGACGGGCTGCATCACCTTGATCTCCGTCAAACCCTTGCAAGTTCCGCGTGCGAGTACCTCTGAGCTTTGGCATCCGGGCGCATCGCTGTTGCCTCGTTCAGCTCTGCTCTAGTTACCCTGATCAAGCCTCAATCCCAGCATCCGGGCGCATCGCCGTTGTCTGGATTGGATCTTGTTCTAGTTACCTTTGATCAATCTGAGCCTTGACATCTGGGCGCATCGCCGTTGTCTCGTTCAGTTTTGTTCTAGTTATCGTCCTTGTCGATTAACTAGTCAAATCGACTGGCACGCCTCCGGAATACCGAGCTTTGGGTAATAGCCCGAGGTGTTTGCAGATCCTGATATTTTTTGTGTCAACACCTACTAAGTCCTCTAACTCATCTTTCATAAGAGTATCATATTCATCGGTTGTCAATTGGTCCTGAAAAGATAAACGCCTGGAACCAGTTTTAACTTCCCAAGGCAGGACAACATCGTGTCCATAGACCAACTGATATGGCGAAACTTTGGTTGAACCATGATAAGCCATCCGATACGACCATAGGGCTTCATTTAACACCACATGCCACCTCCTAGGGTTCTCTTCAATCTTGCGTTTGATAAGTTTAATAACCCCCTTATTAGTCGCTTCAGCCTGACCGTTAGCTTGGGCATAATAAGGAGAAGAATTCAATACCTTGAACCCCATACTAGCAGCAAATTCATCAAACTCTCCCGATGTGAACATGGTTCCCTGATCGGTAGTAATAGTTTGAGGAATACCGAATCGGTAAACAATATGTTATTTTACAAAATCTATCATGTTTGTCGATGTCACCTTCTTCAAAGGAACCACCTCCACCCACTTCGTGAAGTAATCGGTAGCAACAAGTATAAACTTATGCCCCTTACTCGATGGTGGATAAATTTGGCCGATAAGATCAATAGCCCATCCTCTTTACGGCCAAGGCTTGATTATAGGATTCATTGTCGATGCAGGTGCCCTCTAGACATTACCAAACTTCTGACAATCCTGGCACCCTTTAAAATAGCAGAAGCAATCTTCAAGAATTGTCAGCCAATAATATCCATTCCGTCTAATCATCCATTTCATCTTGAATGCCGATTGATGTGCTCCACACACACCTTCATGGATTTCGCCCATCAACTCTTTTGACTCCTCTTTACCAAGGCATTTGAGCAAGACTCCATCAATCATCCGATAATACAATTCATCGTCGAGGAGCACATACTTGGTAGCTTGAAACCTCAGACGCCTTTCAACCTTCTTAGATGAATTTCTTAAGTAATCGGCAATTTCCCTTTTCCAGTCATCGGCAACTGTTACCGATGTCATGACTTCTTGAATCGGCTGATACCCTGAAGCATTCTGTGCTAACCGATTGGCCTCTTCGTTATGCAACCTAGGAATATGCTCAAGGCGGTACTCTTTGAATTCTTTCAATAATCGTAAACACCTTTCATGGTGTGCAATCAACACTTCACTTCGACATTCATATACTCCAGTCAATTGATTGATCACCAACATAGAATCGCCAAAGATTTTAATGGCATCGGCACGCACTTCTCTGAGTAATTCCAACCCTTTTATTAAAGCTTGATATTCAGCCTGATTGTTTGTTGATGTAGCAACAATCGGCAACGAAATCTCATACTTCCGTCCTCGGGGTGAAATTAAGAGAACACCGATACCTGCTCCTTCCTTGCACGTAGATCCATCAAAGAACAAAGTCCAAGGAGCAATCTCCACAGAGCTTACCATATTGCAATGCTGCGTAACAAAATCGGCCATCACCTGACCTTTAACTGCCTTAGCCGATTCATACCTTAAATCAAAGTCTGAAAGTGCCAGAATCCACTTGCCGATTCTTCCACTTAATATTGGCATCGACAGCATATACTTAACCACATCATCTTTGCAGATAACAGTGCATTCAGCCGACAATAAATAATGCCTCAATTTTATGCAAGAGAAATATAAACATAAGCATAATCTCTCTATGGCCGAATACCTGGTTTCAGCATCTACCAGTCATCTGCTCAAATAATATATCACACATTCTTTCCCTTCAAATTCTTGAATTAAGGCTGATCCAATAACGCCGTCATCGGCAGACAAATACAATCTGAAGGCTTCCCGTGTTGAGGTGGAACCAAGACTGGAGGGTTTACCAAATATTTCTTGATCTCCTCTAAAGCTAACTGCTGTTCTTCTTTCCATATAAACTCTTGATCGGCTTTCAGCTTCAGCAACGGACTAAAAGATTTAATCTTACCATATAGGTTGGATATAAATCTTCTAATAAAATTAATCTTGCCGATCAAGGATTGCAGCTCAGTCTTGTTTGTGGGAGCAACCACTTTGTTAATTGCATCAATAGATTTTCTGCCGATCTCGATACCTCTTTGATGCACCATAAAACCCAGAAACTGACCTGCTGACACACCAAATGCACACTTGTTAGGATTCATCTTCAACCCATGCTCCCTTGTGCATTCCAATATTTTTCGCAAATCGGCAAGATGCTTCTCAAAATTTCCAGACTTAACCACCACATCATCAATATAGATTTCGACTATCGTGCCGATATACTTATGAAAGATGAAATCCATTGCTCTCTGATAAGTAGCACCGGCATTCTTCAAGCCAAAAGTCATGACAACCCATTCAAATAAACCGACATGACCTGGACATCTGAAAGCAGTTTTGGATATGTCTTCTTCAACCATGAATATTTGATTGTATCCAGCATTGCCATCCATGAAGTTAATGATTTGATGTCCAGCAGCAGCATCAATCAGCAGATCGGCAACGGGCATAGGATAACCATCCATCGGTGTAGCTTTGTTAAGATTCCTGAAATCAATACAAACACGAAGTTTTCCATTTTTCTTATAAACAGGAACCACATTAGAAATCCATTCGGCATATCGGCATTGCCGAATAAATCCAGCTTCAATTAACTTCGTAATCTCAGCCTTAATGTCAGGTAAAATATTAGGATTGCATCGGCGTGCAGGTTGCCGATGTGGTTGGAAACCAGACTTAATAGGTAACCGATGTTCGACTATCGATCGGTCTAAACAAGGCATTTCTGTATAATCCCAAGCAAAACAATCTTTGTATTCCTTTAATAAATCGGTTAACTACTATTTACATTGGGAATCTAATTTAGCACTAATAAAAGTAGGCCTATGTTTACTACCATCACCGATGTCTATCTAGAGTAAATCATAGGCAGATGTGAAGCCCTGCCCCAGTTTTCCATCATCAGCGAACCGATCCATTAAAACTCTTCTTCAGGACCGACTGCTTGGATCGGTGTAATGCGGTAATCGGCAACTTTGAGGAACTCTGTGTCCCAAGCTTCACCGGATATGCACCTGGTTTGCTCATAAGTTTCCGATTCTGCCGACGCAACGATCGATGGGGTTTCACTTCAGACGACTTCAACCTTGTCTCCGACCCACTGCACATGGCTTTGATGCATGGTGGAGGGAATACAGCAATTAGTGTGGATCCAATCCCTTCCTAGGAGCAAATTGTAGGTGCCTTTGCCACTGATTACAAAAAATGTTGTCGGCAAAGTTTTGCTGCCGATGGTTAACTCAACACATACGGCTCCCATAGCTGTCGACACATTGTCTTCAAAATCTTTGAGTTTCATGTCCGTTTTGACTAAGTCTTGGTCGCCTTTTCCAAGCTTCCTGAACATGACATAGGGCATTATATTTATTGATGCGCCACCATCTACCAACATCTTTGTTACATGTTGTCCATCTACTTTGCCCTTAATGAACAGAGCCCTCAGGTGCTGCCTCTCATCATCGGCAAGCTTTTCGAAGACGGCTGCCATCGGATCCAACACTAGTTGTGCCATTTCAGCGGTTTCTTCGTCATCACTGACAGGCGCCATGAACTCCATCGGCAATATGACGACCATATTAATTTCTGCCGATGGATCCCTGTCCTTGCACTTTGGCCTCCACTGCTTTTCCCTTGAAGGAGTTTCACTGTCATATAAGTCACCTTGGCGCTCGCGCTGGATTCTCCTTTTCTGAGTCTTTGTTAGACCCTTAGGGCACCATTGGGGAAGCTTAGTTTTCCAAACAGGCTGATGTTGCTTGTCATTGCTCGCATCGGCACTTCTTCCGATGTTTGGATCTCTGGAGAGTATCTCTTCATCAGGCACTCTTGCGTTGGCCATCTCCTCAAGCTCCTCTTGATCAACGCACCTACCAAGCCTGTGATGCCCGTTGAGCTTGCCCTCCAGTCGGTCATGTGCCGATCTCTTCTCTCTGAGTGGCTTGGCATACCTGGATGCTCGATCATCAAAACAAGGTTTCTTACCTGACCGATCAGCAGTATAATATCCATTGCATTCGGGGCAATTATCGGCAGTAGGTAGCTTGATGCCTTCTTCCCAACAGTGAACGAAGAAGGGACACTTCCAGTGGTCCTTATGCCGAAGCCACTCTTGATGCTCTTCTTCTTCTTGCCGATATTGCTCCTTTTGCGATTGCCGATACTCTTGCCTTGGCTGCTTGTGCGTGATTATAACACCAGGAGCCCTCTTGACACTGCTACCTTCATCGGCAACTTTCTTGCCCTTTCTGCCATTGGCAAACCTCCTCTCTTTGCTCTCAGTTACTTGATGGTTGGGATCTACCGATGCACTTTTCCTGGCAGCTTCCGATGTCAGCACTCTAGTTTTTCCACTAGTCTCCACCATATTGTTCGGAAACGAGTGCTAATCAATCTTCATTGGTTTCTGGACCTTAGAATTTTCAAATTTGATGCGTCCAGATTCAATCTCTGACTGCAATTGCTGCCTGAATACCTTGCAGTCATTGGTACTGTGAGAAGTCGCATTGTGCCATTTGCAGTACCTGATTTTCTTGAGCTCTTCGGCCGATGGAATTACTTGGTTGGGCACCAACTTGATTCGCCCTTCTTGAAGTAATAAGTCAAACATCCTATCGGCCTTGGTGATGTCAAAGGTGAACCTCTCAGCTTCTTTCTGGCCGAACGGACAAGACACAAATTTCTTATCCTTCACCCACTCGGCCGCACCGATGCTCAGCTCTTCATCTGACCCAGAATCTTCTTGTTCAATGAAGGTCACCTTCTTGTTCCATGTCTTCCTGGGTTCAAAAGTCTTAACATCTTGATTGGCAATCCTCTGCACAAGATGACTTAGGCTTTCAAACTCCTGAGACGCATACTTGTCCTTGATGTGCGGCAGTAATCCTTGGAAGGCCAAATCTGCCAGTTGCCGATCATCAAGTACCAGGATGTAGCACTTGTTCTTCACGTTTCGTAGCCTCTGAACAAAGTTCTCCACCGATTCGTCATTGCGTTGCCTCAGCTTGACCAAATCGGTAATCTTCTTCTCATGTATGCCAGCGAAGAAGTATTTGTGAAACTGCCTCTCTAGATCGGCCCATGTAATTACAGAGTTTGGAGGCAATGATATAAACCATGTGAATGCCGATCCAGACAATGATGAAGAGAACAATCTCACCTTCAATTCCTCTCTGCTGGCAGCTTCTCCGCACTGGATAATGAAGCGATTGATGTGCTCCATCGTCGACGTGTCATCTTGGCCGGAGAACTTGGTAAAATCAGGCACTTTGTACCGATTTGGGAGAGGAATCAAATCATATGCGGGAGGATACGGTGTCCGATAAGAATATGTGTTAACCTTGGGTTTAATGCCGAATTGTTCTTTCATCACTTCGGCGATCTTATCGGTCCAATATGCATCCTGCTCTTGCCGACTCATTGGCTGGTTACTGACTGGTGAAGTCGGCTGATGCGCCCCTTCAGGTCTTGGTAGAAGATGGTTCGTAGTAGTCACGGACGCAACACCAGTCCTCTGGACGTTATGCATCGGCTGACCTACCGATGGGCAATGTTGCACATTCACTGGATTATACTGAGGCATTGAATTCATCGGCTGCTGTACTGATGCTCCATTCTGAATGTTTGCTGGACTCCCATACCGATACATTGGTGCGCCAGACTGTTGAACCGACGGTTGGTTAGTCTATCCAGGATTGTAAATCACCGGCGTGTGGCTTACCGATGACTGATAGCTAACTGGCACCTGCTGTTCCTGCATCTTGGAGTAGTCAACAAATTGGTTACCTTGAGGTGCCAGTACCCCGGCCTGCGGATTCATCAGCATAGGTTGACTTCCAGCTGCTATGTTCTGTTGCATCGGCATAGAGCTTGCCGATGGTGGCATCAGAGGTATTTTAGGAATTACTTGGAAATCCTCCGATGGCACTTGTACAGTTGGAGAGGGCGTAGAGTAATGCATCATAGGGGCCACCGGCTGTGATTGCATTGCCGATGCCATGGAGCCCTTCCAAGTTGAGTTATCTCCCTGCACCAGATTAGAACCAGCGGATGGATTTGGAGGCATGCCGTATCCCCACCAGTTGGCGGGAGCTGGCTGACTCTGGATAGCAGGTCCTAAAATTGCCGACGCCACTGGATCTGTATTGTGCTTGGTGACGCTGTCAGGACTCGGCCTTGGCTGTGTAGCCACATCGGCAGACGGTTCCACAGGAGTGGAAGACGCCATTGGGGTAGCCGATGGGTTTATAGATGCCGATCCAGGTTGATGATACGCTAGACCAACATATCGAGGTGCATGTCCTTCTTTGAATGATTGTATGACAGCATTGTACACAGTATTGGATAGCACGCTGGAGTGGCTAATTAATGCTTGATTTAAAATAGAATTAATCATCTCTTGTAACTTACCAGGATTGGCGTCATACGTGACCTGCCGTGGCAACGACGGATCTTGCTTCTCGATTGCTTCGCCGCTCCTGCTTAGGCTGAAGGACTTCAGATATAATTGCTTGTACTCCTCCATAGCCCGCTCCATGGCCAGCCTCTGATCATCTTTTAGATCGGCCTCGGAGACTTCAATGACGTTCCTCTGGTTGACGTCGGAGTTATCACCCATGATAGATGTATAATTTATATAATCGAGTCCCACCGGATGTGCCAAAAGAGGTGTTAACACAAAAAGCGTTAGGATCTACGAACACCTCGGGCTTATACCTGAAATTCGATATCCGAGGGTGTGCCAGTTGATTTGACCAGTTAATCGACAAGGACGATAACTAGAACAAAACCTGAACAGGGCAACGGCGATATGCCCGGATGCCAAGACTCAGACTTGATCAGGATAACTAGAGCAGAGCTGAACGAGACAACAGCGATGCGCCCGGATGTCAAAGCTCAGAGGTACTCCCACGCGGAACTTACAAGGGTTTGACGGAGATCAAGGTGATGCAGCCCGTCGAAGCTTGAAGAACTCGTAGATAAACTAAGACTAATGCAATAAAGGGTAAATTGCGGTAAAAGTAGAATAAGAGTTAATTGATTTTATTTGATATGATTGATATCTTTACACGTAGCCCTTGGGCACATATTTATACTCTCGCATGGAGAGTTGTATAGAGACATGACTCGTACCTTTCCTAAACAAAACTCTTGCTTTAAAGGAAACAAACGACTCGTGCAAGAGTCGGACTCAAACTACTATATTAATACTGGTATAAAATCACCAGTTTCCTTATGTCCTTCTTTCGATGAAAACTTTCCATCGGCAGACTCCCTCAATCCGTGACTTCCTTTTTTCACCATCAGCTATCCCTTGCTGACGTCAACCGCTAAGTCACCCTATGCCCATCGGCACTCCCTGCCCATCGACATCGGCAATACTTTCTGATCGGCAACCTTGTACTGGCAACCCTCTATCGGCATCGGCAACATCTCCTCATCGACAATCGGCATCAGCAACTTTGCAGCTCGGGCGACTTGACTTCACCAATTAACCCTTATCAGCAAGAATCATCCAGCCTCCATCGGTAATAAACTTATCTTTCCTGCAGCATTCTTTCTCATCGGCAAATTCAACTGATAACTTTCCGATGCCGATAGAAAACAGCCACCGATCAACACAAGTCTTAATTCATTTGACATGTGCCAAAAAACGGTGTCAACAGTAGAGCTTTTCCTATTATCACAGGATCACATCACTTAGAGCATCTATTCATTGTCTTATCTCTAAGTATGAAGCTTTTGCACTCATTTTGCATTTCATGGCATTTGTAGCCGGATCTTGAGTTGTTGATGTTTGATGAGCTACATGTGTCAACAAGGGGGAGAGATGTGCATTTCATTCCATTTTCAGCCATCTACTTCCAAGGGAGAGAAAGAGTCCATCTCATTGGTTTAGAGCTTCTTTGGTCAAGGGGGAGTTTTGTGTGCTTCTTTTGCCCTAAGGAACTCATTTTGGTATCTTGAGTGTGCTTTTGCCCAGTGGGAGCTTTTGCTAGATGTGTTGAGCATTTGCCTCTTCTAGAGGGTCTAGCTTGCTTTGTTGGCTTCGACAAGTTTTGATTGCTTCTTGAGCATTAGGGGACGTAAGTGGTTTCAATTGGTATCCTTGGCTTGCTAGCGGTGTTGAGCCCGGTTTTTGCCTCTTCTTGAGGGCTAGCTTTGTATTGCCCATGTGCTTTTGTTTGGCATCTGTAAGTGGCTTTGACATGAGGTGTTTTTGAGGATGCTTTTATTTGGTATCGTGTTTGCTTCTCTCAAGTGACCCCGTTTTGGTTTTGTAGCTTTTTGGTCATTTGGAGAGCTTTACCTTGTGGCTCAAATCTGAATTGCACTTGTGTTGACAATGCACTCATCAAGGGGGAGATTACGAACACATGGTGGATAAGTACCCATGTATGTTCAGCTTTATAATGAGTGATCGTCCAATGCGTGAGTGTTTCAGTTTGAGTGTCTTACCCTAACCCCTTGCGAAAGCAAGTTTGTGCATGTCTATCGGCTTGTGGTGTGCAGGTGCTATGCCTAGTGACAGTGGTCAATGGCGCGGAGAAGGTCGAGTAGAGGCTTGCCGTACTGATAGACTGAAAGCGGTGAAGGGCGGAAGCGGGGCTTGGACTGAGGGACCATGGGCGCCGACGGACTAGCTGTGGTGGCTAGTGCTTGGCACCGGCGAGTGCGAGAAGACATGGAGGTAGACCGAGTCAGCCGAGTCAAGACGGTGGACGCGCGAGTCGAGCGGAGGCTCAGGGGACTCGGAGTCCGACCGGGCGAAGACAAGGTGGCTCGCGTTGAGTGGTTTGGTGGTTTGGGCCTCAAAACCATACGAGGACGGTTCCCGAGTTTGGGCCTCAAAACTCGAGGTTCGGTAGTTGAGCCCAAAGCTACCGGTGGCGGGTTTCCATTGGTTTGGGCCTCAAAACCTAGGCGGAGCTTCGGAGGAAGCGGGGATGGCACGTGGCGGAATCCTGAAGGTTGCGTCGAGGCGACGACAACTCTCGGCAGGAAGCGGGGCCGTCCATTCAAATGAGTGGCTGAGAGTTACCGACTTGGATTACAATGTCTTAGGGCTAGGTAATTCGGTCTTGTATCTATTGGATCTTTGGGAAATAGCCAAAGCCTCGTTAAATAGAGGATGAAGGGATATCCCTCATCCCATCTCTTGCATTACTCTCTCTCCCACCTATTCTTAGGTTTTCCCTTCCCTAACTTCTTCGTGCTTGAGATCCACCGTATCACCGATGTAAGAACTTGTGATTGTTGCGAGGAATCGGAGGCCGTAACCTCCGTAAGCCATGGCGGCGTTGGTTACTTGATCGTGTCTCATGTTTTTGCTTGTGTTATTCCCGTTTTGCTTTTGCTCTCTCTTTTTCACGAGATGATTTCTCTTTGTTGAGAGTAGCTTTTCAAAAACCACTTGAACCAAGTTGTTCGTATTCGTGAGGAGCTTCTTTGCACCGAAGGAATTCTCCTCAAACCTCACGAGTGCGTAGATCGGGCGATTTCTTTGTGGCGTTCTTCGTTTTGTTCTCTTCTCCCCCAAATCCGAGTGTTCTTGTTTATCCTCTCCAAATTGAGCGATGATTTCTTCGGGATAGCTCCCCAACTGCAGTAGGATCATGCCTACAAAGTTTGGTTGCAGTTGGTGATCATTTGGTTGAGTTTTGGAAAGATTTGGTGGAGAGAAGTTCATTTTCTCTAGGAATAATTTTTCTCCAATGAGCGTCGGACCACTTTTCCCTAAGCTCCGGACCATAGCAAGTGGTCCGGTGGTCTTGACTTTTCCCGTGTCAAGCAGCTAAGGGCGTCGGACCACCCTCCGGACCACTCAGTTTTAAGGTCCGGACCATAGGCGAATGGTCCGGTGGCTCTACTGAGGGAGTCTACCACGCGTCGGACCACTCAACATAGTCCGACGGTGTAGTCCGACGACCTGGTCCGGAGGCAGGGAGCTTACTGTTTTTTCTTGAGCAAAAAGCTGGAGTGAGCACCGGACTTCTAAAAGTGTCCATCGGACTAGTCCGGAGCCTCTGGTCCAGAGCTAGAGTGCTCACTGTGTTGCCTTTTCTCAGCAGGCAAAGGCGTCGGACCTAAGCTCCGGACTACTTGGTATAGTCCGGTGGCCCAGTCCCTTCTGGTCCGGAGCCTCTGTTGAGTTGCGGTTTACTCTGTTTTCGTTGCGGTTTGTTTCTCCGGGTTCGTGGCTAGCTCCGTTGTGTTCTTAGGGCATCTCCTAGAACATCCACCCACTTGTGGGTCGTGAGCCTAGTTCGTGCTTTGGGTCGTGTCTGGGATAAGGTTCAAGATCTTCCGAAAGGAATTTTTATTTGGCTCTCATTCACCCCCCTCTGATCGCCGTTTCCGGTCCTTCACAGTCTTCCATTAGACTGTCCGCACTGTTATTCCTCTAAATGTATCCTCTATTCGTCTAGTCATCAAGATTCTCTCCTCTATACACGTTTCATCCGCACTCATTATCCTCTATATCTCGTACTCTATACCAACTACTAACAGTGGGATCCACTTGTCACTTTATCTAAATATATTCATGTGAGATCTTGTTTCGAAGGATTTATTGATATAAATTTATTGGTGTAATCGAAATTTAATCTAGATTTCAGGTTTGTGAGATATAATATTTCTTTGTTAGATAAAACAGTGGGACCCACACACTGGAATCTTTCTCACATGCATGCGCATGCACTCTTGCATGCTGGGTGCGCGTGGGAGACGAACGGCACTGCGCTCTCTGTGGCGGACGATGGATGCTTCCAGGAGTCATAGCGTACAGCGGTGCAGACTTTTTTTGCGCTAAGCACTGACGTGGATGAGTTGAGTTTGCTATACAGTGCAGCGGTGCGGACAGTCTTATACTTGCTCTTATGCGCAACCAACAGATTAAATCGGTCACGATCGATTAGTTGGTTTACGTACTCGCAGCCTAATCCGGTGAAGATAGTGAATCTCTCCATCATCGATGCGGCGATACGGTCAAGCGGTCACTTTGAGTCTCCGATCTAGTGTGTCCGCTCTCTCTTTGCAGGGAACACTCTCTTTGCGTGGCCGCGTGGGCTTGCAAGGCCGGTTGCGAGTTACAACCGTCCTTCAGCTTCTTTAGTTCTCCGGTTAAGATTTTCTTGTCTTCTATAAAAAAATACATACCTATATACTCTAACTTGTTGGGATCGCAGGGTATATCCAGTAAATCTGCCACTGATCGGTCCAATTTAGTTCTTCGGATGTGCTCATAGAGGTACGGTGGGCGCTATTTTTTTAGTGGTAGGCGACGTATCCGTTAATAACGAGACACCGGTTCAACTTTGTTTTTCGGAGATGCTCATAGCGGTATGGTATGGGTGCGTGCGTTCGTAGGGGTAGATGTGCGCTCGTGACAGCAAGACGTCGGTTCAACCTGGTTCTTTAGAGGTACTCATGGTACGGTGGACACTTATTTTTTCTGTGGTAGGCGACGTGCCTGTTGACAGCGAGACATCGGTCTAACTCGGTTCTTTGGAGGCGTCGGTCCAACTCGGTTCTTTGGAGGTGTTTATAGGGAAACGATGTGTGTGTGTGCGTTCATAAAGTGGATAGCTTCTGACAACGAGGTGTTGGTCCAACTTGATTTTTCAAAGGTATTAATAGATGTATGATTTACATGTCTGATGTGCACTCGTGTATCTGAGCTTCTGCGTCGGTAACTAAGTAAAAAAAATTCTTTACGCCTAGCATAAAGAAACATTCTTTACGTGCAACTGTTCCGTTTATGGCAGTAGATAAACAGTGGGAGAATATTCATCATGAGTGGAGATGAGAGAATGTATCATCTGAAGAAGAATATCCTCTAGTCGACGAAACCATCTTTTATTTTTTAAATGTAGGAAAAATAAATCTCGTCTCTTATTTAAGTTATTTTTGTATACTAACTATAATAATAAAGACTATATAAAAATAAAAAAGAAGAAGGGAAAAAGCACCCTCGCTAGCATGGTCCTCCTGGTCCAGCTCTCCAATGTCGCCGGCGTCCGGCGCCCGGTCGCCGCCGCGGTCCACCAGAGCTGCCGCGCCGGTCGACTCACAATATCCGCTGCAGCGCCCGGTGGCCGCGTGAAGGAGGAAGAAGAGGCCAAGGTGGTGGGGAAGAAGGAGAAGATTGTGATTAGAGTCTCGGACCCGGTGCGGGAGAGGAGGCTTCCGCCGCCGCTGTTCTCCGCACCAGACCAGCCGTCGGTGCCTCCACCGGATGTGGGGGAGGGAAGGCGACAGGGTGTCGAGGACGGAGAGAAGGCTAAGAGGCAGTATTATGTGAACATGGGGACGCCATCCGGACGCTGCGGGAGGACCTCCCCGTCGCGTTCTACCGGGAACCCCACTTTCACGTCTACAGGTTCGTGCGATTTTTATATTTCCTCAATCTTTTCAGTTACCTCAAGCTGCTTGCAGAGACAGTCGCTATGGATTGTGGTGAATGGTCAATTAACCGATTCAGTTTTTGTTCTACTGGCTGCAGAAAATTTGTTTTCTTTAATACCATCTATTTCATCTAGACGAATTAGGGAAGAAATGGTAGGTGGTTTGTCGAGATGCTCCTAGGTCGAATTGATACGAGGGGAGGGATTGTAATAGTTTTGATATTTTCAGGCCCTGTATAACCAGCCGTAGATGACAGTTACCTGTCCTTGCTATGTTGGTGCTGGCAAATTTACGCTTGGTTCTAGTCCTTGTTGAAGTTTGAAGAACATAATGTCTCTATGTGGTGACTTTTGCTTTGATTAACGTAGTCGCAATTTTCATATTTCAGCTATCCATCAGTCTTTACCCAATTTGATTCTAGACTAGAAAGTATCATCAGCCTAGGTAACTTTTCCAATTCCAGTCCATTAGCTGCATGGGTGAGTGTAGAACATCAGCTGTTTGTTGAGTGATATTTATATTCTGCTGTATTTAAATGTGGTAAGCATCTAGTACACAATTTTCAACTTTTTTCTTCCAATAAGCAGGGTGTACACCTGCAGTGAAATTGACTTTTTTAATATAAAATTTGAGATGTTCGACCATTTCTATTATTGTAATTTTGAAAGTTTCTAGTCTCTAGTTTGTATATAGGCGACTCAGGATTCAAAATTGTAACTTGTAAGGTACAAATATGGAGCCATCACATAACTAGAAATTCTATTAAAATATGGGATCAGAGCAAAAAAAATTATCTTTGTAATGAATGGCTGGTCAATTCTGGATCTAGAAATTTCTTCGATTTCTTGTTGTAGGGAACTTGGAGAGGATGCAAATCTTCTTTGAAATACTATGTGTTATCGGGAATTAATATATAGCCTTTTACTTGAAAAGAAAGTAACATGTTGACCTAAGAAGTAACACTCCATATAGGTTGGCATAAAATGATCTCATTTACTCAATAACTATGTAACATCTTGAGTATGCAAAGTATTATGGATGACATAAAAGCACAACACACATTAAACCTTGATGAATATGATATTTCAGCAATCAACACTGTTTTTTTATTTCTTAAAGGTAATCATAATTTAACTGAATAGGTATGTGGAAGATTCAAAAGTAATAACCAACAAAACCTATGGAAGTACATGGATCCTGATTGGAAGGATATAAAGTTGACGATGCTACTTTTCCATCAACATTTTCAAATTTCTAGTCTATGGAAAGTTGTTTGCTCGTTTATGTTGAAGTTAAAGTTTATGTCTTAGGTTAAAATGTTTATTTTCTGTGATGAGTTGTAATGGGTCTACTTATTGATAAGTAGGTTTATTCCCTGAATTTTATGAATTCCGAGTATGCACAGGAGCAAACAGATTTGTCACCTTACAATATATGATGTTCAAGGACACTTTTTTCTCGGGTCTGAACTAGATCGCCCATGTTACACCATTAAAACACTACCACGACCAGGAGGAAAAACACCTCTAAGTCCCTTCATGACAAGGCAGCTAGGTAAGCAATGCTGTTGGCCTCTGGCAAACCCCATAATCTCATCTCAATGGCCAACAGTGTGATACTCTCAAGATTTGGTGAGGCCACAAAAAACACAGAGATTATGATGATTCCATGTGGTCTAGGCTCCAAGAAATATAATAGAATTGAGACATTATTAGACTTGCTGACTGAAAGAGAATAGAATATTGGATGGAATATTGATATATTGCATTGGGCCTTATGGGCTGATTATATATGGTACATAGGACTAACACCTCATGTGGGTAGACAATGCGGTACTATTCCTATTTACTCTAACATCCCCCCGCAGTCACAGTGGGAGCGCTACAGATGGTGAGACTAGAGAAGAAGCTGATAAGCTAACATCCCCGGTAGTCATAACAGTGAACGTGTCGCGTATGTTGTGGCTGGAAAAGAAGCCGATGAGTTCTTATGCAAGACGGTAGCCCTTTGTACTGATGCCGAGGCAGCCGATCGTGAGGGCGCAATAGCTGTGGTCGGAGAAACCATCGTGAAGATTGCTGAGGTAGACATAGTTGTGGTTGGGTTGCCGTGTCGATGGAGCTGTAGGCGTATGCACACAAGGCGCCATGGTGATGATAGAGACGCGTCAAGGCAGTCATCGTGTAAGTGGCGATGCCGAAGTCGACAAAGGCGACGATGCAATCAAGGCGGACAGGGTGGGAATGGGAGGGTCAATACCAAAGTCAATGCAGTCAAGCCGCCTGTGCGCTGAGACGTTGGCTGGATTTGCCAGACCAATCAGCGCATTGGGTATGAAAGCACACGTCGGTATTGCCAATATCGGGAGTGCAAGGGAGAGGGCCCCAACCACGGTGACGTGATGTGGGTTTGCTGGACAAAGAAGTAGTGCGGTAGCGGATGCATCGGCGAGCAGGGCTCAGCGGCGATGCGAAAGAGTGGCCGGCGTGTAGGGCTCGACGACGACGTAGGTAGCGGCAGCTCGATAACGATAACGAAGACCCAATCTGCTGGACGAAGACCTTATGTAGACGGATGGCACAATTGCGATGCTGTGGCCCGACAAGGCGACAACTGTTGCTTGGAGACGATGCACATTGGACTCAACGCGATGCTGAAGTAGTAGGCGTGAGGTCGATGGGCGGTGTGCGACTCAATCCATCAGTGATCGTGCAAACCAAAAAAATACAATAACAGAAGATCGGTACCCAGCGGGATGACACGGCTACGACGACGCGACATGATCAGAAAGCGTCCCCCGCAATAGTGTGCATCGGTGTGGCTCGCCCTAGCTGTCGGCGATGCGGGGCGCCACAGCGATTCGCGGACGCGCGGTGTCAAAGCGTCGACGCGGATCGACGTGGTGGAGATGCTGTGAATCTGCCTTGACTGCAGCGACACTCCAAATCTGACTGCCTCCATGGCAACCCAGGGTCGGGGGGAATGGCCGAGCCTTGCCGCCACCATGGCGGCACGGGACGGGGCGAATCTATCGGCAGCCATGCGACAAAGATCAGGAAGGTTTTGACAAAGACGACCTAGCGACGAGCTCGGGGACGAGGCGACAATGACCTATTGATGGCGGGGGAGATCCTGATCTGTTGTGTGACGACGACGATGGTAGCCGGATCAATAGGATCGGGTGCCTAAACAGGGGCGCTGCCCCCCCGGAGCGCACGGTGTGGAAGCGGCGACGACTAGGGTTAGGATTTAAACCTAGGCGAATGATACTATGAAAAAGAAAACAACCCTATCACCACAGCTCAAACCAAAACTGTCAAGAGAAAACACATGCCACCAAAAGGTGATTAATTGTTTCACCTTCCTGTTAACACAAGCAAGGGTAGAGGGGATGCTCCAAACCCAGTCATCCAACATTTGTTATGGCTACCAACCACATGAAGAAGCGACATTTACCCGGAGTCCAACTCTTCAAATGCTTTTCCAAGGGCCAAAAGAAACTGATCCTTGGAAGAAACCAACATAAGCTGATCTTGCTGAATATTCCATGGAAGTTGCAAGATGCAAAATTTGCCTGTCATCCACTCTGGCACGCTAAATCACTTGAGCAAGGAGATCCCATAGATCATGGAATTAGCAAGAACACTGATAGCTAAGCCTAGCTACATGTATCTTATCTTCCTACTATTTACTATTTCCTGTCTAGCAGTTGTCAACTGTCTTAGCAGCCTAGATAAGTATCTACTTTTAGCTTTGGGAATATGCTGTAGTAGGTGGCTGTTATCTCTGCTATATAAGCAGGAGCAGACCAACCCTTAGTTTGTAACCTGAACATTTGCTTTCAATCCAAGCGGCCAGCACGGGCCAAGCTGCCCTCTGGCCTTTACCAACTACTCACTGATTCATGTTTGGGCAAAAATTGGTATCTAGAGCCTAGGGTTTTAGACAAGCAACATGTCCACCGAAAGCTCCAAGGCCCGCGCAGCCGCCGCCGCCGCTGGGAAGCCCACGGTGCTGCAGGAGGACGCGAAGGCATCTGGTGCGAAGATGGACGACCGCGCGGCGCGCCTTGCTGCTGCTGAGGCAGCGACCGCCATGGCGCGGCAGGCAGCAGCTGCGGCTCAGGCCACGGTAGCCGCCGCCGCCGCTCTGCGCGAGGAGATGGAGCGGGAGGACATGGAGTTCGCGGGATCGCGCAACCCCGATCGCCGTCGCCGTTACTCGTCATCGCCTGAGCGACGTCACAGGCGTTCGCCGGTGCTGCACACCGGCTACCACGACTCAGGAGCCGACACACCATGGCCGATGCTCACCAAGAGCAACTATCACGAGTGGAGCCTACTGATGAAGGTAAAGCTTCAAGCTCGACATCTTTGGGAGGCTGTGCACGTCGGTGGTGTTGGTTTCAACGACGATCGCTGAGCCTTGGAGGCGCTGTGTGCTTCGGTCCTCGTCGACGTCGCCGCCTCCATCGCCAACAAGGCCATGGCAAAGCTGGCGTGGGACGCCATCGTGCTGCGCCACACCGGAGGTGATCGAGTACGCCGAGCCACGCTCCAGCGACTCCGAGGAGAGTGGGAAGCTCTCAGCTTTCAGCCCGGCGAGCAAGTCGAGGACTTCGCCATGCGGCTGAACAACCTGATGGAGCAGATGGCGCGCTACGGCGACACGGACCTGACGGAGGAGCGAGCAGTCGAGAAGATGCTCCGGTGTGTGCCGAAGAAGTATGCACATATCGTCAATTCGATCGAGACGCTGCTCGACTTCGACCAGATCACCATCGAGGACGTCGCCGGGCGGCTCAAGGCGGTGCAGGACCGTGAGCAGGCGTCGGATCCCGACCCCACCAACGCTGGTGGGAGACTGCTGTACACAGCTGAGCAGTGGCGCGCCTTCAAGAAGAAGCGGGACACCGTAGGCTCATCGAAGGATCAATGCCGCCGTCCTCGCGACGACAGGAAGAACAAGCCGCACGCGCTGACTGCGACAGCGACGGTGGTGGTGGAGGACAAGCGGACAAGGCAGGAGGTGTTGACGGCGAACGCAGAGCGAACCGCGACAACCTCTGCCTCAACTGTAACCGCGCTAGGCACTGGTCGCGAGACTGCCCCCATCTGCGTCGCAATCGGGAGTGCGGTGGTCAGGCGAACGTCACCGAGGCAGAAGAGGACGTTGCGGCCTTCCTCGTGCATGGGTTTCTTGAGCGGACTGAAGGAGGATGGCGCGGAAAGGTCCAAGCTTCGACCTTCTGCACCGAATCGGCCAGCCTCGACATTGAGGAGCCGCGAGCCCGTGCGTACCTTGACACCGGCTCTGCTGACAGAGACAAGCTGGACGGCTAGTACCTCGACACCGGCGCCACTCACCACATGACCAGGCGGCGCGAGCTATTCTCCGACCTGGACACCTCCGTCAAGGGCGTCGTGAGGTTCGGTGACGAGTCGATGGTGGAGATCAAGGGAGTCGGTTCCATCGTCTTCGAGGCCAAGAATGGCGAGCACAGAGCTCTCCATGGCGCTGCGAAACTCAATCATGAGCCTTGGCCAATTGGATGAGGGAGGCTCAAAGGTGGAAATTGAAGACGGTGTCTTGAGGATTTGGGATCGGCGCCGGCGACTGCTCGTCAAGGTATGGCGCGGCGCCAATCGCCTCTACATCCTCCACCTCAACACTGCCAAGCCGCTCTGCCTCGCCGCGCGCAAGGATGATGAAGTGTGGTGCTGACACGAGCGCTACGGCAACCTCCACTTAGACGCTCTTCGCAAGCTCTCCAAGGATGGCATTGCACGCGGGCTGCCGGTGATCGATCACGTCGGCTAGCTCTGCGACACCTGCGTCATCACCAAGCATCGCCGACTTCCTTTCCCCGTCGAAGCCCAATACCGAGCAAAGCAGAAGCTTGAGCTGGTTCATGGTGATCTGTGCGGCTCGGTGTCACCGGCAACTCCCGGCGGCAGGCGCTACTTCCTGTTGCTGGTGGATGATGCCACCCGATACATGTGGGTATCACTCCTGACCACCAAGGACGCTGCCGCCGCCGCCATCAAGTACATCCAGGCTCTAGCAGAGAGAGGGAGCGGACAGAGGCTGGGCGTGCTCCGCACCGACAATGAGCGGGAGTTCACCGCCGCAGAGTTCGTAGTCTACTACGTGGATGAAGGTATCCTGCGCCACTACTCTGCCCCCTACACGCCGCAGCAGAATGGGGTGGTGGAGAGACGGAATCAAACCGTGGTGGCCATGGCGCGGGCACTGCTGAAGCAAATGGGAATGCCAGTTCGGTTTTGGGGGGAGGCAGTGGTGACCGCTGTGCACCTCCTGAACCGAGCACCCACCAAGAGTCTTCAGGGCATGACGCCGTATGAAGCCTGGCACGGCAAGGCACCGGCCGTGGGTCATTTGCGCACTTTTGGGTGCATGGCATTCACCAAGGAGCTCACCCAGCTGAAGAAGCTCGACGACCACAGCCGCCCAGGTGTCTTCGTTGGTTACGCCGACGGCGCTAAGGCATATCGCGTCTTCGACCCAGTGACTCAGCGTGTGCGCGTGTCGCGCGACATCGTTTTTGATGAGAGCCGCGGCTGGGACTGGGCAAAAGAGCAAGGAGGAGTTCCAGCGATGCTTGAAGAGTTCATCGTCGAGCAGGTCTGGAGCGAAGAAGCTGAGGATGCGCAGGGCACTCCATCGCCATCGACTCTAGCTGCTCCGCGAACTCCATCATCTGCCCCAGGGGAGCTGGAGAACACGGGAGCAGCAGCGACCACAGCTTCGCCAGCTGCTGTGGGCACGACGTCGCCCACTGCCGTGACTACCCCTGCGGCCACCACACCTCCAACCACCAAGCCCACATCGAACTCGCCACGCCACTGGAGGACGATGAGGAACGTCTGGACGCCTACTACGACGATGAACCTCTCCGGTACCGTAAGGTGACTGACATCGTTGGTGATGAGTCTCTTCCAGGGCTGGCGCCAAGGCTCTTCGCCCAGCTGCATCTCTCGCACGCTGGCGAACCGACTAGCTTCGCTGCGGTAGAAGGTGATCCAGCGTGGCGGGCGGCAATGGAGCAAGAAATGCAGTCGGTGGAGAGGAACAAGACTTGGGAGCTCACTGCTCTCCCGGCTGGTCATCGTCCGATCACCCTGAAATGGGTCTTCAAGCTGAAGAAAGACGAGAGGGGGGCGGTGACCAAGCACAAAGCAAGGCTGGTGGCGAGGGGATTCGTCCAGCAGGAGGGCGTGCACTACGACGACGCATTTGCGTCAGTGGCGCGCATGGAGTCAGTCCGCCTTCTCCTCGCGCTGGCGGCTCAAGAGGGCTGGAGAGTCCACCACATGGACGTGAAGTCCACATTCCTCAATGGCGACCTCAAGGAGGAAGTCTACATCCGCCAGCCGCCAGGGTTCATCGTCGCCGGCAAGGAAGACAAGGTCTACCGCCTTCGGAAGGCTCTCTATGGGCTACGACAAGCCCCGCGCGCCTAGAACGCGAAGCTGGACGCCATACTGAAGGCAATGGGCTTCCACCAGAGCGCGCACGAGGCGATGGTGTACCGGCGGGGCACGGGGCAATCCGTCCTGCTCGTCGGCGTATACGTGGACGACCTCATCATCACGGACGCCCAAGAAGGACAAGTGAAGAAGTTCAAGGCACAAATGATGGAGAAATTCGACATGAGCGACCTCGGGCACCTCTGCTTCTACCTCGGCGTCGAGGTGCGCCAGAGTCTCCGCCAAACCCACTACGCCAGGCGAATCCTTGAGCTCGAGGAGATGGCTGGTTGCAATCCAGCTCACACGCCGATGGAGGAGAAGCTCCGGCTCAGTCGTGAGAGCAAGGCTGAAGAAGCGGACTCCACGCACTACCGGCGGCTTGTCGGCAGCCTCCGGTACCTCGTGCATACCCGGCCGGACCTGGCGTTCGCCGTCGGGTATGTGAGCCGGTTCATGGAACGGCCCACGGTGGAGCATCTACAGGCGGTCAAGCGTGTTCTTTGCTATGTGGCGGGGACACTGGACTACGACCTCCAGTTCAAGAGGGCTCCAGGCACGGCGCGTCTGCTCGGCTACTGCGACAGCGACCTTGCCGGGGACATTGACACAAGCAAAAGCACCAGCGGAACGATGTTCTTTCTAGGTGAATGCTTGGTCAGCTGGCAGTCCATCAAGCAGAAGGTGGTGACCCAAGTGGTGGTTGTGGCTCCCCGGATGAAAGCGGTGCCTCACTCAAGGGGATCGCAAGTCCTGCGCAGGACAATTTTGCCTTTTTTTCCTTCTTCTCGACAAGAATCTTCTCCGAATTTTGTCAACCTCTTTGATCGCCCACGGGGAGATCCACTGCCATAGCTAGATAAACCAGCATAGAGGTGATCACAAACTGAACCAGAGTTCTTCTCCCATCCTGGGTCAGTAAAATAGCAATCTGATCAATAGTAGACTAAACTTTGTCTTGGTAAGTTTTTTCAAAGACAAAGGAAGGCCAAGATATTTGCTCAGGAGATCAAACAGCTCACAGGGAAGGTACTCCTGAACAGTGCTGATATCTGGTTCTGTGCACTGGGTGGGATACACATTACTCTTCTGCATATTGTCTTCAAACCTGAGGCCTCACCAAAAAGCTGCAGCAGGTCAAGAGTTATAGTTATATAAAAGGCAGAAGGCCATAGGAAGGTAACCATGGTTTATCCAGGGCCGCGGATGTCTTGCAGCCCCTCTTTTGAGGGCTCTGCAACACCGTATTTCGTTGTATGCTGACAATGTGGCTTAGAACATCCATAGCAAGGATGAAGAGCATTGGGGAGAGGGGATCCTGTGGCGAATTCCTCGTTAATGGTGGATGAAAACCCCGGGAACACCATTTAAGAACACCTGGTTGAAGAAGTAGCTAGCAATCCGCTAAGGATATCACACTAGATTGAACTTGTTAGAGTAAGTAGGAATAGTACCATATTGTCTACCCATGTGAGGTGTTAGTTCTATGTACCCTATATAATCAGCCCATGAGGCCCAATGCAATATATCCAATATTCCACCAATTATATTCTCCTTCATTCAACCGTGGCTACTGCGCTCTCACACTCGGCTACCTCGACATCGGCACAAAGGGCTACCGTCTTGCATGAGGACTCATCGGTTTCTTTTACATTCACAGCATATGCGACACATCGACTCTTATGACTGCGGAGGAATGTTAGCTTGTCAACTTCTTCTCCAGTCTCACTGTCTGTAACGCTCCCGCTGTGACTGCGGGGGATGTTAGAGTAAGTAGAAATTGAAGGAAAGTATAATCAGGAATAGATTGGATTGATTGATATGAGGCAAGGTACAATTACATATATATACAGGCAAGGATCAAGAATCCTATAAGGATCAAGAGTCCAGAGTCCTATAAGGATCAGGAGTCCTTGCCGTATCCGTATCTATCTGGCCTGCCATATCTATCTAACCCAAACAGTCCTATGCCGATTAGGGTCCTGACCAGCCCAAAGGGCGCCTATTCTAACACACCCCCGCAGTCCAAACGCCAGCCACTTTGCACGTTTAGACTGGACCGAAACTCCGTGAAGACCGAAGAAGGCAGCCCTTTAGTGAAGATATCCGCATATTGTGAAGTGGTAGGAACATGCTGGACACGGAGATCACCAATGGCAACTCGCTCTTGAACGAAGTGAAGATCAATCTCAATGTGTTTGGTACGCTGATGCTGAATTGGATTGGAGGACATGTAGACTGCGCTGATGTTGTCACAATACACCAGCGTGGCGCGCCGAAGGGGCGTGTGCAGCTCGATGAGAAGCTGTCGCAGCCAGGTGGCTTCTGCAACTCCATTAGCCACTGCGCGATACTCAGCTTCAGCACTGGATCTTGATACTGTGTTCTGCCGCTTGGATGACCAGGAGACTAAGTTATCACCAAGGAACACCGCATAGCCCGAGGTGGACTTGTGAGTGTCTGGACAACCAGCCCAATCAGCATCGGTGTAAACGACAAGATCCG
Organism: Microstegium vimineum; assembly: GCA_022036555.1. Lineage (NCBI taxonomy): Eukaryota > Viridiplantae > Streptophyta > Magnoliopsida > Poales > Poaceae > Microstegium > Microstegium vimineum. Next base: position 17,118,702 of record CM039128.1, on the reverse strand, counting down.
TAGAGGAAGATGGTCGCAGCAGTAGACCAAGGTGAAGTGTGCCTCGAATATACCGGAGAATCCGCTTCAGGGCAGCAAGATGAGGCTCTCGAGGGGCGTGCATATGAAGGCACACTTGCTGAACGGCGTACGCAATGTCCGGGCGGGTGAATGTCAGATACTGTAGGGCGCCAGCAAGACTGCGAAAGTCTGTGGCATCAGACACTTGGGCCCCGTCAGCTGCAACAATCTTTGGATTGGTGTCAACTGGAGTAGAGCAAGGCTTGCATTCTGCCATACCAGCGCGATCCAGAATATCCAACATATACTGTCGCTAGGAGAGGAGTAAACCAGCACTGCTTCGCTGAACCTGCAAACCGAGGAAGTGATGCAATTCTCCCAGATCTTTCATGGCAAACTCTCGCTGCAGTGCTGAGATGATCCGCTGAAGAAGATCAGAAAGAGGAAGCTGTGAGGACAATGTCATCCACATAGAGCAACAAGTAAGCTGTGTCGGAGCCGCGATGGTAAATGAAGAGTGATGTATCTGACTTAGCTTCAACAAAACCGATGGACAGAAGGTAGGTAGCCATTCGACTGTACCAAGCACGTGGGGCCTGCTTGAGGCCGTAGAGGGACTTCTTGAGCAGGCAGACATACGCAGGACGAGTAGGATCCTCAAACCCGGAGGGCTGCTGGCAATACACTGTCTCATTCAGAGTCCCATGGAGAAAGGCATTCTTAACGTCGAGCTGGTGGATGGGCCAGTTGCGTGAAAGAGCCAGCGAGAGCACTGTGCGAACAGTAGCAGGCTTCACCACCGGACTGAAAGTCTCATCAAAATCCACACCAGGACGATGAGTGAAACCACGGAGTACCCAACGGGCCTTGTACCTCTCAAGGGAACCATCAGACTTGAACTTATGCCGGAAGATCCACTTGCTAGTGACAACATTGGCCCGAGGGGGGCGAGGTACGAGAGCCCAGGTGTCATTCTGCAGAAGGGCACGATGTTCTTCTTCCATAGCCGCTCGCCAATTGGGGTCGGCAAGAGCACTGCGGAAAGTCTTCGGCACTGGAGAGAGCGAGACGGTGTGATAAGTGGCCGGCATCCGAAAACCACTCTTCGCCCGCGAGCCCATAGCATGCTGGTTGCTCACGGGGCGAACAGGAACGACACCCTTAGGCAAGGCAGAAGTAGTACTTGGCGATGCGGGCACAGGTGGAGGTCGAGGCCGGCGGCTGTAGTGGTGCTCGAAGAGGCGCTCGGGGCGAAGAGGCGGAAATCCGGGCGGAGGCCCGCGGGGCGCCTGTGGTGGCGCTGAACCCGTCGACGACGTAGGTGACGACGTGCCAGCACGAAGGGCTGGCGGGACGTAGAGAGGCCCCGTCGCGGATGTCGCGCGTGGCGCGGAAGGAGGCCCCGGTGACCGGAGCGCCGGTGGGATGTAGAGCGTCGGCACCGGGAAGTCATCAGCAGCCTCGGGCACCCCAGGCACAGTCACAGAGTGACCAGCAGGGGCGCTGGTGTCGCCAGAAGGTGCCCTAAGGTTGGCCACACGAGGACCGGCAGGGACAGCAGGAGCGTCGGAGGTGCTGGGAGACGTGCCTGCAGGAAACAAAGTGGGCGAGGGTCCAATAGGAGCTGGCACCACATCATCAGTAAAATCAAGAAACTCGAGGTCGGCCGGGGTGCTAGGACCATGACGTTCAGCAAAGGGAAAGGCCGTTTCATCAAAGATGACGTGCCTGGAGATGATAACTCTATTGCTGGAAAGGTCAAGGCAGCGGTATCCTTTATGGTGGGAGGAGTAGCCTAAAAAGACACAGAGAGCAGACTTGGGAGCGAGTTTGTGAGGTGTGGTAGCAGATATGTTTGGATAACATTTGCAACCAAAAACCCGAAGATGATCATACGTAGGCAGCTTTGCAAATAATGCAAAGTGGGGTGTAGAGAGCTGGAGAGTTTTGGTAGGCAATATGTTAAGGAGGACAGTGGCTGTGGAGAGGACCTCCACCCAATAGGAGGGAGGCATAGATGCCTGAAAGAGCAGTGAGCGAATGACATTATTGATGGTGCGAATAATGCGTTCAGCTTTACCGTTCTGAGACGAGGTGTAGGGGCAGGATATGCGAAGATGGATGCCCTGAGCGAGGAAGAAGTGGCGAGTACTCGAGTTGTCGAACTCTTTCCCATTGTCGCACTGGACCGACTTGACACGTGTGTCAAATTGAGTGGAGACATGGGCGATGAACTGAGCCAGCGTGCTGAAAGTGTCAGATTTGAGGCGCAAAGGAAATGTCCACAAGTAATGAGTGCAGTCGTCAAGTATAACCAAGTAATATTTATAACCAGAGACACTGACAACCGGGGAGGTCCACAGATCACAGTGAATGAGATCAAACTTGCTAGACGCACGAGAGGTGGACGTATAAAAGGGCAAACGAACATGACGCCCTAACTGACAAGCATGACACAAATCTGAACAATCACTAATATGGCACGAAGTGCTGGACGCAAGTTTGGACAACGCCTCATGACCAGGGTGGCCAAGTCGCCGGTGCCACAGCGGGGAAGAAGCCTGAGCGACAAGGGAGTGAGCTGGAGGTAGGCGCAGAGGGTACAGCGGCCCGGAGCTATTGCACCTGACGATCTCGGTCCGGGAGAGAAGAACCTTCACAGAACAACCAGCAGGGTCAAACTCCACAGAACAATTATTGTCGATAGTAAATTGGCGGACAGAGATGAGATTCTTAATAAGTTGTGGTGACACAAGAACATTATTAAGACGCAAAGAAGGAGACAACTCTGTAAAACCAGTAGCAGTGACAGGCATGACGGAACCATTACCTACGACAATAGATGAAGGAGTAGGATACCGCGAAGGAAGAATATGTGAAAGAGAGGAGGACTGGGATGTCATGTGGGAGGTAGCACCTGAGTCGAAATACCAGTCGCCGGACGAAGGTGGAGTCAGGGACGTGGTGGTGAAGGCGGAGGCAAGCGCCGTCGGATCCCAGGAGGGAAGGCCAGCCACGGGGTTGTAGTACCCGGGGGCAACCCAGTGTGCAGCACCGTCAAGGGCAGCAGCCTGGCTGTGGGTGACGAAGGCCTGCTGCTGCTGCTGTGCGAGGAGCGCCTGCTGGTGCGCCTGCTGTTGCTGCGCCTGGAGGTGAGGGGGCACCGGGATCGGTGCTAACGGAGGGCGGGGGCCTCCTGGCCACATCTGGATCGAGCCCATCCAGGGGTTGTAGTAGCTGGGCCAGGAGCGACCACCACCGGGGGCAGGCTGCTGCTGGTTGCCACCAGCAGGAGGTCGCGTCCCCTGGCCACCACCGCCGCTACTGCTGCCTTTGGTGCCGCCGTTGCACTTGTTGCGGCGATTGTTGAAGGGCTTGGAGCTGCCCCCAGCATTGCTGGAACCCGAGCCGGAGGGCGCAGGAGTACTGCTGAAGGTGTTGGGCGTAGAGGTGGCAGCGAGAGCGGTGGCGGGAGCGTCCTTCCTGTTCGCCAAGGTGAGCTCTTCGAGAATGAGGTCGTCGCGTGCTTCCAGGAAGGAAGGGAAGGGACGTGCGCGACGGAGGAGCGTGCCGACATGACTGAAACGCTCGTTTAGGCCGCGAATGACGTTGAGGACAAGGGTCCGGTCGGTCACGGCCTCGCCGAGTGCGTTGAGATCGTCCGCCATCTTCTTCAACTGGCGGCAGTACTCGGTGACAGAAAGATCGCCCTGAACGAAGTTCCGGAAACGCGTCTCCAGGTGGATGGAGCGAGCCTCCCGGTTGCCGAGGAGCTGAGACTCGACAGCAAGCCAAGCATGGCGGGCGGTGGAGCCTTGGGCGGAGATGATCTCTGCCAGATCGTCGGTGAGGGTGGCGATGATCCACGCCTTGACGACGCAATCCATCCGATCCCAGTCGGGAGAAATCGGGACTGGGGGCTCCGTGGTGACGTGATCCCGCAGGGAGAACTTGCCAAGGATGAGCAAGAACTGATCACGCCACCGGTTGAAGTTGCCGGAGTCGACGTCCAAGAGAGTAGTGACGTGATTGCGGATGTTGTTGACGGCGACCGCCTGGGAGTGGAGCTGCAGCAGAGCCACGGCTTCATGATGAAGCATGGCGGCACGGAGATCGACGGCGGGTGTAGGGGCACTGCCAGGGGGGGGACCAGAGGGCCCCGTGGGTGGGCTGGCGGCTACAGCGGCAGCGCGGGCCTGAGCCGCGCGAGCCAGAGCGTTCGTGCTCCAGGCGCTGAGCCTCGGCCTGCTGCTGCGCGATGTCAGCCTCCTGGAAGGTAGCAGAGGATTCGGCATCGACGGGCTGGCCCTTGGGGCCCTTGGGGGAGGGAGGTGTTGTCGCCATCTGGTTGCGCGGGCGTGTGCAAGGGGAGGGAAGGGGGCGCAGCACGGCGAGGAGCCGGCGCGCGGGCAGCGGAAGGAACGCGCGGCAAGAGGAGCCGACGCGCGGGTTAGGGCAGCGGAAGAGAGAGAAAAAAATTTGACCTAGGCTCTGATTACCATTAAGGAAAGTATAATCAGGAATAGATTGGATTGATTGATATGAGGCAAGGTACAATTACATATATATACAGGCAAGGATCAAGAATCCTATAAGGATCAAGAGTCCAGAGTCCTATAAGGATCAGGAGTCCTTGCCGTATCCGTATCTATCTGGCCTGCCATATCTATCTAACCCAAACAGTCCTGCGCCGATTAGGGTCCTGACCAGCCCAAAAGGCGCCTATTTTAACAGAAATAGTACCATAGTGTCTACACACATGAAGTGTTAGTCCTATGTACCCTATATAATCAGCCCATGAGGCCCAATACAATATATCCAATATTCCACCAATTATATTCTCCTTCAGAACCAAAACCCAGCTTCTTTATAACCATCTCATGGAGCCAACCAGCCAAATGATCAGCAAAAATCTTTGTGATAAATTTAGTGTAATTATGCACAAGACTGATGGGTCAAAAATCCTTGATATGTAGGGTCTCTTCTTTTTTTAGAAGAATGATATAGATGAATTGAGCAGCCCCATATTACCATGGTTTCTAATGTATACCACAGAGATAGCAGCCATCACATTCTCTTTTATGACCAGCCAGCAGGATTTGTAGAACCTACCAATAAACCAGTCAGGACATGGAGCTTTGTCTGATGGCAGCTCGCAAATTGTTTTCCACATTTCCTCCTCAGAGAAGGGCATACGAGATTAACGAGGCCATGAGAACTAAGCATTAACTAATCCAAATTAATTTTATGCTCCCTGTCCAAGTACTTCCCAAGGATATTACTGTAAAAATTATAAACAGCATCCTCCTTTTCCATTCTCTCTCTCTCTTCAAATCTTTAATCTTTCCTATCATATTAGGAATGCTTTTTGTGCCTGGCTTGATGCCTTCAGTTAATTTCTTTATGTAAGAACCCCGTTTTATTTATCTATCAATGAAAAAAAAATCGTGTACTGTGGGGATCTCCCCCAGTCTTTTACCGTCAAAAAAAATATCTCTACTGAACTCATTTTCCTATGCTACCAACCATATTTCGTCCATGTTTGCTGGGCACCCTGCTTCCTCACCTGTTGTCGTGTAAATCCATCCAGCACTGTTTCTTCTGAAGCCATGCCATGTGATACGTTTCAGGTATACAAGTAGACAACTTTGAATAAAAGCATCCTTTTCCATGGTAAAGTAACAGACCATGCAACTTAAGGGGCGCCATCAGGACAACTTAACGCAGTGCCGCTATACTCATCCTCTGGAATTTCTTCTTTTGTTGAGGGAAAGTTTTGTGTGATTTCATCACAAGAGTGGAAATTCTATTCTTGATCTTGTTGGCTACAGAAGCCATGTTGATACTGATACCAAATTGTTGTGTGCCTTTCTGAGCAACTGGGGTAGCTACCTACAGTGCAAGACCTATAAATGCCTTGAGAATACATGGCTCTGCAACAAGTAGAATGGACCAGAGCATGAGGGGATAAATAAAAGAAGGAAAAAGTCTAAATAACCCCCTGGACTATGGACCCTGGAACACATAACCCCCCAACCTATGAAACGGTCTAGTTTACCCCCTGAACTATCTAAAACCGTCTATTTTACCCCCTGGGTGGTTTTCGATGGCGGTTTGCTACAGTAAAACCACTTTTGTATTTTTTATTTATTTCCGCTGAGTGTTTGAAAAATCATAGTAAATCATAGAAAAATCATAAAATGAAAAATCCAACTTTGTTGGACTCCACATAGCTACACAATGAACATATAATATGGTATGCTTTAGTATAAATTTTTTGTTGTAGATTTACATTGAACGAATCTAATTTTTTTACAGTAAAAACTTTGTACTAAAACATATCATATTATATATTCACTGTGTAGATCTAATCACGTGGAGTCCAACGAAATTGAATTTTTCATTTTATGATTTTTCTATGATTTACTATGATTTTTCAAACACTCAGCGGAAATAAATAAAAAATACAAAAGTGGTTTTACTGTAGCAAACCGCCGTCGAAAACCGCCCAGGGGGTAAAATAGACGGTTTTGGATAGTTCAGGGGGTAAATTAGACCATTTCATAGGTTGGGGGGTTATGTGTTGCAGGGTCCATAGTTCATGGGGTTATTTAGACTTTTTCCAATAAAAGAGCCACTGACACGGGCAGAAATGGGGCTTGTGGCAGAGAAGAATGAGAATTTGCCATGGGCAAAAACAGAGATAGATACAAAGGGTTGTAGGGAGATGGCATTGATTGCTTAATTTCTGAGATGACATGCTAGCTTCTTATGTAGAGTCAGCCCTAACATTTAAATCTACAGAAACCAACTACCAAAGATATTTTTTTCTCGAATATGCAGGAGGACTGCATATCATTGCATTAAGAGAAAGAGAGATAGTCCAAAATAGCCATATACAGTGCAGGAGCACACACACCCACACACGCCTATACCACATGCCCATGATCCTTGGTCACTACTTTTGCATATTACATCGCGCTAAAGGAAAAGTAAATTGCGACCAGCTAGACTAACTCCCAACTACAGGAGGGAGGGGGGGAACTAGAAGCGACCAAGGTGTCGAGACCTTTCGCGCCAGCTAGAATCCAGAGTTCAGATTCCTCTTGCGCCATGAGAAATGTTCTGTCCACTCTAGGGGTGATCCCATTGAATACCATATTATTCCTTGCTTTCCAAAGTGTCCATGCCCCTAAAATGACTAAGGTGTTGAAACCGTCCCGCACCCCATTGCTCACTTGCTCAATTGCTTGTTGCCACCATAGGAAGAAATTGCTAGTGTCCATTTGGGACATGACATCCGGAATCCTAAAATAACTCCATAGCTGATGCCAAAACTGCCGAGCAAAAACGCATGCTGAGAGTAAGTGGTTAATCGTCTCATCTTCCTGGTCACAAAGCGGGCAGTGATCTGGATGGGGAAGACCACGGCGTGTCAACCTGTCCGCTGTCCAGCAACGGTTGTGCGCCACCAGCCATAGAAAAAACTTGCATTTCCTCGGAGCCCAAGTTTCCCAGATCAGACTACTTGGCGCAAAATAAGTGGATCCATGGAAGAAGGCTTCATAGGCTGATTTGGTGGAGAACTTACCCGAGGACTCAAGGCGCCATTTATGAGCATCCTCCGTCTCTGGCTGTAGCACCACTTCCTGTATCAGGTCCCAAATGTCAAGGAACTCAGAAAGGACTGCTACCGAGTAGTGGCTCTGGATGTCTTCCAGCCATCTGTTATTTGTCAAGGCCTCCTGAACAGTTCTCTTTTTGGTTCTCCTCTTGGGGACACAAGCAAAAAGTTTAGGGGCCAACACAATGGAGCATCCATTCAACCATCTGTCTGTCCAGAATTTTGTATTTTCTCCATTACCAACCACTGAAACTATAGCAGTACTAAATAAGGACTGCACAGGTGTGAATAGGAACTGGGAAAGCCGTCCACGGCCTTGTAGGTTCTGTTTTTCCCAGCCACAACCATCTAACTCTGAGAGCCCAGCAAAATCGCTGCAGGTCCAAAATTCCAAGACCTCCAAGCTCCTTGGGTCTACAAACCTTTGGCCATGCTAATAGACAATGCCCTCCATTGGCCTCTTTCCTTCCTCGCCAAAGGAAACTCCTACGGATCTTGTCAACTGCCTTCAAGAACCATTGGGGAAGATCTAAGGCAGTAGCCATATAGATCATCATAGCAGTAAGAACATGTTGAACTTGTATGGCTCTTCCTGCTCGATTCATTAATTCTGCTTTCCATCCTGGAAGTTGATCTGCAATTTTGTCAATTAGCTGTTGAAGTTGCCCCCGAGTTAGCTTTCTAACAGAGAGAGGGAGCCCAAGATATTTGCAAGGGAAATCCTGAACTTCACATGGCAAATGAGCTTGTACCATTGTCATATCTTCTTCTGAACACTGAATTGGCAAGACATTGCTTTTCTGTATATTGGTCTTGAGGCCAGTGGCTGAACACTGAAGTTTTTTCTTTTTCTATGACGTGCATGGGCATGAAAGAGGGCAGTGTTGGCATCTCCATCTCTTAGCCATCCAATTCTTGATCTGGTTCTAGCAATTGTTCTATGCAGGGAACTTAAAGCAAGCGAGTGTTTTTTCAAAGAATGCAGCAGCCACAACTCACTGTCAGATAATTGCCTCTGATCTTGTGCAATCTCAAACTGGTGAATAATCTCCCTGGACAGGGCTAACTGTGTTCTAACGTGACCAACTTTTTTCTGACTCCAACTCTGTAATGCCTTAGATACAGCCTTCAACTTTATTGACAGAGTTTCCAGTGGACAAAACCGCCCCACAACAGAATTCCAAGCATCAGCAACAATATCCTGAAAACCCTCAAGTTTAGGCCAGAAGGATTCAAAGTGAAACCTGCCTTTCCCAGGTAATAAGTCCCCCAGCCCCAGAACAAGGGGACAGTGATCTGAATCCATCGATGCTGTGCTTTGCAACAAACAATTGGGGAATTCATTCTCCCATTCCACTGAACAGAACACCCTATCGATTTTGCTGAGTGTAGGGGACGCCCCTCCTCCACTCCAAGTGAATTTGCGTCCAATTAGGGGCAATTCCTTAAGTGCTAGATCATTCAGTGTTCTTCGAAATCGACCCATCATTGCACGGTTGAGGATATTATTATTCTTGTCTTCATCTCTGTAAATGAGATTGAAATCTCCCATTACTACCCAAGGACCAATACAGGCTGAGCGAATTCCTCGTAGCTCCTGTAGGAAGTTGATCTTCTCCTCATTCCCCTGTGGCCCATACACACATGTAAGCCACCTAGGTTCTCTATTTGCTGGCTGGAACTGGACAGAAGCACAGTGTTCATCAGTTCGCGTGGCCATAGCAGGGCCTAAATCATGTTTCCAAGCAATAAGAATACCACCACTTGCTCCAACAGAGGGAGCAAATGAGTAGTAACAGAAACTTGAGTAGCGGCTCTATTTGGATGGACTACCAAAGATATTAAGACCCTGAATCTAAAAAGTCTCAAACTCTTAAGTTAACTTCCTATCAAACTACCAGATTAAACTTAAACTATCTTATCTTGTGGCTCTTTCCACAATGTGCTACTGCCACCGGGCTACCTATACCTGGTACATATATAGTTAGTCCCATACTATTACTATGAAACTTGTTAATGTTGTCATAGCATAAATTGCTAGCATAAATAGTTTTGTCAGCTATGGCACTCAGAAGAGTACCTGAAATGCAGTGGCGGAGCTTGCTTCAAATCTCAGGAGGGACCAATGATAAAGAAGCCAAGCCAAACAAAGCAATTTTATGGCTTATTCACCAACGAAGTGCTTAGAAATTGCTAGTTTCCTTGACAAATAGCTCAAATGCAGGGGTGGCCATGGCCCCTTTTGGCCCCAATGAAGCTCTCCCAGTATTTCGTAATAGTTAATTATGGCATAGACTAGTATATTTTCTAATAGTTAATTATGGCATAGACTAGTGCACCTGTGTAGATTTTAATATAATCTGGCATATTCATCTCTGCAGGCTTATTGTCCAATGCCTTTTCTGCCCTAACATATCGTTTACCCTTGCCAGAGATGATATTATCTTCAAAGATCCTCTCAATAGTTTCACAGGCGTCACTAATTACAAAAGAATATTTTGGGCACTACGGTTTACTGGCCAATTTTTTTTCAAGGCAGCATGGATTGACATTGTCAGCATATGGCAGCCTGTAGAGAATGTAATCATGGTTCGATGGATTGTCAATGGCATCCCTAGAGTTCCGTGGGAGGGCAATGGTCGCTTTGATGGCACCTCAGAGTATAAGTTGGATAGAAATGGAAAGATTTATGAGCATAAGGTGGACAATATTGCCAGGAATTCACCAACAAAGTTCAAGGTATTGCCGGTCATAGAGCTCATCAGATCAATTGGGTGCCCATCCACCCCGAAACCAACATATTTTGAGGCATCATGTCTATCTCTGATTCACTGGCTTCATTATGGTTGAGTTTGAATTGGATGAGGACGTACCCAATGTCCCAAATTTTGCCAGGAATGCACTACACCTACTTACAATTAGTACTAAATTGTAACACCCGTGTATGTACAGCTATAATCCATGCTTTAGATAAAATAGCTATAGGTGTCCATCATGGCCAAGCCGTGCAAGCTGTTCTTGTTGTCAGGTGCTGCAATTGAAAGATGTCTGAAAAACTTGTGCAGCGTCATGTACTGTAGTGATGTATTTCTATTTTGAGTAGCGCGAGGTTTTACTTTTGGAGCAGAAGTTTTTCCACACGAAAAGGTGCATCGCTAGTTCGTTGTAAAGGCGCAGTGCAGAAAACACAGATTCCGTGTTTGTCAATTTCTCTTGAGATCTGAGTTTAGGTCTCATTGTATTACATATGCTGTTGCTTTGATTTGTGAAGATCATTCGTGCTATCTATATATGTTGCTTCTTGATGTCCTTTCCTCGTTACTGAAAACAAAACAATATTTAGTGTTTGCTAAAGCTAGTTGCCTTTGTCAACTATAACCACTGCTTTTCTTTTCTTTTTCTCAGGTATATTCAGTTTGATCACTTTGACGTGTTCTTTTGCTTGCCATTGTCACTTTGTTTACCTTTGGTCTCCTCAGTATTTAGATACCATCACTTTGTTTACCTTTGGTCTCTGCAGCATGGGAAAAAATCATACTTAGGCGCAAAAAAAAAAAAAACAGAAGGAAAATTCATACTTGCAGTCCCATGCTATAGTTTGTCTTCTGAAGAACTGATAAAAAGGAAGTAGCAGCACATACTGTCGTAGTGTAAAGAGGCCTTGCGCCACAGCACAACAGACTCCCTATCTGGCTCCCGTTATTATATAATAATAACAGCTCAAGGTCTTTCTTTTGTCTAGGCTGAGCGAGGTGGCATTAACTTTGGCAGTGTGCTGGTGCGTGCTGGAGCATGGAGAGTGCGGACAGACCTGCAGCCCATATTTGACGTGGCGAACCAGTCTGCTCTGCTCTGCTTGCTCGTTGGGCCAGAACAAAAGGCAAAGCCCAGTAGACTTTTTTGACTCGAAAGTCACTCGGTGGCCTATTAATTCATATTTCTTTTCCAGTTTTAAATTTCTGTCAAACGTTTGCCGATTATCTAAAACATACTCCCTCAATACTCAAAAAGCTTGTTGTTTTAGAAAACGATACGGTCTCCAAAGTGTAACTTTGAACACTTATTTTTTGAAAAATATTTATCGAAATATAATATATGTATACTTTTATAAAAATATTTTTCAAGACAAATCTATTAATATGATTTTTACATTTTTCAAACTCAACAACTTAAAAGTTATTCATGATTTATATTCTCAATGTTTGACTAAAACCTTGTTCTAAACGACAACCTTTTTTAGTACGGAGGGAGTAATTACTATTTTCTATCTAACTATTTGTTATCTAGTTAGTTCATTTTGAAAAAAAACAAATGATCTATGCACTTCTCGTTTCAACCAAATTATTTCATTGCTATTTATGCCTTTATGATTTTATCTACCAATCTACTCCCTCAATCATGAATATAGAGTATTCAAATATTTATTATAGTCAAATATATAAGAAATTTTAAGGGACAAAATAGGTTTGCAATAAATAGTTGTATAAATTTGGTAGGTATTTACTATATATCAACCAATCACCATTAATCATGTGGATGATAGCATTAGATTAGGAAGATTAGGAAATAAAGTGTGTCTTTTGTGTATTCTTTTAATGTGTCATAAAATATCTAGAATGTATGTTACCTTCAATAACATGTCATCCCTTAGCGAGTCATTGATAGGTAGTTCCTGCGAATTCTCAAAATATATTCTAGACAAGTGATCAACAACATGATTTTCTACTCCTTTTCTATCCTTTATTTCCAAATCAATTTCTTGGAGTAGAAGAATCCATCTTATTAAACGAGGTTTAACATCTTTCTTAGTGAGCAAATATTTTAAAGCAGCATGATCAGTGTAAACAATTACTTTTTCTCCAACTAAGTAAGATCTAAATTTATCTATAGCATAAACAACAGCTAAGAGCTCTTTTCAGTAGTTGCATAATTAAGTTGTGCTCCTGTCATTGTTTTGCTAGCATGAGCAATTGCATGATGTTTTTTATCTTTAGTTTGTCCCAAAACTGCCCCCACAACATAATCACTAGCATCACACATAATTTCAAAAGGTAAAGACCAATTAGGGGGTTGAATGATTGGTGCAGAGATGAGCGCTTCTTTAAGGATATTAAAAGATTTTAGGCATGCGTCATCAAATTCAAAAGGAGCATTCTTAGCTAACAAACTAGTCAGTGGTCTAGCAATATGAGAAAAATCTTTTATAAAGCGATGATAAAAACCATAGTGACCAAGAAAGCTTTGGATTCCTTTTATGTTTACAGGTGAAGGTAGTCTACCTCTATACCTCTTTCAGACACTAAGTGTCCTAGCACTATTCCTTCTCTAACCGTAAAATGACATTTTTTTCCAATTAAGGACTAAGTGTTTTTCTTCACATCTTTGCAAAACCTTATCTAAATTTTAAGACAATCATCAAAAGTTTTTCCATAAACAGAAAAATCATCCATGAAAACTTCCATGATTTCTTCAATCATATCAGGAAATATAGACATCATGCATCTCTGAAAAGAAGCATGAGCATCACATAATCCAAAAGACATTCTACGATAAGCATAGGTTCCATATGGACATGTAAAAGTGTTTTTTCTTTGATCATCAGGATAAATAGGAATTTGGTGGTATCCAGAGTAACCATCAAGAAAACAAAAGAACAAATGGTTAGTTAGACGCTCTAACATTTCATCAATGAAGGGTAGCGGAAAGTGATCTTTCTTTGTGGCTTTATTTAATTTTCTATAGTCTATGCACATATTCCAACCCGTGATAGTTCTCTATGGAATGAATTCATTTCTTTCATTTCTAACAACAGTCATACCACCTTTCTTAGGAACAACTTGAATAGGACTTACCCACTCACTGTGCGGCACAGGATAAATGATCCCAACATACAACAGCTTTAAGACCTCTTTCTTAACAACCTCCCTCATCGCATTATTAAGGCCCTGTTTGGTTCCCATAAGTCACCTGACTTATAAGTCCAAAAGTGAAAAAAGTGACTTATTTTGCCAAACACCCTAACTTATAAGTCACCCCAACTTATAAGTCCATAAGTTGCTCCACCCCAACTTATGGACTTATAAGTCACCTCCTTTTCACATAGGACCACACCTTTTTTGCTTAGGGACCACACTCCAACCCATTTCTCACATAGGACCATACTTTTTTGCTTTGGGACCACACTCCAACTCATTTCCTGCATGACTTATAAGTCATTGGAAACCAAACAAACATGACTTATAAGTCACTGATTTTAAGTCACCTGACTTATAAGTCGGGTGACTTATGGGAACCAAATAGGGCCTAAGCCTACGTTGGGGCTCTCTAGATGGTGCAATTTCTGGATCAGTTGGGATGCGATGGGTGCAAAGAATAGGGCTAATGCCTTTAAGGTCTTGGAGTGAATATCCAAAAGCAGCACGATGCTTTTCTAAAATAGTTATTAGGCGCAAAGATTCTTCTTGAGATAATTTATCACTTATAATTACTGGAGAATCTTCATCATTATTTAGAAAAAACATATTTAAAACCAGCAGGTAAAGGTTTAAGTTCAATATAGGGCTTAGGTGGCTCTAGTAATTCATCGAGAGGTTCAGGATCGATGGGATCCTCATCCTCTTCTTCAATGAAGAACTGGGCATCATCATCTAAGTCTGGTTCATTTAATTCTTCAAAATATATAACTTTAATTTCCTCTATTGGATCTGGAAAAAGAGGCAACTCTTCCTTGGTTTTTAAAGAATGAATTATAGGAACAGAGAGCTTAAAACTTTTTCCTAATCTAATATCTAATTTTCCTGTTTGGTCTTCTTGAATATGTCTCCCTATTGGCAATCCTATCAACACGTCAAACTCCCAAACATCAAAGATGTGGAAATTTAATAGGACTTGGACTCCATTAACATAAATAGGAAAGACACATATTACTCCTGAGCTAGGAATAATGTGGCCTAAAATACTTTTTTAGTATTTTAGTTGTAGGGATTAATGGCATGTCTTTTAAAAATCTTTTTGCAAGCATAGCAAACATGATATTAATACTTACAACAGGATTATAAAGAGCATCAAAAGGATCTTTATCAATTTGACATTTAAGAGTGATAGAGGAAGAATTTAAATGAATAGGATCAAAAGAAAGTTATGATTCTTCTTACCACTCATCATTCAAAACAAAGATTAATTCTTTTGTTGTCTCTTTAAAGAACTTTACCTCATCAGGATGAACATGATTTAAAACTTTGGATTTATATCCTTGAGGTTTCATAATTACTTGATAGTTTGAGGTATTTCCATAATCATCAAAAAGTTCATCCTCAAAATCAAGCATAAAATCAGAAAGTGGAGCTATTCTCTTTTCTTTTTCAAATAGTTTAGGTTTTACACTAGCTAAAGGTTTAAAAGATTCACACAAAAGATCAAATTTAGCTAGTTGAGTTTCTATTTCTATCAACTCTTCTTTTTCAGTAGGAAGATCATTTAAGATATTCATAAGAATTGTTTTAGCATGTGTAGCAGTAATATACATAAAAGCTCCTCCTACAGCCAAATTAAGATATTTTCTAGTTTTCATTGATGCCTAAAAAGAAATGTTGCAAACGCATAGGTTTTGGTAAAGCAAGACAAGGTCCTGAATTCACAAAATTGTCAAAATGCTCCGAAGCCTTACCTAGTGATTCGTTATGTAATTGTTTAAAGCCTATTATTTCCAAATGAAGTTTAGTGACTCTATCGATAGGGAAAAAATTAAGAAAAAAGTTAGAACATAACGTTTCCCAATCTCCTTGACTACTCCCAACATGATGTTTATACCAATGTTTGGCTTTTCCCATTAGTGAGAACGGAAAAAGCTTCCACCTTAACGTTTCATTACTCATGCCTTCAATGTGAAGACTTAAACAGGTCTCTTCAAAATCATTTAAATGGGAATAGGAATTTTTGATAGAATTGCCAAAAAAGTGTTTTCCTGAACTAAGTGAATTAAATCCGGGCTTAGTTAATAGCCAGGTGATGTGATAGGTTTAGATGATTCTACTGGCTATAAACTTAAACCCGACGGTGCTGCAAATTGATATAAAAGTTGAGGTGTGGATTCCATTTAAAAAGGTAAAAACAAAACAATAAATAAATAAAACAAAGATAAAGTATAATACAAGATTAAGCTAAACTTAAAGTCAATCTCAAAGAAGAAATAATCGTTCCCCGGCAACGACGCCAGAAATGCTTGTTAAAGTTTCTTAGAGCACACGAGTAAATTAATTATCCGCAAGCACACAGATAAACAACGATGTAGCACTTCATTGAGATAACCCAGTTTTAAATATCGAACCCAAAGGAACGGTGTATGAGGATGACTAAGTCTATATTAACTTAACCCATTTCACAATCAAGTATAGATAACTATTGATAAGAGGAGAAAAAACCAAGGACTTTCTAGTTCTGGTCACTGAGTAAGCTTTATCTTTTATGATCTTTAAGGACGATGACTTAAATAAGAGCAAAAAACAGAGTTCTCTCCTACTAAGCACCTATATGTCTGCCAAACCTATTACAGGAAACGTACTACAGAGGAATCAACGTAGCTATAAGAGTCACCTACGCGAGCTACCGTTATCCAGAAAATCAGGGACAATTGCAAGTAAACTTAGCCTAGGCACCACGCCTACACTACGAATTACTACTTCAATCAAGTAATGATCAAGATCAAAGCACTCAAGAAGAGTTACAAACATAAAGAACAATAAGAGTAAATGCTTACTTGAACCAAAAGTCGAATACCAGGGTATCTCAGAATACAGATCCTGGGCGAGAGGAATTTGATCCCAAAGAATACAGCGATGAAGAAGAACCGACAGGCCAAAACTCCTCCAAAATTCTACTCTCCAACTCTAAATCTCTAATATCTAAATAGAGCTAGATCTACATAGATCTAATCTCTCTTGCATTGCTAGCCTAGATCTACTAGATAGGAATTAGGGTTTCAGCTCTTGAGCTTCTAATCTGGCTTGGCTCCAGGGGGGTACAAGCCTCTATTTATAGCCCGGAGGGATGCATGACCGCGGTTGGATCAAACCAACTTAAGGTAGGGCTCAGATTAATCTTCAAAGGCGGTGGAGGAAGCTTCCCGAAGATGACGACCTAGTGGGCCCAGGGGGTGCCACCCGGCCCCACCTAGTGTCGGCTGGCCCCACCTAGTGGGGTCTGGGGCCCCGCTTTGCTGCGGTGTCGACAGGCCAAAACTCCTCCAAAATTCTACTCTCCAACTCTAAATCTCTAATCTCTAAATAGAGCTAGATCTACATAGATCTAATCTCTCTTGCATTGCTAGCCTAGATCTACTAGATAGGAATTAGGGTTTCAGCTCTTGAGCTTCTAATCTGGCTTGGCTCCAGGGGGGGTACAAGCTTCTATTTATAGCTCGGAGGGATGCACGACAGTGGTTGGATCAAACCAACTTAAGGTAGGGCTCAGATTAATCTTCAAATGCGGTGGAGGAAGCTTCCCGAAGATGACGGCCTAGTGGGCCCAGGGGGTGCCACCCGGCCCCACCTAGTGTCGGCTGGCCCCACTTAGTGGGGTCTGGGGCCCCGCTTTGCTGCGGTGTCTGCGGGATCCTCCGTGAGTGTTTTGGCATGTGTATTTCCGTGGGATTTATTCAATATCTTCTCTGATTTGATTATATTTATTGCTTTTTTCTGGAATAGTCCCTGGAAAATATTGAAACACCAAAACTTGTGGAATTTGTTAGATAAAACCCTATATTTCTAGATTTTATATGTGATTGATCCATTTATTCTATTTATAATTGTATTAAAAGTTGACGCTAACGACCATCAACAATGATGTTAGAAATGTCAACATTTATGTTGGCAAAAACATCATTAGGCACCACCTTCCCTTGATATGGCAGGGAATTGCAATCCACCGTATTTTGGACCAACTTCTTCCACTCATTAGAGAGCTCTTCCATAGTCACGTTCAGAAAAAGGAGAGTTGTCGATCATGGTTTATGATTATGGTGTCCCACCGAGCGTGCCAAAATATGTTGACGCTAAAAATGGGTCTCAGCGCCAACACTATATGAGGCTCTGCAGAGAACGTTGTGGTGTAGAATCCTGATCTCCTAAGCCTGAGATGACAAGGCCACGTCACGTGATTCGAACCTGAGGCGTGCTAGTCAGTTTGACCTACAATTGACAAGGATAGAAGCTGTCAAATTATAGAACCTACCGGTTGTTGCCACACAGTTCCACAATATATGGCTCTAAAATAGCCAATGATTGAAGGAAATTGACTAGAGAGTCAACTCCTAACGGTGTAAAGCATATAGAAATAATAATAATATTTGAACAACTATTCATAATGTATAATCAATAAAGCATGTGGCTAGCCGATCTTACCAATGTGTTTGTCGATAAAGATGCGATACATATGGCATTCATCAAGCTAAGCTACTATATTAGTTGAATATATCAAATAAAGACCAATGTTCAACAGAGGTGTGCTTCCATGCAGCCATGATGGTAATTTTCCCCATAATGTAGCTTATTTACTAACAGTGAGGTGTTTCTATGCAGCCATAATAGTGTTTCTATGCAGCCATATAGTAAACCAACCAAATTACATTCAATGTACTCAATGAATCTGATCATGTGTGGATTAGAAAGTGCATATGTATCATATGAAGAAAGCATAGCCGGATCAGCTATTTAACCGATACAGGGTCCACGAGGCACAAACAAGATCTATCTGCTTAATTGCAACTAAATCTAAGACTAAACAGACGTAACCTGACATACTTGATAGTGAGGTCCGGAGATACAACCGATAACCGAGCATACTGGATTAAATCTACTTATTCTTAAATTAACCACAACTAATCAGATATCTCGAACGCACAACATGTAACAATTGCGATCAACGGATTAGCCGACATGATTATAAATCAATTGTTTTGACGAGTGTAAGCATGAATGTACTCAAAACGATAGTTTTAGATAGTGTTAAAGCTTAGTCTAATCTATTGATGATTTCGATTGGGCAAGATATTATTATAATAAATAAACAAATTAGAATAAACAATATCGATAACTTAAATGAATCTACCAGATCGCCAATCTAATAGATCCGATATCTAGCTTGAACGATTATTCATATAAGATTGAAGCAATGTGACCTCATAAGTAAAGATCAAAACCGATAACTAGCCCAAATCGAGCTTGTACAAGTTTAGACAATGCAACCGTACAATCGAGACATGAACTGTGGCTATATTTACACGCAAACAGGAGGTCGATCTAGTCGATGCAGCCTTATTTGTCGAAGGTTTCGCCGAGATCTACTCTACTCCTACTCCTAAGAGTTTGGATGGAGCCGAACAGGTTTTGTATTGATGGATTTGATGTCTTTTTACAATAACCTAGGCTTTTGCTATTTATAGACATATCACAAGTCCTAACCTGACACGACTACTAAACGAAATAAGCAATAAGGAAATAAATATAACTTGTGCTCCAATCTTTCCCTTCAATAGAGCCCGACGTGCATATCTTGCCGTAACCGACGTAACGCCCTTCCTTCTGCGATCTTTCCTTAGCCGATCGCCTTCTTCAAACTTAGCCTACCCTTGGGCTTGCTTCAAACATCAGCCGCCCAAGTCTGCTATCAGGGTCCACATGTACGCACTTTGACGCACCAAAATATGGTGTCAACAAGTATTAACCATGATCTTTCATTAAAGGCAAGCCTTTTCCTGCTTCCATTAATCATTATTGACCGTCTCCATTAAGTTCTCTTTATAGTAGTGCCTCTACCTTGGAGAGAATCATAGATGACAAACCAATCTTTATTAATAATGGAGACGGAATCTTTAAAGTAGTGCCTCTACCAAGGACATAATCATATATTAAATAAAGCAGCAAAATGGAAAATCCATTCATCTTTCAACATGTGTAGCAAAAGCAACAAACATATCACCAATTGTCACACCCAGTTTTAAAGACAAAACGGGATGCAATAACCTTATGTGTGCCCAGAGATCAGTCACACACATAAGCCGGCAAATTATCAAAATTGTACCATCACAAGTGTTTATTACATAGCGAATAAATATCTATTAATGTTTGTTACATAATAGCGGAAATATAAGATAACTCTCACGAAGCTCCAAAGCACAGGGATGTCAACTGGTTGACCCCAAACCTAGTAGCCCTCTGGATACTCCTCATAACTCTGATAATCTGGTACCCATCCGGGATTTTTATCCAAATATTGAAAAGAAAGTAAACAAGCGTAAGTACTTATAGTACTCAACAAGCATATATGGGGTTCATGAGGCTCAAAAAGTATGACACTGGTTTACTGCGGTAAGCATTTTAATTTGTAACAAAACTTTACAAGTGGTAGATCAAGGTTATGCTTAAGCCCCCAAATTAAGTTGCATGACCAATTAAACAAAAGAACAAGTAACATAATATCATGATAAAGTGATTCATAAAGGTAAACAACAAGTAACCAAAGTTTCTGTGAGTTTTCCGGGCCGCTCGTGTCCGTGAGCACGGCTAATATACCAGTTTTTAACACTCTGCAGAGGTTGTACACTTTACCCATGAGTCGTGTTTGCCCAAATGCCCCGGGATCATGACTCCCATAACACTGCCGAGGTGAGCGGGCAGGGTACACTATGAAGTCTTTCAAAGGGGCTCGCTGACATACCACAGACAGTACGGATCGACGGGCAAGGGGTATACGGGAGCCCCGGGATGGTACACACATGCAGCGGTAACCACTCCAGCCACAACCCGCAACCGTGCGTCAATGGCAACTTTCGTGAACTGCCGCATGCGAGAGAGTGACCCTAATACTAAACTAAAGCCAGAGCCATATAGCCCTCATGGTTGTACTATATGTCCCAGCTTTTGCTGACAGATAGGGTCCTAAATCCATGTTGCTAAAAAGTCAAGTTTTACTTCATCATTTCATGTAATCATTAATCAAGATTAAAGATCATGCCTTGTTAAAGAGGAGCACTAGCAATAACTACCCATATGCAAAAGTAACCCATAGGATTTCAAGGTTCAACGTAATCAAATCTAGGTAAACCCTATGGTAACAATATTAGACACATGCATATGATTTTATTGAAAAACTTCATGAATAGGACATCAAGGAAGATCTCATATAATACTTGCCTTGCTCAAAGGGTTCCTGCTGATCCTGCTCAAAGAGAAACTCCTGGTCACCCACGTACTGCTCACCGTCTGTACTCGATCACCACATCACATGCAATCATACAGGGGCATAACATGCAAGCAAACAAAGGCTATAGATTAGAACAGTACACCAACCATAATAAAACAAGATTAAAAGCTTATAAAACTGATCTACGTCCCACTACGATCACATTGACGCTTGAATCACGAAAAACGGAGCTATAACGAAGAAGTTATGAACTAAACAAGTTTTATAGATTAAACTAAAGATTAAAAGAGATTAAGTGATTAGATGCTTTTAAAAGTTGTCTAACATAAACTATGAACTCACTAACACGTAGATTACGTCGATACGAATCTAACACAAGTTGAATGGATGAAAACGGAGTTAAAATGAGCATTTTATAAACATTTGAAAATGAGTGGCAAATCTGTAAATAGGATTTTCTATTTAATTTTGATTTAAAACAAATCCAAAAAGAATTGCGCCATCCAGAACTGAAAGCGTAACGAGGGAATACGCCTTAGGACCGCGGGTTGACCCTTTAAAAACCGCGGGGTTTATTTTGTAAAACTGCAGGCCGAAAGGGTACGGGGCTCTGACAGCCATCCGATCCACGATGACGGTCGGGATTAGAACAGGGGGAGGGGCGGTGGCGCCCGACCGAAGCAGAACAGGCCCGCGGCGGCGCCATTGCCGGAGCATGGCAGCGCAACGCAATCTGAGGCATCGGTGCACCATTTTCGAGGCAGAAAGGACCGGGAGAGAGGGGAGAACGGCGAACACTACGAAGGGGTTGGTTCTTTCGATTGCGCGTGAGGGTGCGGTGCTCACGCGGAGAGGCGGCTCTGCATGGCCGGCTGATACGAACGGGGTGCAAGCGGGCGGAACAGAGGGAATGGAGAGGGAGGGCGAGCCCTGGGGCGCTGCTTACCTCACCATGAGACTCGGGGAACAGTCGGTTGGCGCGGAGAAGCTCGGCCCGCACAGAATGACGGCGGCGGCTATGAACTAAGCGGGCGGCGGCGGCTGTGCCTCTGGGTGCTCCGAGAGGGCGTTGTGAGGGCGGCAGGGTGCGGAGGATGAGCTTTTATAGCTCGGAGGGGTGCCGCAGGGAAGGAAAGGAAGGAATCCGCTGCGGATTCGCGCTCGGCCGCAAGGGAAAGGCGGCGGCGCCAGAAAGGAAAGAAGAGGGGGAAGGAAAAAGGAAAAGAGGGACCGGAGGGCAGCGCTCGGTTCGGTGTGCCGCGGGGAAGGGAAGGGGAGGATTTCCCTGCTCCAAATCGAATTCGGCCAAGGGAGAAACGTCGGCGCAGGAGCAAAGGAAAGAAGGAGGAAGAAGAAGGAAAGGGGCAGTGGGTGGCTGCCATGTGGGGCCCACCTGTCAGTGGCAGCACGGCGCTGAGGTGCGTGCGGTGAGGGAGAGGGCAAGTTGGGCCGGCCTGATGGGCCTCGGCGCTGTGAGGAGAGGGGGTTGGGCCGGGAGAGAGAAGGAGGCCTGCGGGCCAGATTGGGAATAGAGGGGGAGAGAGAAATTGCTTTGCTTTTTATTTTCTGAAATTCCAAACTCTTTTCAAATTTCCAAAAGAAAACAAGTTTGAAAATTTAAAAGAGCCAAGCAATACAAAACTCTATGCTCCAGCATGGATGCAACAACAATGTTTCTAGTATTATGATCATTTTTATTTTATGAAATATAATTATTTTCCTAGGTTATAATGGTCACAAAAATGCATTTAAACTCTTTTAATCTATTTTAAATAATGCATGTTTTAGGGTGTTACACCAATAGAATTATCTACGCTTAAAGCAACAATAGAAGCATTACCTTTATCATTGGATTCACCTTTCTCTCTATATATCTCAATTCTCTCACTACTACAGATTTGCATATCAGTACCGGCCTATCACTGCCGGGTCTGGAAAAACCGGCAGTGATGAATCTTCACTACCGGTTCTAGCCACGAACCGGCAGTGAAGGTCCTCATCACTGCCGGTTCGTAATTTGAAAAATCAGATTTATAAATTGATTATTTGAGCCACTAAACGAATTCAAATGAAAAAGTTGTGAACTACAAAGTTTCATAACTTTTCGATATCTACAACTTTTATGTACAAAGGTTTTTCATCTGAGGTCGTTTACAAAAATTTGAATTTCAAATTTGAAACATTCGAACGTATTTTTCGGCCACTAAACGATTTCAAATGAAAAGGTTGTGAACTACAAAGCTTCGTAACTTTTCGAGATCTACAACTTTCATGTAGAACATTTTTCCATCCGAGATCGTTTATAAAAATAAAAAAGTCAACTCTACAGGTATATCAGTGCCGGTTCCAGCCACGAATCATCATCACTGCCGGTTCGTGCCTGGAACCGGCAGTGGTACCTGTACACGTTTTTTTTATTTTTTTAAACTACCTTCGATGGAAAAACTTTGTACATGAAAGTTGTAGATATTGAAAAGTTACGAAACTTTGTAGTTTACAACTTTTTCATTTGAAATCGTTTAGTGGCCGAAAAATACGTTTGAATGTGTCAAATTTGAAATTCAAATTTTTGTAAACTATCTCGGATGAAAAAACTTGCTACATGAAAGTTGTAGATCTTGAAAAGTTATGAAACTTTGTACTTCACAACGTTTTCATTTGAATTCGTTTAGTGGCTCAAACAATCATTTTACACTCGGTTTAGTATAGAATATGAGGAAGGACTAACGAATCTAGACACAAGTGAGTCATAGGTGGAGTGGTAGAGGAGGTACCGCGCGAGGGTGAGGTCTCGGATTCGAATCTCGGCCAGAGCGCGTTCGCGGATTTTACGCGAATTCCTGATGGCCTCTCCTAGAATTTAATTTTTTTTCGATTTTAAAAACACGATTTTATTCTAGACATCCATGATGTGCACCCTCATCACTGCCGAAAGCTCAGTGCCGGTTCAAAATCCGGCAGTGATAGGAGATTTTGAACCGGCACTGATTTCGCTTTTTTAGTAGTGTCTTCTCTTTATTCTTTAATTTATAACACTCACCGATGAGGTGATTGTCTTTCTTGCAATACTTGCTGATTTTATCTCCTTTGCTTGAAAATTTTGATTGACTTTCATAATCAATGGAACTTTTTTCTCTATTGCCATTGTTAGATTTATTTTCTGTCCTCTCACCAATAGACAACTTGCAACTATGCGTATACAACTTTATCTTCATATGCATATTGCTTGTCAAATTTTTAGACATGTAAATTGACTCTAACTTGAGCTATAGAGGAGATATAGTTTTCTCCTGCAAATAATCTTATAAAATATTATTTGATAGATGAAGTTAAATTTGAGTTAAGGCCTTACGATCTTTTCCCTTCTCCTTATCAGTCTAAGACTATATATTTTTGTTACTAAATTTATCAATAGTATCATCTATTTCTGTTTATGTAAGAATAGCTCTTATCTTGATTTGGCATAGAGCAAACCTTGTGTGGCGATTCATACTTCATCCACATGGTGAAAAAATAATAGCGACAAAAAATCTGGTACATTTCATGTACGAACAATAAATCTATAGCTATTGAGTACACTTGCATGTACAATTCCTGATACAATGTGTTGTGTGTGCGTCGCAAATTCCACCATTAATTGTTGTTTGACCAATTTTCCTCTTCGCGTGAGCTAGCGGCAACAGCAATCCAGCTCCTTATTGTAGTTGGACAACGCAGTAGTAGTAGCAAGGACAGAACGTACTCGTACGCGTAACGGACACACGTGCACCGGCCATGCAACAGTAATGTCAACTCAAACTCTGCCTCGAACTTGTGGGCAGGAACACCGCACCGTTTCGATCATTGTGTGATGGCAGAGATCAAAACGTTTCTGGACTTCCCCTCGAACTCGTGTGGAAAATACTCACTGTGTCCCACAAAGAATAGATTTTTTAAGTTGTCATATAAGTCAGATTTTCTAAATTTTAACTAAACTTTTAGAAAAAAATAATAAAATTACAGTATCACCAAGAGTCGGCAATGAATTAAGGAGCCACGACGATGACGCTTGGACGAGGCTCGCCAAGGCGCCGGTCGAGCATCTGCCATCGTCTTTTCTTTCCCTCGTCGCTGCGTCGAAGGAGGGAGATAACCCTCCTCGAACTCGCACATGAATGCCTTCCTCCATGGAGTCCATTGCATAGAGATAGAGCACTGTCACAACCCCACACCTGGGCCAGCATGAGGCATTCCAATTACCAAGGAGGAGCAACAGAGCCCGTCGTAAGAATGCTAAAGCCCGACCCACAATGGGTTTGTAATAGGTGCGAAGCCCATGTTGGGTAGTAGATAAGGGAAGACGTGTAGAAAGTGAAAACTAAGAAAGAATAGAACTCTAAACTCCAGTAATCAATCTGTGGCTATCGCGTTGTGAGCTCGTTGTCCCGTCGTCGGAGAGCGCCGGCCAGGGATTTCAAAACCGAACGGTTACCGCGGTAACCGGTCGGTTACCGACAAACCGGCCGGGACCGGTTCAGTTTCGGTACCGGTTTGAATTCAAATTTCAAATTTGAAAAAAAAATCGAAAATGTTGAAAAAATTCCTAAAAATAGTTCATGATTTATAGAGTCGAATGGTGTACAAATTTTTCAAATTGGAGTTCGTTTGCTATTTATTTTGACGTGTACAAGTTTGAAAAAAAAAGAAAAAGAATCTTTTCTATTTTTTTCCAAACTTGTACGCGTCAAAATAAATAGCAAACGAACTCCAATTTGAAAAATTTGTACACCATTCGACTCTATAAATCATGAACTATTTTTAGGAATTTATTCAAAATTTTCGATTTTTTTTTTCAAATTTGAAATTTGGCTTGAGGCGGTTTGGGGCGAAACCGTCGGTAACCGGCCCAAACCGGTCGGTAACCGGCCCTAACCGACCGGTTACCGGTCCAAAACCGTTTGCACTGCGCCGTTTGAATTCAAAATGCGAACCGTTCGGTTTGGACCGGTAACCGGTCAAACCGGTCGGTAACCGGTCAAACCGGTCGGTAACCGCCCGACCGGCCCCCGGCGGTTACCGGTTCCGAAACGGTAAGTAAACCCCTGGCGCCGGCTGCTAACATACCTGGTATCAGAGACTTTGATCCGTGGCGTCGCCTCGCCCAACCTCCATGTTGCCGTCCCACGAGCACATCACCCGGCTTCAGCGCGCTAAGGGAGCGATGGATCCGGTCGTCGTCAAGACGTTTGATGAAATGCTCAAGCGCTTCAAAGATTTCGACAATCGCTCCTTCGAGCGCTGGGAGAAGCGCTTCGCGGAGCGCACGTTCGTTGTCGATGGCCGTCTGGCCGATCTGGAGGGTTTCGCGTCGTCCTAGTACTCCGCTGCCGTCGTCACCGACAACTGGGGCGCCCACTTCGAGTCGCGCGTCTACGACCTGAAGCACCGCGTCATCGACGTCGAACTTCTCCGCGTCGCCGAGATCCACGATGAGGGAGACGCTCGCGTAGTCGAGCTCGAGGAGTCTATGGGAGACATCCAGTCCTGGCACCCGGAGATCGAGGCCTACCTCGACGACGTCCGCTACGACCTTCGTCGCCAACTCAAGTTTGTCCCAGATCTGCCTCGACAACCCTTGCTGACGGCGTATCCGGAGTCGGCCGACGCCACGCAACATCCTGGCGGACCACCGACCGACTGGCCCTACGGACACCGCATCGCCATGACTACACGGGTTCTGGCCTATGGTTCCTCAACCATAGAGTCGTGCCCGGCCAACGGTATGCCCTTACATACTCACCTCGAACCCCATACTTCTTCATTCTAGTTCGTTCCTCATCCTCCTCCCCGATCTCCTTATCGCCCACCTCAGCCTCACCACCCCGTCAACATTACGCCCAATCCCTCGGCCACCTACATAAAATGCAATTTCCCAAATTCGATGTTGAGGATCCACAGTACTAGATGACATGCGCCGAAAATTACTTCAATCTGTATGCTGTTGATCCATCTATGTGGGTCAAGTCTAAATTCCCAATACCAGTGATCGACGAGTTATTGGATGAACTAGTTGGTGCATCGTGGTTTTCAGTGTTGGAACTCCGAGCAGGGTTCAACCAGATCAGGCTTGCTCTCGGGGAAGAGCATAAGACAGCCTTCCAGACGCATTGGGGCCATTTTGAGTTCTCCGTTATGTCGTTTGGACTCACCGGTGCCCCCAACACTTTCCAAGGTGCGATGAACACAACCCTGCGGTCTCTCCTACGCAAATGCGTCATCGTTTTCTTTAACGATATACTGGTTTTCAGTCGGTCATTGGATGAACATCTCTTACACATCCGCCAGGTGCAGCAACAGCTGGCTCATGATCAGTGGCAGGTCAAGCTTTCCAAATACCGCTTCACCCAACAAAGCATTGCTTATCTGGATCATGTCATTAGTGCCGAAGGTGTGGCCACGGACCCCGACAAGGTCCAATAAATCCAAAATTGGCCAATGCCACATGACACTAAGCAGCTCCGCAGTTTCCTTGGCCTCGCCGGCTACTACTGGAAATTTGTGCGTCACTTCGCCATTTTGGCTCGTCCATTATCAGATTTACTCATGAAGGGATCCTTGTTTGTCTGGACTCCGACGCACGACATAGCTTTTCGGACCTTGCAACAGGCATTGATGTCAGCCCCTATATTGGCATTACCGGATTTCTTAAAGCCTTTCAAAGTTTAGACTGACGCTAGTGCATTGGGTGTCGGCGCCGTACTGCGTCAAGATGGTCATCCTCTCGCTTATGTCAGTAAGGCCCTCGGACCACACACTCAGGGTCTCTCCACTTATGAGAAGGAGTACCTCGCAGTATTGGTCGCGGTGGAACAGTGGCGTGCATACCTGCAACATGGGGAATTCACCATCTTTACTGATCAACGTAGTTTGGTTCATATCACCGATCAGCGTTTGCATACTCCGTGGCAGCTCAAGCTTTACACCAAATTGGTGGGCTTGAAGTACAAGATCGTCTACAAACCGGGTGCGTCCAACCTGGCTACGGATGCCCTGTCCCGTCACCCAGCCCCTCCAGCTTAGCTTCTAGCGATTTCGTCTTCGACTCCTGCATCGCTGTCGGTAGTCGCTACAGGGTATGATGCTGACTGTTGGCACAAATTATGATCAAATTTAACATAGCTAAAAAGTTGCCACCAAGCTCAAGATCAACCATAACCAAACACTTCATGAGCATATTTTATCAAATGACCAGTTCCACATGTCCATGAGTGTTTGAGTGCAGGAATGAAGCAAATGAGAGCCAGTGGGACCCACATAGGGGGTTGGCCGACCAACCTGTGGGCCCACCTGGCTCCCCTCTCGACCATGATCTAAGAGAAGTATCCCAGAGTGATTTCCAACCCTTGGATCACTCTATGCTTTCTCTCAATGGCTCACAAGCATAGCACATGGATCCATGGGCCCACACCAAGAAGATAAACGTCACAACCACCTTCAAACCAGCAACCAACCTCAATGACAAGTGGGACCAACACCAGGGAGGAAGAAGTGGGCTAGGACACCCCAAGGGGGAGGGGGGTCGGCCGACCCCTCATCTGGGCCCACCAGGCCCCTACTTGGTCCCTGACCAGTGGGGCCACCTCCAGGAGGTCAGAGGAGGGCCCACCTGCCATAGGGTGTTGAGAGTATGCCCTAGAGGTAATCATAGAGATGATTGTATTTCCTTGTATCCATGACATGTTATGAGTTCAATGAATATCCATTAAAGACAACTTGTATCGATAAGCAATTATGTGAATTGTTTGTGAAACTCTTTTACTTGTATGGTTATTATATAGTTGTCCCTGATCAGAGTTCGTACTAGAATGTACATGAATATTAGATCAGCACATTAATAGTTGATGACTATGTTTCACAAGTCATGGACATAGAGATGTCAAACTAATAATGTGGGCACATGTATGACATGGGGCTGGACAGACCCGACATGAGATTGTCTCTATACACATCATGTACGTTATGTCCTTAGACTTGAGATTGTCGCATCTACTCAAGATGTGAAACGACCTACTTAGGGACTACCAAACCTACTCCGTGACTGGGTAGTTATAAAGGTAGCTTTCGGGTTTGTCGGGAAACATGTTGTGAGACATAGTCAATCAAGATGGAATTTGTCACTCTCCTTATGAGAGAGATATCACTGGATCACTCAAATGATTAGATCATGAAATGCATGGCCGTGCTTGGGTTAAGTGTTAACCCACGAGTTGGACCAAATATCGTAAGGCAACGGAATAACATGTATATTGTATTGTGGTGGTTCGTTTGATATGATCGTAGCGTATGGATAGGAGTTGACACGTCTTGCTAGAGGCATCTATCAACTATTGGTCAAGTAAGAGTACTTGAGCCATCTCTATGTATGCGTGAGCCCATAGGGTCGCACGCTTAAGGGGGGTTGGAAGCCTAATTCAGGTTGGACCCGAATTAGACTAGGTTTAGGGATACTAATGGGCTTCCAACATGGGAGCTCATTAGGACGCCTATATAAGAAAGGGGAGGCGTGGGGTGAGCGCATCCACGCCTTTTGGCAGCCGTCGTCGCCCTTCCCACGCTCGCTCCTAGTACTCCACGCGGACCTAGCAGTCCGGAGGCGTAACGCTTCCTCCCTGCACGTGTGGGATACCTCGGAGGTGTTGCATCTGCAGCACAAGGTCGGAGCTAGTCGGAGGAGATCGGTACTGGGTCGGAGACTTGCTCGGACGAACCGTACGTGATTGCTGGTCGGAGGTGATCGACAACTGGTCGGAGCTGGTCGAAGACTTGCTCGGATGAACCATACATGGTCGGACGTGACTGACACTCACACAACTGCACGACACTGCCACAACGTGAACGACTATATCAAGTAGCTTCCGCTGCACCTGCGCGTCTATTGGTAACCCCGTGATCTATAACTAGCACTAGTTCCTGGTTTATGGGGTAGAAAAATTTTGTTTTCCGGCTAGCGTAGCAACCTCATAACCCTTCAGTGGTATCAGAGCCAGGTTAGTTGCCTCGTTATACATTCGGGTGTGTGCATATGGAGATATGCATGTGTTTTGGATCAATCTCTGATCATGGTTCGTGATCTTGCCATGTTGGTATTGTAACGATCTACTCGTACCGGTCGGGATTCTGCCATCTGAGTTAAGTGATACATGTAAACCCAATTACGGTGAGTTGGAGATCAATAAGATTGATCGAATCGGACCTAGGTCAAGTTCCAAGCGCATGAGATGCGGAGGCGGCGGCGGATTGGATCCGCCGTGGGAAGGAAATTTGCAGAGAAGTGTTGTTCGGTAAAATGACCATAACTTTTGCATACGACCTCAGATTGAGAAAAACTTTAAACGAAAATCGTGCACTAGAAAATTTTGCTTTCGTTTGCGAGCTGCAAAGCAGCTTTTGGCGAAATCAGATTTGCAAAAAACAGCTTGCAAAATTATTTTTTTGGTGTTTTTAAATTAGACGTTGGAATCGGTTAACTCTGTTTTGCAGGTATTTGTGATTGGTGTATGTGATCGGTGTATGTGATGCATGTATGTAATTAATTCATGGCTTGCACGTCATGGTTAAGAAAATATGGCTGGAGCCACAGATATTGTCCATTCATATGTAATGGCCTGCGTGTCAATCTGTGATGATCCTATGACTATGTAATTCATTTTCACTATGTTACGGTAGTGATAGTTAGTCTTGGTGGACTCTTCACGGAGGATGACATACAAGAATCATGGAGGTGGCGATCACCATGATGAACAGATTGACTGAGATGGAGATCTCAAAGGAACAATGGGCTATACCAAGTCAAATTTGTGTTTATGCCATTCTTACTATGTTCTACTTTCAGGTGCGATAATGTTTTTGTCTATATATGCGGTAGTGAAGTAGAACGATCCCTCCGCAATGTTTAAGTTGTAATGCTCCTCCAAACCTTTCATTGTCATGTGTCTTGTACAATCGGTGGCGGGTCTATGAAATTAGGGTGCCACTGGTTTTCCTTGACTAGACAGGTTCATATCGGATACTTACTGCAAAAAGGTCTGGTTACTTGAACAAGGTTATCCTAACGGTTAGGAACCTTGGAGCATTAGTTGTTGGTAACACAAGCATGAAGATGCCATCCAACAACAAGAGTCATATGTGATATGATTAGCAAGGAGTTGCTTACCGATCTACCATGTCTTCTAGCGGTGATGCTAAAGCTCACTAGTCGACTTGTTAGTTGTGGGTCTTGTATCACTAAGTTTCAATAGAGGGATATTGATTTTAGTGGGAGTATATTTTATTTACTCTATCTTGGATATATTGTCTTAGTATTTTGCATTACTTTTGTTGTAGATGGCTCCCAGTAATCAACCATTTACTTTGTGTTCAATTCTTGAGAAAGATAAGTTGAATGGAACAAACTATGCGGATTGGATCCGCAATCTGAGAATTGTTCTGAGGGCTGAGAAAAAGGAAGATGTTCTAGACACTCCATTACCAGACGAGCCTGCTGATAATGCACCTACTGCAGAGAAAACCGCTTACAAGAAAGCATGTGATGCTAATCTTGAAGTGGGTTGCCTTATGCTCGCTTGCATGGAGCCAGATCTCCAGATGCAATTTGACAATAATCATGCAGCGTACGATATGATCGTGACGCTTAATAATATGTTCTAGACTCAAGCCAGGACTGAAAGGTTCAATGTTTCCAAGGCTTTTGTCGAAACCAAGCTAGCAGAAGGCGCAACAGTTGGCCCACATGTGATCAAGATGGTTGGTCACACTCAGAGATTGGAGAAGCTAGGCTTCCCAATGGGCCCAGAGTTGGCCAGTGATTTCATACTTGCGTCTCTTCCGCCTAGCTATGGGAACTTCATTTCGAACTACCATATGCATGGGGCGGAGAAGGGCTTGAATGAATTGTGTGGCATGCTTAAGACAGCAGAAGCTGATATCAAGAAAGCTGTTGGAAATAGCCATGTGATGGCGGTCCAAAACAAGCCTAATAAGAAGAGGGCTTGGAGGAAGAAGAAGGCAAAGGATAAAGATGAGATCTCTAAGCCAAACCCTCCTTCTGCGCCCAAGGCTGCTGGACCAGCTGAAGCTAAATGTTTTCATTGTAATGGGAAAGGTCACTGGAAAAGGAACTGCAAGCTGTACTTGGAATCCTTGAAGGATGGCAGTGGTAAAGGTACTCCCGCTGCTTGTACACTTGTTGTTTATCTTACAAACATTTTTCTCATTGATTCTTATATTAATTCTTGGGTATTTGATACCAGATCGGTTGCTCATATTTGCAATACGATGCAGGGAATGATAAGAAGTAGAAGGGTGAAAAGAGGAGAAGTTGATTTCCGCGTGAGCAATAATGCAAGAGTTGCTGCGTTGAACGTTTGGACGATGCAACTTCACCTCCCATCAGGATTTATCATGGAATTGAATAATTTTTATTTTGTTCCTAGTTTAAGTCAAAACATTGTGTCACCTTCATGTTTGATGAAGGATGGTTATTCATTTGCGAGTAAAGACAATGGTTGTGTGATCTCAAAGAATGACATGTTTGTGGCTTTTGCATCCATTGTGAATGGGTTGTTTATTTTAAATCTTGATGATGCACCTATCTGTAATGTTAATGCTAAAAGTCCTCGGCTTAATGAGTTAAGTCCTACCTATATGTGGCATTGTCGTTTAGGTCATATAAGTGAGAATCATATGAAGAGGCTCAATTCTGATGGGCTTCTAACTTCATTTGATTTTGAATCATACGAGACATGTGAGGCTTGCTTGTTGGGAAAGATGACCAAGTCGCCTTTGACAGGTTTTCCTGAGAGAGCGGCAGACTTGTTGGAACTTGTACATACCGATGTATGTGGACCAATGAGTACGAAAGCTAGAGGCGGATTTCAATACTTCATAACCTTCACTGATGATTTTAGTAGATATGGATATGTCTACTTAATGAAACATAAGTTTGAAACATTTGAAAAGTTCAAAGAATTTAATAATGAAGTAGAGAATCAACGTGACAAGAAAATTAAAGCCTTGCGATCTGATCGTGGAGGAGAATATTTGAGCCATGAGTTTAGCAATCATCTAAAGAGTTGTGGAATTGTTCCACAACTTACGCCACCTGGAACGCCTCAGAGAAACGGCGTGTCCAAGCGACGTAATCAGACTTTGTTGGACATGGTTCGGTCTATGATGAGATAGTTAGACCTACCACTCTCGTTTTGGGGATATGTTCTAGAAACAACCGCTTTCACATTAAATAGGGTACCGTCTAAGTCCGTAGTTAAGACACCATATGAGATATGGACTGGTAAGAGTCCCAGTTTGTCTTTTCTAAAGATTTGGGGTTGTGAAGTTTATGTCAAACGACTTATGTCAGATAAACTAACACCCAAGTTGGACAAATGCTTTTTTGTGGGATATCCAAAGGAAACTTTAGGGTATTACTTCTATAACCGATCAGAGGGCAAAGTGCTTGGTGCTCGGAACAGTGTCTTCTTAGAGAAAGAGTTTCTCAATAAAGAGAAGAGTGGACAAAAGGTGTATCTTGAAGAAGTTCAAGATGAGCCAATAGGGGATAACTCTATGAGTGATGCTAATATAGCAGAACAAGTTGAGATACTTATGACAAGAGAAACACCACCACAACCACGAAGGTCAGCAAGAATACGTGAGGCACGTGGGGAAGTGTTATTGTTAGACGATGACGAACCTGCGACATACGCGGAAGCAATGATGGACCCAGATTCTGAGAAATGGCGAAGTGTCATGAGATCCGAGATAGATTCCATGGGTGACAATCAAGTTTGGAACTTGGTTGACCCGCTTGATGGGGTTAAACCTATTGAGTGCAGATGGATCTATAAAAAGAAAAAGGATATGGATGGAAAAGCTCGACTTGTTGCAAAGGGTTTTTGGCAAGTTCAAGGAGTTGACTACGACGAGACATTCTCGCCGGTAGCGATGCTTAAATCTATCCAGATCATTCTAGCAATTGCTGCTTATTTCGATTATGAGATTTGGCAGATGGATGTTAAAACAACCTTTCTAAATGGAAATTTGGAGGACGTTTATATGATACAACCCGAAGGCTTTGTTGATCCTATGAATGCTGGAAAAATATGCAAGCCATAGAAATCCATTTATGGGTTGAAGCAAGCATCTCGGAGTTGGAATATTCGTTTTGATGAAGTGATCAAAGGGTTTGGCTTTCGTCAGAATGAAGAAGAACCTTGTGTTCACAAGAAGGAAAGTGGGAGCACTGTTGTATTTCTAATCTTGTATGTGGATGACATACTATTGATTGGGAATGACATTCCTATGTTGCAATCCGTAAAGGCTTCACTGAATAATAGGTTTTCTATGAAGGATTTAGGAGAAGCAACATACATTTTGGGCATTAAGATCTATAGAGATAGATCAAATAGGCTTATAGGATTAAGCCAAGATACGTACATTGACAAGGTGTTGAAACAGTTCAACATGGAACAATCCAAGAGAGGGTTCTTGCCTATGTCACATGGTATGCGTTTTAGCGAGAAGCAGTGTCCTTCGACAGCTGATGAGCAGAAGCGCATGAGTAAGGTTCCATATGCTTCGGCCATTGGTTCCATTATGTACACCATGATATGCTCTAAGTGTTGCGAGCAGGTACCAAGCTAGTCCAGGTGAGAGTCACTGGACGCTTATTAAAAACATCCTTAAGTACTTGACAAGGACTAAAGATGTGTTCCTAATCTATGGAGGTGAGGAGGAGCTCGTTGTAAATGGTTACACCGATGCCAGCTTCCAAACTGACGTGGATAATTCACAATCTCAATCAGGTTTTGTGTTCACAATAAATGGTGGTGCTGTAAGCTGGAAAAGTTCCAAGCAGGAGACGGTGACTGATTCTACAACATAATCCGAGTACATTGCAGCTTCTGGCGCTGCAAAAGAAGGTGTTTGGATGATGAGGTTTCTCATCAAGCTTGGTGTGGTTCCAAATGCGTCTCGCCCATTGAATCTACATTTTGACAACAATGGGGCGATAGCACACGCTAAGGAGCCTAGGAATCACCAAAAGAACAAACATGTACTGCGGAAGTTTCATCTCATTTGAGAGTTCGTCGGTAGAGATGAGATCAAGATGTGCAAGATACATACGGATTTGAATGTTGCAGATCCTTTGACAAAGGCTCTTGCACAGCCTAAGCATGAGGCGCACGTGAAAGCTATGGGTATTAGATATCTTCGAGATTAGCTCTAGTGAAAGTGGGAGACTGTTGGGAGTATGCCCTAGAGGTAATCATAGAGATGATTGTATTTCCTTGTATCCATGACATGCTATGAGTTCAATGAATATCCATGAAAGACAACTTGTATCGATAAACAATTATGTGAATTGTTTGTGAAATTCTTTTACTTGTATGGTTATTCTATAGTTGTCCCTGATCGGAGTTCGTACTAGAATGTACATGAATATTAGATCAGCACATTATTAGTTGATGACTATGTTTCACAAGTCATGGACATAGAGATGTCAAACTAATAATGTGGGCACATGTATGACATGGGGCTGGACATAACAGACATGAGATTGTCTCTATACACATCATGTACGTTATGTCCTTAGACCTGAGATTGTAGCATGTACTCAAGATGTGAAACGACCTACTTAGGGACTACCAAACGTTACTCTGTGACTGGGTAGTTATAAAGGTAGCTTTTGGGTTTGTCGGGAAACATGCTGTGAGACATAGTCAATCAAGATGGAATTTTCCACTGCTGATATTTGTTAACGCAAACAGAGAAATCACTTGGAAGTAATCTGCAAGCGTACGGATATCGGTGAGTACTTCAACCGGGACATTATCCAGAGTATCATAATTTATATTACCACAGGGAGAAAGGGTGCATCTGACTAACCAATCTATGCTATTAACCTTTTGGCTATTAACAAGGCGATCTAGATATGGGTGATTAAAGAAGATCATGACTGTAGTCTCGTTCTAGTCTAGATAACATATGTGTTATTATTCTATTGGGGAGAACCGTCGTGATAAGAGACACCTCAGAGAATGCTTATCACGCGGTCTATAAACCCTACTAGTCCTTCTAAAGGGATTGTGGGTTCCAAAGGTATCTACGGAATTGTCACTTTCCGAGCTACTACCACAGATCCGGCTAGACAGGGGATAACTATGAGTATCCTAGCCCAAACACCATGTTTACGCTAGAGACGATTACCATACTCTCTACGCGAAGAGAATAAAGTAAACTCACAAACCAAAGAATTAATAAACAGGGAACTTACTAGAATTAGAAGTCGAATTACCGAAGAAATCCTAGGAGCAAGCCTCGGGTTAGGAGTCTTCATCCCGTCGATACAAACTAAAGAAGAGACACCGACAGGCCGGGCTTCCTCCAATCCACACCTCCACTCTAACTCTCTCAATCTAATCTCACATGTATGCTAAGCCCTAGAGAATAGATCCATAAGGGATCCTCTCTGGCGAATCCTCTCCAGAAAATATGTAAATGAATAATGGATTGTCTCTTCCCAGGGGGCAGGGGTCCTCCTTATATAGCCCCCTCAAATAATCATCAGCCATCGGATCAAACCGACCTTAATGGATGGTGTAGATGTGATCTCAAAGGCGGTGGAACCCTAATCCACGAAGTGGGACCTGATTGGTCCTTAGACCTGGGCGGCCGCCCTAGCGGGCAGGGCGCCCACCCTACCCTGCTGACAAGTGGGCCCCTCCTTCCAGGGGGTTGGTTCTGGAGTCTTCTAGATCGATCTTTTTCATATGGAGGTGTTATGTGTCTATGTAATCCTTACTTGTGGGGATCTTTTGCTCTTTTGTAGTTGTCTCCCTACAGAAACAGATAAACACCAAAACTCATGGAATTCAATCAGTTAAAACCCTATGTCTAGGTGGTGTGTTGCAAATATATCCTTTCTTCTACTTAGTTGACACTTAGAATTGATACTTATGAGGTGTCAACAAGCTCCCCCATACTTAGGATTTTACTCGTCCTCGAGAAAAGGATGGTGAAAACATAAGCTTAAGGTTTAGACATCAATAGTAAAAAGTTCCTTTTTATACCTGTACTGCGGGAATTTAGCAGAGTCACCATATAACCATGTGCAATTGAGGAATAAAGTAGCTAGAAACAGAGACCCTTCATCTATCAATCTTTTCACTTGGAGTTTTTGCATGTTCAGCTCATTTTTTATGGTGCTCCCAAATCACTTATAATTGAATCTCAAAAAAGTATAGGTAAATGTGGCATACTCACCTTGCATGTATTGCCTGGTCAAACCAGGATCCGAGGAGAATAATGCCATACTCTTAGATCAAGACTTGTTGGTCAAATTTTATTATAATGTCATCTCTTACAGGTGTATTTCTATTAGAGGAACCATGGGCTATCTTTGTATATGTTTTTTTTGAGTGGGTGCAAAGCTCCCCTAATTCTGCTGCGAGGTTGTCAGACTTTTTGCCCATTTTTATTTCCTCAAATTAATTATTTTTGCATAGCCCATGCCTCTAATGCAACACTACTTTGGAAGAGAGAATCTTTTGTGTTTGTAATGTATGAATGAAGCCTTGACCTTCGGAGTATGATAAAATTCTAACAAGGATCCACACGATTCGAACAAACTCAATACAAAGTAAGTAGCCTTTTGTCTTTTGATTGGTAAATGTAAAGCATAACTGGGATGGTAGATATTTATTTTAAAGAAATTCTCCAAGTGACAGAGATTATCAAGAATTAAGTTCTCATATTCTACCATCTCATATTCCACAACGACTTAAGTAACATGGAGTTTTTATCTAAATTTCCAACAATAGCAGGACTCCAGGAAAGTTCATACAAATAAAGTCTATAAAGATGTTTTAAAGAAATATTTTATCAAGTTTAAAGCATTTATTTATGGAAACTCACTGCACGAATCGAAATTTAGAGATGTGCATGAAAAAAATGTAACGTGCAGGGTGCAAACCTGACCATGGTCGAAGGACGGAGCAGGGGGTGCCCAGCCCAGGGCGGGCGCCCTGGGTAGTGGGGCGGCCGCCCAGCTGGGGTGGCCCCTCAGCCTCTGCTTCGTCGTGTGTGGTTGTTGCTCTGTTTGTTTCCGAAATTTGTGCTTGTTGTGGTTGAATTTGTTCCTTTCGTCATCGGGGGTCTCCCCCATACTTGTTTCCTATTTTCTTTTGATAACAACATAGCGGAGACAAGCAAGGTACAATAATAATAGAAAATGATCTTTATTTATTATTTATTATGAGGCATGTAACACAAGGGGAATGAAAACTAACTTCTAGCTAATGGATCTTATCATGCCTCAAGAACTTCTTAACTTTCTAAGGCATCTAGCGACGTTCTAAAAACTTCATCTTCTTCTTAAGCTCATCTACATCGTGCCTAAGGCCACCTACTGAGGTGTTCAGGTTCGTGACCTGCCTAGTGTAGAAGTCTAGCGAGCTTTGTAGATTGATGATCATGTCATCTCTAGCATGGAAGTATTTTTCTAAATCCGCTACGGTTTTGCGGCGTTTGGGAAATGACTCGAAGGAATTGAGGGAGTGCTTCGGGGCTTCCTTTGGCGGCACGAATCTGACTTTGGGTCGCGGATTCCCTCGAAGTAGGGACGTTCCTCCTTGGTGGTGTACTTGACGTGGTTGAGCTCTCCATTTCGATGGGTCTTCACTCCTACGACCCTCTCCTTGGGTCTTGGCGGGAGAACCTTGGTACCGGCCGACACCTCGATGATGGCCTCCTCTTTTGGCCCTTTGAGTAGGAGTGGTTGCGTTGATGCAACGAGGACAGGTTGCACGTTGAAAGATTTGCTATAGCGCTGCTGCTTTGGTGGAATGGTGGCTAGCGGGAGCTCATCGTGGACTAAGACTAAGGCCTTGGAATTTGGATCTTCTTTGGGGAGCCGGTCGGTGATGGATCCGTAGGGGACCATCCTCCTATCGGCGTTGTTGTTGCTGGCCATTGGAGCAAGGAGATCTAGAAAGCGAGAGCTAAAGGAAAGATTGAATGATGATGATGATGGCTGATGTCAGGGGTTCTTTATATAGGGGTGGAAAACAACCTCTAGAAGCATCTACAGAGCAAATCTCGCGGGGAAAATGGTTGGATAAGTGTTCTATAAGGTTTATCAGATAAGAGAGGATAGAAGGTTTGGGAGTGCAAAAGGCAGCGGCGAGAGGTGACAGGGGTGGGGCTCCCACCCTACACCCTAGGGCGCCCGCCCTGGCTATGTGGGATCTGCCGAACTTCTTATGCGCACTCGTTTCTAGAAGGTTCTCTATATCGAAAACATATGCCTCGCCCAGAAATGTAAAGATAAAGTGATTGGGCCTTAAAATTCACTTAAAAGGTAGAAATTAATTATGTCTATTTCTTCTAATTCTTCATTAGGCTCTAGAAATATTTTGTGATGTTGACCATTTACCTTGAATAACGTACCTTCGTCATTTTGAAGTGTGATTGCTCCGTGGGATGATGAATTGATTACCTTATATGGTCCTTCCCATTTGCTTCATAGTTTTCCGTGTCCAAAGAGCTTCACCCTGGAATTAAAAAGTAATACCTTATCTCCGGGTGTGAACTCCTTCCTTTTGATCTTCTTGTCATGCCATCGTTTAACTCTTTCTTTGTAGATCTTTGGATTGTGATATGATTTTTCTCTCCACTCCTCCAATTCTGATAATTGCATTTGTCGATTCTCTCTAGCGACATCAAAGTCCATATTCCATCTTTTTATAACCCAGTGTGCCTTGAACTCTAGTTCAACAGGTAGGTGACAAGTCTTCCCATATACGAGTTGATATGGAGACATTCCAATTGGAGTTTTGTATGCAGTACGGTATGCCCAGAGTGCATCGGGTAACTTGTCCTTCCATGTTGTTCCCATTTCATTCACTGTCTTCTGAAGAATATTCTTGATCTGTTTGTTTGAGGTTTCTGCTTGGCCACTTGTCTAAGGATGATAAGGTGTAGCGACGTTGTGGCGGATCCCATGCCTCGCTAGATACTGTTCAAAACGTTTGTCGATGAAATGTGATCCTCCATCACTTATCACAATTCTAGGGACTCCAAATCTTGGAAATATGGTCTTTTCAAACATTCTCTTTGAATTCACGTTGTCAGCATGCTTGCAAGGTAATGCTTCCACCCACTTGGAGACGTAGTCAACCGCCACAAAGATGTACTCACACTTCTTTGATGGGGGAATGGTCCCATATAGTAGATTCCCCAAACATCAAATAGCTCTATTTGTAAATTGCTGGTGAGTGGCATGGCATCTCCTGAGTTTATGTTGCCGTGCCTCTGACATGGCCCGCATCTTCTGATAAATTCTCTGGTGTCTTCATACATTGCTAGCCAATAGAATCCACACTGCCAAATTTTTGCATGTGTGCGGAATGCCCCATAATGACCTCCATATGGTGATGAGTGACATCTTTCAATGATCTTCATTCCTTCTTCAATAGTCACACATCTCCTGAGTAAGCCATCAAAGCATACTCAGAAGCAGTATGGATCATCCCATATGTGTGAACGACTCTCTTGAATAAGCTTTCATTTGTTTCCTCCTGGTGGTATGTATCCTGAAACCATAAAATTAACAATATCTACATACCAGGGGTCGGATCTATTGATTCCGTAGAGCATGTTGTCCCGGAGTGAATCATCAATGGGTAGTTCCAGCGGATTCTCAAAATACATTCTAGACAAGTGATCTGCAATAGGGTTATCTACTCCCCTTTTATCTTTTATTTCTAAGTCAAACTCTTGGAGCAGCAGGATCCATCTTATTAAACGAGGTTTAGCATCTTTTTTAGTGAGCAGATATTTTAAAGCAGCATGATCAGAATAAACAATTACTTTGGCTCCTACTAAATAAGATCTAAATTTATCTATAGCGAAAACAAAAGCCAGGAGCTCTTTTTCAGTGGTTGCATAATTAAGTTGAGGTCCTGTCAAAGTTTTACTAGCATAAGCTATTGCATGATGCTTCTTATCCTTAGTTTGTCCCAAAACTGCCCCCACAACATAATCACTAGCATCACACATAATTTCAAAAGGTAAAGACC
This sequence comes from Microstegium vimineum, assembly GCA_022036555.1. Classification (NCBI taxonomy): domain Eukaryota; kingdom Viridiplantae; phylum Streptophyta; class Magnoliopsida; order Poales; family Poaceae; genus Microstegium; species Microstegium vimineum. The sequence goes on along the minus strand of CM039128.1, from coordinate 17,077,764 downwards.
AATCAGGGGTTGAATGATTGGTGCAGAGATGAGCGCTGTTTTCAATAATTCAAAAGCTTTTAAACAAGCATCATCAAATATGAAAGGAGCATCCTTAGCAAGCAAAAGAGTTAATGGTCTAGCAAAAAATGAAAAATATTCGATAAAAACCAGCATGACCAAGAAAGCTTCTTATTCCTTTCACATTTATAGGCGGAGGTAACTGTTCAATTACTTCAATTTGAGCTTTGTCTACCTCAATGCCTCTTTCAGATATTAGGTGTCCTAGCACTATTCCTTCTTTGACCATAAAATGACATTTTTCTCAATTAAGGACTAAATGTTTTTCTTCACATCTTTGCAAAACTCTGTCTAAATTTTCAAGATAACTATCGAAAGTTTTTCCATAAACAGAGAAATCATCCATGAAAACTTCCATAATATCTTCAATCATATCAGAAAATATAGACATCATACATCTTTGAAAAGAGGCTGGAGCATTACATAGCCCAAAAGACATTCTACGATAAACATATGTTCTGTAGGGGCATGTAAAGGTGGTTTTGCTTTGGTCGTCGAGATGGATCGGGATTTGGTGATACCCTGAATATCCATCTAAGAAACAGAAGAAAGAGTAGTTGGCTAACCGCTCTAACATCTCATCTATAAAAGGTAAAGAAAGTGATCCTTTTTCTTAGCTTTGTTTAGCTTTCTGTAATCTATACACATCTGCCATCCTGTGACGGTGCGTTGAGGAATCAGCTCGTTCCTTTCATTTGTGACAATAGTCATGCCTCCCTTCTTAGGCACAACTTGCACTGGACTTACCCACTCACTATGCGGCACATGATATATAATCCCTGCATCCATCAATTTTAAAACTTCCTTTTTAACTACCTCTCTCATCGCGTTGTTGAGTCTACGTTGGGGTTCTCGAGAAGGTGAAACAGAAGGAACTGTAGGAATGCGATGAGTGCAAATTAAAGGACTAATTCCAGTGAGATCTTGGAGTGAGTAACCAAAGGCTGAACGATGTCTTTCTAGAACAGCCATCAAACGTAGAGTTTGCTCTTGAGTGAGTTTATCACTTATGATTATAGGAGACTCTGGATCGTTATGGAGGAAAGCATACGTAAGACCGGGTGGTAGAGGTTTAAGCTCTACAGGAGGTCTAGGCGTTTCTGCAAACTCGTCTAAGGGTTTAGGTTCAGAAGGATCAGCTTTTTCTTCTATGAAGAAAGGAGCATCTTCTTCTAAGTCTGGTTCATTGAAAAGCTCTAGAGAAGCAATTTTTACTTCCTCCATAGGATCAGGTAGAAGATATGATTCAGTTTTACTGTTCAAAGAACGAGAGATTGTCATTGGCATTTGAAAACTCTTTCCAAAGGAAATGTTTAGTTTCCCATTTTCTCCTTCATAAAGAAGTCTTCTAAAAGGTTTTCCTAGAAAAAGGTCATGGTCCCATGTATCAAAAATATAAAAGTTCAAACGAACCATGACACCATCTACCATAATGGGTAAGACATGTAAAATTCCAAGATTGGGGACTATATGTCCGTCAAGAGTCTTCATGAACTTTGTTGTTGGGGTTAAAGTCACTTTGCCCAATAATTGAGACGAAAGTGATTTAGACATGATATTGACCCCTGCAACAGGATTATAGAGAGCATCAAATTGATCTGAATTGAAAGCACAACGTATTGGAATAGAAGGTGAATCCAAACGGATCACATCAGAGGAAAGCTGATCTTCTAACCATTCGCTACATATGATTGATATAAGCTTTTCCAAAATGCTTCTGTCTGGCATTTGGTATATATGGTTGCTAAGGTGATGATTTAGGGGTTTTGAAATAGAAACATAGTTTGAAATGTTTCCGAAATCAGTGAAAAGATCAGGATCTATATCCAGCATGAAATCAGGTGGTGGAATTTCTTCCTTTTTAGGCTTAGAACTTGGAATAGCTAAAGTGGATGTTGGATCCGGAAAGGTATTGTCTTCAGCTTCGTGGGTTTCTTCATGGATGGTATCTAGGATTATATCTAAGGTTGATTTTGCTTCTATGGATGGTACATGAAAGAAAGAACCTCCAGATGTGGTGTTTAACAACTCTATCCTTTCTTCGAAGACCTTTATAAAAATGTTGAAGAAGAATAGGGCCTTCGATGCTAAGGTGTGGTCCAGATTCTAAAAGCTCAAGAAAACGTTTCCAGGAGTAAGCCAAAGATTCGTTCTCTTCTTGTTTGAAGGTTAGAACCTTGACTCTAAGGTCGACGATTTGAGTGATGGGATAAAAGTCTAAACAGAAGTTTGAGCGCAAAACTCCCCAATCTCCTTGTTGTTGAATTACCTTCTGATTATACCATTGTTTAGCTCTTCCTTTTAAAGAAAAAGGAAAAAGCTTCCAACGTAAAGTTTTATCAGATATGCCTTCTATGCGAAGACAATCACATGTTTGCTCAAAATCTCGAATATGAAGGTAAGGATTTTCGTCTTCCTTTCCTGAAAAGGATAGGCTTTGAATCATCGCAATCAACCGTGGACTCAACCTAAACTAGGGAGTTTGGATAGGTTGTTATGACTCCCATGGTAATAGGTCGGTCTCTGTGGGTGCAGAAAATTGATAGATAGGTGTGGAATTAGATTTTCCATAAGGATAGAATAGGTAAGAAATAAAGAAATTGAAAAATATAAGAAAAGATAAAAGTATAGATACAAGAAAATAGCAAGATTCAAGGTTATCTCAGCAAACCGTCTTTCTCCCCGGCAACGGCGCCATAAATGCTTGTTGATATTTGTTATCGCAAACAGAGAAATCACTTGGAAGTAATCCGCAAGCGCACGGATACCGGTGAGCACTTCACCTGGGAGATTATCCAGAGTATCGTAATTTATATTTCCATAGGGAGAAAGGGTGCATCTGAATAACCAATCTATGCTATTAACGAGCTCGGACTATTGTCTCTGTTACTTGTTCCGACCGAGTCTTGGCAAATCATCTCCATGGACTTCGTTGAAGGGTTACTGCGTTCTAGTGCTTCTAATTGTCTGATGGTGGTTGTGGACAAGTTCAGCAAGTTCGCTCATTTTTTTCCTCTGTCCCATCCTTTCAGCGCTCCTCAGGTGGCTCAGGTCTTTCTTGACAACATATATCGTCTTCATGGATTGCCGACCCATATCATGAGTGACCGTGATCGGATCTTCACTAGTATGTTCTGGCGTGAGCTATTCCGCCTCACCCAGACCACACTGTCAATGAGCTCCGCCTACCACCCTCAGACAGACGGCCAAACTGAGCGCATCAACCAGTGCCTCGAGACCTTTCTTTGCTTCTTTGTGCATTCTTGCCTGCGGCAATGGGCGAAGTGGATTCCATTGGCAGAGTTTTGGTATAATACAAGTCTCCACTCCTCCATCAACCGGTCTCCATTCGAGGTACTGTATGGACACTCGCCTCGCCACTTTGGCCTATCGGTTTCGTCTATGTCTATAGCTCCACAGGTTGATGCGTTGCTCACCGATGTTGACAGTCCTTAGCGTCAACTTTTTTAAAAATTATAAATTAAATAAATGGATCAATCAAATATAATATCTAGAAATATAGGGATTTAATTAACAATTTCCACGACTTTTGGTGCTTCATTATTTTCCAGGGACTATTCTAGAAAAGAGAATAAAAGAAAACAAATCAGAGAAGATATCGAATAAATCCCGTGGAGAAACACCTGTCATTCTACTCAAGAAGGATCCCGCAGACACCGGAGCGAAGCGGGGCACCAACCCCGGCCAGGTGGGGCCGACCGGCATGGGGTGGGACCGGGCGGCACCCCCTGGGCCCGCTGCCCGCCGTCTTCTGGAAGCTTCCTTCACTGCCTATGAGGAGTCATCTGAGCCCTACGTGAAGTCGGTTTGATCCAACGACTATCGTGCATCCCACCAGACTATAAATAGGAGGGCATACCCCCCTGGAGGCAATCCCGGATCATTGTTAGATCATTCAGATCCATTTAGTCTAAGTCATATGAGATCTAGTCATCGAGAGCCATAAACCCTAGTTCATCTAGAGCACTTTCTAGTTCATAGCATAAGCTAGTTATTTTCGAGAGTAGAGGAAGTCAAGATTCGATCATGGACTCCGACGTTGTCAAGGGATTGGATTCTGGTACAATTCTTATTCTTTTATTCTCTTTTAGTATTTATCTGCATTTGTATGATATTTATAGGCAACACTATTCTTCATTAATATGTTCTTGTTTACTTTGTTCTTGTTTACTTTGTTCATTGTCTTCATTAATATGTTAATATATCTAGTTCATGCACATGTTCGTATAGCGCTCGTCTATTTGATCATATGGCGAGTGGTAGGCAATATGTAGGCGTGGTGGTTTGCTTATCTGCAGATGCCACCAGTTGTGTCGGGTCGTGAAGTAGATCGTGGACGTGACAGATCCATTGAGCCCTTTGTAGGCTTCCCCCCGTACGATGGTTTGGTAGGGAGGAATTGTCAGGTAGAGGATATCTTGTTATATCTGAGGTTTCTGAACTCAACTCATCCTATTCATGGCCCTATTGTGGTTGGGAATATTTGTAATATTACTTAACAATGATTACTAGATGTACTTGCACTAACTAGCGTAGCTTTGACGGTAGCTAGAATACTTAGGATGTTATTTCTTTATTACTTGTATTAGACGATGCTTGTGTAGTGACTAGAATGCTCTAGAAACTTTATCCTTATTATTATTATGATGATGACTGATCAATTTACCCTTATCATATTTATATATTTATCATGTGACTTAGCCCTATTTAAGAGTAGAAATTATTGATAGTTAAATCACTTCATTCATTTCATATGCTTGTTATCAATACTATATATTATCAGTTTTAACTAGACCTTCCTAGTGGTAGAATATAAATGACAACCTGGTAATACTCTAGGTAAAATGCTACAATGGTATATTTAATCTGTCCGCTGGCTGAATTTCACATTTCATATCTATTATTATTTATTTCTGCCTAGTCATACATAAACTATAGAATAACTCATAAGTACCATAAAATATTCCTAGCTCTATAATTAGGGATGACAACCTAGTTAGTATAAGGGAAAAGATAAGTGGCTAGTTGCTAAAGACAAGTTAATTACATACATTGCTAAGAACTATGTTCTTGGTGATGTCGTTAAGAAATGTCAACAAACATTTTTGGCGCCGTTGCCGTTGAAGGTATCTAAACTTAGGAAGTATTGATAACCATATGCAAATGAATAAAGATCGATTAACTATCAACCTCTTACTCAAACAGGTTTACCCTTGTTTCTATCTATCTGTGTATCTTATGCAGGGTAAATGAATGCATAGTTTTTTCTCTTCCAGATAATTTCACTTCAAATCCAGAGAAACTCTTTCGAAAAAAGCCGAAGCTTGCACAAGTGAGGGATACTAGCAATTCACAATCAGAAACATCCTTAGCTGAAGCTCACTCTTCAGGAGAAGAAGCTCAAACATCAGAAGAAGAACTTAGGAGATCAAATTTAGCAATTGCTTTTGAAGCTATGGCCGAGAAGACGTTGTGCGAGTTCTCTGCTCCAACTACTGCCAACATCCGCACTGGACCTGCAGTGAATGTTGGAGATAACGGATTCGAGCTCAAGCCTACTCTCATTACCATGGTTCAAGCAAATCAATTATGTGGAAAGGCTCATGAAGATGCAAGTGCACACTTACAAAACTTTCTCGAGATCTGCAACACCTTCATGATCAAAGGAGTATCGAGAGATGCGCCTACTCTACTCCGCCTTTTTCCATTTTCACTTTTGGGGAAAGCAAAATAGTGGTTCTACACGAACAAAGATATTAACACTACATGGAATAAGTGTACCACTTCTTTCGTGGGCAAGTTTTTTGCTACAGGAAAGACCAATGCTCTGCGTGAGAAAATTTCAAGCTTTCAGCAACAATATAATGAATCATTCGCCGAGGCATGGGAATGTTTTCAAGAATACATCATGAGTTGTCCTCATCATGGAATGGAGGATTGACTATTGTTATAGACTTTCTATCACAGACTAATCACTAGATTCCGTAAATCTACGGATGTCGTACCTGGAGGAGCTTTCATGTCACTTAAGCTCTCTGATGCAACATCACTTTGTGAGAAGATGATCTCTAATCAGTGCTGGAACGAAGAACGTAATCGTTACCTCGGAAGAGAGGAGGAGGTATACATCAACTCAAGAGAAGCTGACATGGTCACCGCCAAGTTAGACCTTATAATGAAGAAGCTTGAAAGTCAAGACATCAAGAAGAAAGATGTCATGCATACCAATGACTCTCGCATGACTTGTGAAGAGTGTGGAGATATTGGCTATCCAGAAAACAATTGTCCTGAATTGCAAGAGAATGTGAACTTCATCAATAACAACAACAACTATCGTCCCCAGCAAGGCCAAGGTTGGAATCAACCGAACCAATGATGGAATCAACAACCTTGACAAGGTAATTATCAAGGTAACAATAATTACAATTTTCCTCCAACCTCGACAAGGTTGGAGGAGCAGCCGAGCCCGTCAGCAAGAATGCTAAAGCCCTTGGCCCGCAATGGGTTTGTAAAAGGTGCAAGTCCATGTTAGGTAGTAGATAAGGGAAGACGTGTAGAAGGGGAAAACTAAGAAAGAGCAGAACTCTAAACTCCAGTAATCAATCCAGACCTCGTCGGTTCGTGGCTATCGCGTTGTGAGCTCGAGTTCCCGTCGTCGGAGAGCGCCGGCTGCTAACAAGCACGCGTATAACAGAACATGTCCCGGCAACGACGATGCACCACCGGAGCCCGCCACAAACTAGAAACGACGTGGAGAAGGGGGGTTCAGCGGTGATCCGGGCGACGGAGAGATGCCCGGGGGCCGACAGTTAGCTGATGAATGAAACGTCCTTTCCATTTGGAATGGAACAGAATGAGGATACTGATTGCAGGTGTTATGTATGCCCCTTGATTTCTTCGAGGAATTGAAACTAGTTTTACAAACACAGCACTTGTTCTGCGAAGATTTCGCAAAAAGAAATAACATTGAAGCAGTTCAGAAATTAGATAACTGCATGTGCAAATAGCAGGACTGTATCCGCTGACATTGGAAGCAATTTCTTAAGAAAAGCAGGCCTTGAAGCTAAGGTTTACAGCCATTTGTATCTTCACGACTAGTTGCTACGTCCAAGTCATTTACCATCTCAATATCATCGACTGCTTTCGGTGGTTTATTGCATCTGCTGTAAATGCAGTACACGACTAACTGAAGAATTCCAGTTAAACACCCGGCGCCATTTGGTGCCTTCAGAACAAAACAAGTTGATTAGTAATTACGCAAAGGCAGAAGAACCTAACATGACAATAAATCCAGATAGCATACTAACCGTAAGAAAGGGATCCCTTCCTAGGATTCCATACAACATCCAAGTAAAACTGGTTAATAAGGAAAACAACGACAAGTAGAAAGGCATGAACTCCACACTCTTAGTCCTGATAACTTGTTTCTGCAATTGTGAGAAGAGAAAACAAAAACAAGATGAGCTAAAAACTGCCTCCTTTTCAGTGCACACCATTAGAAGCCTTTTTCTTTCTTTCAGAGTTTTAGCCTTCATATCTAAACTCATTTCATTCGGTAGTATTTTATTTTGGTATGTCAGAAGTATCCGTTAGATTACATTAGAAAGTAACCTAGTTTTCTAATAATTTGAACCTAGTTTTAAATACAGTGGTAGGTTTATATTAGGTCACTGTTGTAAGTTTTTGCCATATGCATGATTCCTGTTAAATATCTGTAATCCATAATCCTGTGGTAACTGACATATAGTACTTACCACAGCTACAAGCGGAGCGCTGTACATGGACATGGAGGTCACTATACCAATGCTACCAACAAATAGCTTGCGTGTATGGTGTGTGTGGAATATGAAGCTTGACAAAGATACAATCATGCAGAGCATGGCCACAACCATAGATATCATTAGCACAACAAACTTCTGCAAGGCAATGTTAGTATCACCGATGATGAGCTTGTGAACATATTTATGCACATGTTAGCAATTAGCGTGATGCATCCCAATGAAACGTCAAGCATAAGTACATGTACGGATGTACCTTTTTGACTTTTGGTGCAAACCATATGTATACAATGACGAATGAAGTTTCAAAGAGTACTCCAACAGCGCAGGTACCAAAGAGTGATAGGTTCTCCCACCCATCACTCACAATTGGAAAGCCATACCAGCCCCATGTGAAGGCACTGAAAAAAGCTAAGATATATGGTACGCATGAGAATTCACCAACACTGGTCTCTTTCACCACTCTCTTAAACGTCAACCTGGGAAAAAAATTACAGAACTAATATAGTTAGCCATACATACGGGCCATGCTGTGTTTGGGATCATATTAGTTCAGGATGCATGTAGTCATTACACTGGAACCGCATAGAGGAGCACACAGACTACAGATCCTGCAAGAAAAGAGACGACGAGCCGAGGTGGTGTTAGGCGGAGCTATTGAACAATGAATCAGCAAGGGGTCGCAGTTTCAGACAGAAAATTAAATACCTATAATTCCAACTATGAAGCGAATGCTAGTAGCATTCTCCATTGTTGCTCTGATTGGCTTTACGAGGCTCTTCTATCCTGACGAAACGCAAGAGAACAGGACCACAATGGTGGCTGGTTCATTTGCTACGGTGATGGTCACCTATTTATAGCACATCGAAACAAATTTAACCTGGAGACAAACGGTATGCTCTGAAGCCTGTATGCTAGAAAGAATATTAATACGTACATGCAGAGTGCCTTTCGTGGAACTAGCTAGCTTGGTTAATGCAAAAGTAGATTAATGCTAACAAGGTCTTTCATTTGTTGTCTTGTATTCCCTCTGTTCCAAATTATAAGTCGTTTTGATTTTTTTAGTTCATCCATATTTCTATGTAATACATAGCAAAATGGATGTACCAAGAAACTCAAAGCGACTTATAATTTAAAACGGAGTGAGTATCTATCTTATCTCTTAATTACAATTCATATACGAATAAATTAAAACTACAACAAATTAAACTAAAGAAAATATTTAAAAAAAAACAAAACAATACACCTTTAGTTCTAGTTGGAAACACCAACTGAGACTAAAAGTGTCTATCCCAAGGCGAGGGCTAACGATACCTTTAGTCCTAGTTGATGTTAATCAGGACTAAAGGTCTAATTTTAGTCTCGGTTTTTAGACACGTGACTAAATGGGGACTTTAATACCCGACTGACAATCCCGGTTAGAAAACAGATAATAAAGGAGGGGTTTTGAACTGGAATTGAAATCTTGTTGTGCACTTGTGAGTTCCGTCACTTCCGTGTATGGGCCTCGCAGAATAATCATGAGCGCGATATCCTCTGGCTCCAATATTCTTAGAGAGCGAGACACCGTATACATATATCTGTGCATTGTATAGGGTGCAAACAGGGACGTAAAAAATAAAGATATTTTTCGACGTTTGATCGATGTAAGAGTCATATGAATTTAAATATATTTATGGATATCCAAGTATTTTCATAAATCTCAAATATCAAATACAGGTTTATGATAGTTTTTTCATATCAGAAAGTAATAATATAATTAAGAAGGGCAGTATACGTCGGATATTGGATATCTAGTTGGATTTGTCTTGAAAAATATATTCATAAAAATATACATATATTATATTTGAATAAATATTTTTTAAAAAATAAACAGTCAAACTTACACTTTGAAGATTGTGTCGCGGTCTAAAATGACATCTAATACGAGTATGGAGGGAGTATTCATTAGGACTTGACTCAAATTAAACAACATATAAGTCTCTGTCCCAAAACGCCAAGTGAAGTGTAATTGGTTATATTTTATAGGGTTAAGTCCACTTTAGGACCTCTAACTGTCTTCTATGATTTTTGTAGGCCAAAATAAATATCCAAAAATTATGAAAATTGATTTGTAGTTGTTTTATGATGATATCAATCTGTAAAAAAAGTTTAGGATGAATTTGAAATGTTTAAATAAATTCTTATTTCATGTTTAATTAATTATTAAATTGAGAAAAGGGGATTAGGATTAATCCCTATGTTTAAATAAATTCTTATTTCATGTTTTATTTAATTAAGAAAACAAGGGGAGGAGCTGCGCGCTGCTGCTATTTGCAGCTGAGGCCATGATAGCTTCAAGGTTTTTTTCTGGCACAAGTGACAGGGAGGTGCCCCAGTGCCATCAGATGTATATTAAACAGCTGTGAACACAACTGCGATGAGTCAATGCCTCCATCAGCTTCGACTAATCCTAATCCCCTTTCTTAATTAAATAATTAATCAAACATGAAATAAGAATTTATTTAGACATTTCAAATTCATCCTAAACTTTTTGTGCATGTTGATATCATCATAAAACATCTACAAATCAATTTTCATAATTTTTGGATATTTATTTTGGCCTACAAAAATCATAGAAGTTGCATTTATTAATTAAAAGAGATAATTTTAAAACATGCAAAAACTATTCATTTTCTAGGTTTCATATTTTTCCTAGGTAGAGAACATCATGAAGAAGCTACACAAAAATTTTCATGAATTTAACATGCACCAATAATTAGTTATGAAATAAACAAATATCAGTACTATGGAAAAATGTCAAAAGTTACTCTTCATGCGGCGAAACAGCCTGCAAAACCGCTCAAGGTTGAAAAGTGAACGTTTTCAAGAGTTAGAGGGCCAATGTTATCCGGTTTTGATGTTCAAGGTTGAAATCTAAACTTTTGTGATAGTTGGAGATCCTAAAGTGGACTTAACCATATTTTATAAAACTCATAGAACTATGAATTATATGAAATAAGTTCAAATTCAACTAATATTTTTAATAACTTAAAAAGTAAACTCATAAAATTAAAATGGTTAGTGAATGTAAATATATATTCTTTTAGACAAAATAAATTTGAGAATAGTTTGTGCAATTTGATAAAACACTAAATTTGAGGTAATTTATTATGCCTTTTTTTGTATTTATACAAGTAGATAATATGATGCTTATATTCAATTTTAAGGAAATATTCTTAACCAACGTTATCCAGATCTAACTTGTCCCCTATTCGAAGCACATTACTTCATATTTATAAACGATAAAAAAAATCTGCACATGTACTTGTAGCACTGACTCTTAAAAAATATTAAAATAAATATGACATGAGCAATATCTATCCGTGCATGATCTGATTATTGCGTCCCTTGGTGCATATATGTACCGTTCACTATTGGGTGCATTTTGAGCGGCTCAGATCCTAGAACTACAGTACATCAAACAGTAGACCACTATCATAGCGCGGCCCACACAGTAGCATGAGCTACATCAAGGCAGAGATCTGCGCGTGCAAAAGGTTTTGATGTTTAATCCTGCTTGGCCCGTTGTTAGCCCGAGCTAGAGCCAAATTAAGGGGGTGCACTGGCTTTGTGGGTGTATAGATTTCAAATGTATGAGTGCATATGTGGTGAAAAATCTAACATAATCATTGTTTTTTAACAAATCCGTGCGGCCGCACCCAGTGCCAACAACATAGATCCGCCCCTTGGCCGTATATATGTCAGTGCACCCAGTGCCAACAACATAGATCCGCCCCTTGGCCGTATATATGTCAGAACATATACCGTAGTGCATAATAAAAGATGAACTATGATGGTGACAATTATATATATTCTTGATCACACATCATATCGGTTCAGACACATAGAAAGTTATTCCAGAAGAAGAAAAGGGAAAGCCAGCCGACATGCATGGCCTACCGAGCTTTTTGATATAGTGGTCGACAGACAATTATTCTCAGCCAAACATGGATATAGCGGTTTGAATAACAGGAAAAGGGATAAGGCTATACCGTGTATACGCATGGTAAGGTGCAATCGACTACTGCAATACGTTTTCTATATATAATGAAATATGCATGGTAACATATATTGTTGTTTTCTGCAAACATATATATATATATATATATATATATATATATATATATATATATATATATATATATATATATATATATATGGCCTTGGATGCTGTAATTGAGTGATTGTTATTCATTTCTAATAGATTTGCATCCATTACCCATTAGAAATTTAGGATATTTTTAAGTAGTCTAATTCTAAACCACATTCTTGTGATAAATGAGCTGCTTTTGCTGCTTTGCACTGGTTGCTATCAAAATTTTGATTTCTCTCCAGTTAACTGTCTTTTTTAATCGCAAATAAAATATTTGTTTTTTTTATTGGAACCTATATGACCCCATTAATCTATTTTAAGCTTTTTATATATGTCAAGTAAGAGGAAATATCAGATGGACAAAATTATATTTGAACATAGGGAGAGACTAAGGCACTCACGTGCATGCTATAAGCATCCCCCACGCACACTCCAATTACGGTAAGCGTAAAATATTATATTCCCTTCTTAGAAAAATACTAATCACGTTGTTTGTTGGCGCGCGGGGTTTTTCCCCACAATAACTGCTTGCGACTTGCACGGTCCAGATCCAGATACTAATCATGTATTTTGGGAAAAGATAGATCTGTTCTCTCCATTTCTCGATGCCACACAGGTCATATAGAAAAAAGACAAAAATACCATGTACCATCTTCCTCATGCCGGCATGCTCGACAACACCTCAAAGGCGTAGAACAAGCCAAAAAAAAACAAAACCAACGAAGACTTGATTTGCCTATTCCAAAAAGCATTCATAATATTTCATATAACCAGCAATTTCAAAAGGTAATTTTGTTCAACTCAAAAAGCAATTTTGTTCAATTAACTAGCAATTTTAACTAAAATCGAAAAGCAATTTGGTCAAATAAAGGGGCAACACGCCACCAGAGCTTACATGCCCAAAAAAAGCACTTTGATTCAATAAAAAAAGCAATTTTTGTTCCATTGATAAGCAATTTGGATATAATGGAAAAGCAATTTGGTTCAACTCAAAGCAATTTTGGCTAAAATAAAACCAATTTGGCCATAAATAGGGACAAAACACGCCACCAGAGCTGCCGCGGGGAGGGCCTTCGAGCGTCCGTCTCATGGGAGCCAGAGCAGGGGGGCGCCGGGCTCCTCTCCGTACCGTCGGAGTAAACGGGGGGGGGGGGGGGGGCTGGGCTCCTCTCCGTCCCGGCGGCCGGCCTGCAGCGTGTGGGGGTCGGAGCAGCGAGCTTCGGCGGTCTCCGGGCGGAGGAGGCAGCGCGACAGCTCCGGGCGGACGAGGCAGCGTGGCGGCTCCAGGCGGATCCGAGCTCCTCTTCGTCCCGACGGCCGGCCTCCAGCGTGTGGGGTCGGAGGAGCGAGCTTCGGCGGTCTCCGGGTGGAGAAGGCGGCGCGGAGGAGGTGGCGCGGCGGCTCCGGGCGGATCCAGCGCGGCGTGGGGTGAGCAAGGGCGCAAGGCGGCGCGCGAGGGGAACGAGGAAGCGAAGCGTGTGATTGCTTGGCGGAGTGGAGGCGGCATGGGGCGGTGGGAGGTCGCATGGGGCTAGCGGCGCCGCCGGCTCGCGGGGAGACGATATGGGAGGCGAGGTGGAGTGGGGATAAGTTTTTTTTTTTGCAAAATAGTCGTTTTGACCCCTCAACTATCACCAAAGGCTCAAATTGGCCTCTGAACTATTAAAACGGCCACTTTGACCCTCAACTATCACCGAAGGCTCAAATTGACACCTGAACTATCAAAACGACCATTTTGACCCTTGAACTTATGATTTTCGTCTCAATTGCATCCATTATCCCTGATCGATGGATACATGGACAAATAAACTGTGAAAAGGTCGAAACCACCCCTCATTATTTTCTTTACTTGTTGACCGTTCACGGCGTTTCCAACCCTACCGTTTGTTTTAAAAATACCAAAATCTGATTTAATGTTAGAGAATTCATAAAAAAATGTTCTACCAAAATTTAATATTCGAAACCGGTTTTGTTTTACTACAATCATGATATACCTTTTTATTACTCGCTTAGAATATTTAAAGCATATATGATCTCATAAAATTCAAAACTAGGTTAAAGTGAAACAGTGGATGCAAATGGAGGTAAATTCTAGTCTAGCTTAACCAGGTAAACTTTATGTGTTTTGTAAAATCATGTCTCATGTGGATAGCTCCTCATGAAAAGTAACTCCTCAAATTTACATCCAGGTTATATGTTTTGTACTATATTTGTTTAGAAGATTATTCTCTACTATGTACGTCAACCATCTGTGCTCATTGATTTTTCTAAGATTAAATAATTTTTTTATAAATTTTCTAACATTAAATCATATTTTGATATTTTTTTTAAAACAAACGGCGAGGTTGAAATGTCGTTAGCGGCCAATAAATAAAGAAAATAATGAGGGGTAGTTTCGACCTTTTTACAATCCATCTGTCCACGTGTCCATCGATCAGGGATAAGGAATCAAATTGAGACGAAAATCATAAGTTTAAGGGCCAAAGTGACTGTTTTGATAGTTCAGTGCCAATTTGAGCCTTCGATGATAGTTGAGGGGTCAAAGTGGCCGTTTTGATATTTGAGGGGCCAATTTAAGCCTTCAATGATAGTTGAGGGGCCAAAACAGCTATTGTGACTTTTTTTTTTTGACAAAAGTGGGGGTAAGGTTTGGGAGACGGAATCAGAATGGATGGCTGTCGTTCCGAGGTCGCAGGCCGTGCGGAGTGCCAAAGGCACGGCCGGCCAAAAAATAGTCATTACCTTGAACATATGCAAAAACTTAACCTTGCGCCTCCGATATAATTTTGACAGTGAAAGTGGGACGTTGTAATGAAGTAACTTTTATCCACATTTTAATGTGACTGAATAAAATTGGTTCAATCTAGCCGAAGAGAGAGGACTAGGCAACAACTCACACCTCTCACTTTGGCCATGAAAATTAAATCTGAGGAGAGTTTGACTTTTTTGTTCATAGGTGTGCGTGTTTATCAATTTATTAGTTTAATTATTACTCTTGTTCACTTAGGATTTCGTTCCATAGAAATAGAACCAAGTTGCTTTTGTCACGTTTTTCGTCAGTTCAGAATATGTTCAGTTGTCACCACATGATCGAACATACTGCCCAGATTGTCATTTATCAGCAGGGCTTTGTTATCTCATACAACGAATCCTATGCCAAATAACCAGCACATCAAGCAGCAACCTGGGGCTCTCGTTTGCTCTGACGAGCCGTCTCTAGTTCTATCTCGTCATGTGACCAAGTACAGAACCACTGAACGTGCACTGATGACATATATCAACAATACGGAATTAAGCTCATACTCTGCTAGCAGGCTACGCATAAAACCTTTTGTTGGGTTGCATTCGATCCCCTATTTTCATAGATTCCGACTTTTTTCAACCTTGATATGACAAGGCTCTTTAAGAACCATATAGAGGTGAGGAATTCTACGTACTATGTGTGTACATTCACAAAAGGGAGACTGCTAATGTTATGTTTCCTGAGTATCACATTTGCTGTTTTTATGGACAATCAAGAGAATTACTGAAATTACACTCAAATTACAATAGAAGAAGGACCAAAAATAAATACAAGAAAACTGAAGGGTGAGACCAAACCAGCAAACCCCAGACACAACCTCACCATAGATGATCCTAAACAGTCCATGCAAAATAAGGGCAATCATTAGTTGATTTTTTTTACCATTATATATAAAATAGAGGCCCGAGACCAAATCTCTCTCTTCAGCTTATCTTATTTTTCTTCTTCATCCACTCGTGTCCTCCCCAAACCCCGACCCTGATGCGCTGCTCGCCCACGCCGCCTGTACCTCCCCGCCTAGCTCCTGCAGCTCCTCCACCACTAGATCCACTGTCAACCACCATGCCCTGACCTTAAATACATGGGACTGCCCGCCTCCTCACATCTTTTACGGGTGTGTTTAGATCCTAGAAATGGGGTGAAAAAAAGTCCTGTAGCACTTGTCACATTACACTGTAGCAATTTTGCTTTTATTTGATAATAATTATCCAAACATTGATTAATTAGGCTTAAAATGTTTGTCTCGCAAAGTACACCAAAACTGTGTAATTAGTTTTTTTATTTCATCTATATTTAGTACTTCATATATGTGCCGGTATTTTGATGTGACGGGGAATAGTAATTAGATTTAATAGGGATGTGATGGGGATGTGATGAAAAGTTGGGAAAAGTTGGGATGTAAACAGAGCCTACGTATTTAGCCAAGCCTCTGCTGCCACTGCCAGCTCCTGCAAAACTACAGCTGCACCTTAGCCGCATCTAACCGCTGCCACGCTACACTCGTGGATGTTGTCGAGCTATATCTGTCATGTCCCTCCGCTTGCCCCACTCAACTACCTTCTTCAAGTGCCTGGGTGGCCGACATTACCTCCGCCGTCTCACCCTACATACATTAGTCTAATTGGTGTTAGCTTTGCTATAAACATAACAAGTCAAAAACAGAGTAGCTATATGTAGCCAAGCAGAAAAAACAATTGAACTCAGCGATGAGGAATCCATGCTATAAACAAGGACAATACCCCCGAAATCAGCTACCACTTGGCAGAGACCTCCTAAATGAAACTAAAACCAATAAAAAATAACGAGCCTATGCTTCAAAATTTTGGATAACTAATCCACAGATCTAAACGAAAAGATATTGATAAAAAATGAGAAAATTTGAAATACTGTGTGAGAGAGAGAGAGAGCATACCATGGCCCCGCTCCCTCCTTTCCTCCTAACATGCACGCTGATGGAGACCCGCGCCACCAAACCGTAGGGCACCACATGCCACTGGTGCTGGCCGCCACCTGCTCATCGCGGCTCTCGATCCCTAGGTCCGCTTCCCCCTCTCCTCCTCCTCCTTGTCAGCCTCCGCCATCTGCATTGGGATCCCCACTAGTGTTCCCCAGTTGCCAGGGGCGGATGCCACTAACCAGGAGCAGCATGTGAAGGTTGGATCGGGCACCCTACGCCTGCCACCCTTGCTTCACCCTCGCACGGGAGCCAGCACAACGGAGTGTGCGGCACAGCCATAACAAAGTGACCATGATGTCTCCACTGCACATCCTAGCGTGCGTCAGCACCACTGCTCTACCTCCCTTCGCCGATGGCAACCACGACCTCCCGCATTCATGCAGGGGGGGGGGGCGATTTGGCAAGCGACCATCACCTGTGTCGGACGTCGACCTCTCTAGCCTGCCTCGGAGGGCACTGCCTAGACAACCATAGGGCACTGCGGTGCCACCAGCCACATCAAGCTCCTCCACCATCTCACCATCTGCGGCTTTGTTCTTCTTGGGTTTCAGTTTGTGAGGGCGTACGTGGCATCGTCATGAAAGGTCCTAAATGGCTAGAGAGGGTGAATAGCCTATAAAAAGATTTAACAATACTAAGACAAAAGGGTTAGTAAACTAAATAGCAATAAATTTTTTTTGCACTAGCTCTAACAAAGTGTTGCAAGCCACCTATCCAGAAGTGTAGTTGACTATAATCCCTATGTTACACAAGAACTAGATTGTTGCTACCACATTAGTTAGCTAACAAGAGAAGAAATCAATTCTAATTATGACTAGCAAAAGAAACTAATTTACCCCAGTATTTAGGAATGTAATTGCAAAAGGTATAGAGTATGATATCGAGTCGGGCAAGTGATCAACCATTGAATACCAATGAGAAATCTTTGGGAGACAATTGACACACGTTTTTTCTCTTGATTTTTAGTTTCTTGCCAGCAAGCTAGTCCCCATTGTGATGATCACTCAACTTAGTGGTTCACACACTAATAGGAAAACACAAGCCTAACCACCAAGGGTGTCACACAACCAACACGAGAGGAGGATACTCAATGTCACGAGTAACGTATTAGAGTCATCTTTTGTGAACTCTCGTAAGGAATAGATGCAAGAACCCCTCACAATCAACATTGGGTGTGGCCAAAAACAATCACCAATCTTGCCAAACACTCCTCTGTTACATTGTTGACGGTCCTTAAAGCATAAATATTACTATCAATTTATCAATAAAATACATAAATAAGATACTAAAACTTAGAGATAGGTGCTTAATCTCACTATTTACATAAGTTTTGTTGTTTATTTGTTTTGTAGGATATAGTTATGAAAATATCGGAAAATATGCCATTCAAGAAGTGTCTTTGAGCAAAACAAGAGAAAGACTACTGGACTTCATATTCTAGGAGCGAAACCCATCACATTGAAGCCCAGGCTCATCCAACAACCGACAGACTAAAGTCAGTGTAGGGAGGCACCACCTAGGGTGGGCCGCACACCCCCCTTGGCACCTTTGAGGCCCACCTTTCTCCACTCACTTGTATGGCGATCCTCCATTTCACTGATCTTGGAGGGATATTAAATAAGGGAGAATCCCATTCAAATAATCAATTCATATTCAATCAATACACAAGAGAAGAAGAATCCAAGCCTCATTCATATCTTTAGCTTCTAGCTATTCAAATAGGAAGTCTGAGATAGAAGAGTCTAGAGAAGTACCAAAGTTGTCGGCTACCTCCTCTAGCTTAGCAGAAGGATTGTCGGAGCTCTAAGACTCCTCTACTCTTGTACCTGTACATTTGTCTTACTAATTGAAGTAAGAGTTTGTGTTATCTTGTGGTATAAAATTCTTAAAACAAGTTATATTTGTGCATTATTTACTTGCGAGATCGTTGTTCATCCTAAAGATTTTATTCTAGTATGTGGACTCTTGAAGTGATGACAACAACAAATATGGAGGTGATGGCAATGACAATGCTAATGGCCCAAGTAGCACTCCTCCATGTAGCCTATGTCCCGACACAAGCAACCCACAAGGAGGTGAAGGGGGTGCACTAGGCAACGATAAAACGCCTATGCCGATGAAGCCTACAAAAGAAGAGGGGACGAACCCGCCCGCTTCACCACAGAACAATGGGTGACATTCAACATAGTAGAGGACTTAAAGTACTCAATGGTGCTCGAAAGGTATATATGCTAATTAATGGGAACCAAACATAGTAAATATATTATATATGTGTCCATAGATTATCCTAAGAGAGTTTCTGAATCCTTGTCTCAATTACAAGGAGCGAACCCCACCATCAATTTGGCTCCTCACTGTAGATTTCCTCAATAACTTCAACAATGGCAAGTTCATGTTGCTCTTGGGCATGCTCCAGGAGGAGCCGTGGGAGGTTTGGAGGTTCCATGTTTGGTATATCATGCTACGAAGTTAGACATGAAGGAATTTGTTTTGAGGGTCCCCAAGGAGTACTTCCAGTTGGAAGATGATTATTATTTCTCTGTTGTCTTCCATGAGATCCATACGCTACTATGGTGCAAGGACCTTGATGTTGCTCAACTCATCGGCTTTGCCATGAAAGTTATTGCACCTCTGTACCTTTGCCAACCATAAATTACGATCAAACTAACAATGGCATGAAAATGACTTGTGCTTGCAGGATGCAATCGTATTGTTGATGGTAAATAAGATATGAATTATATATACAAAACACAGTCAAAAGGCTAAAAAATTAAAGGGAGAACAACATATCATGAAGGTGGCTGGCCCCAGGTATCATAGGGGGGGTCAGTTGACCCCTCCTTAAATTCCCCAGGGTGCTAGCTCTCTCCACCGACCTATGCAAGCCTTCATGTAGCACAAGGAACATGTGCACTATCCCATCCATCCATCTTATGATGGTTTGATCTAAGAGAGGAGGATGGAGAGCACGCGGATCGCTGACATGGTGCTAGAGTAGCTCCTACTCCACCTCCACTATGAATAGAGGGACAGCCCCCTCTCCATTCATGCTCAATCAAGGTCTCAAGTAAAGATTAGTGTAGTTTCACTCTCTTAGTAGTTAGTTGAGCTTGCTCATGGTTTCCGGTTCACGTAGGTGGGTGGACAACGATGACGTTGGCAAGGTGTTTGATGATAACCACCTCACAACCTACTTGGATGTCATCCCTGCCGTGCACCCAGACTCGTCCAGTACTCATTCGGTAGAGGCGTTGGACTATGGCAGAGTCGACGCCGGATGATAGGAACCAGGGTGTGTGGCGAAGGTAAACGAAATGCACTCGATCGTAGCCCCTAGCTTCTATGTGGTCAACCTGTTCAGCTAGTGGATGTCAGCATCGTACTCATGAACGCCTCGGCCACCGTGGACATGTCTCCATCCCAATGCCGATGTTTGGTGGAGATTCACCACCGGTAGGTTGAGCCTCGCCCAAAACAACTCCCACAGGCCCAAAGGATTCCGAAGAGCTTCACAACCAATGTTTCAACTCTCTCCTACTCCGCCATGTCGCTACTTGTCAGTTTTAACGGTGTAATCTATGCCGCCATGGCTTCAACCACCTCGCTAGGGACCGCAAGCAGCCCTAGGTCTCCTGCGCCATTGGTGACAAAGGGTGGCGACCTTCCACTGAGCATTCATGTATAATTATTGATGACCTAGAGCACCGCTAAGACATATCGTATTGACTTTTTTTCTCTACTTAAATATAAAGATGTGTAAACCTTTTTCATATTGAAAAATGAAAAATATTACTCCCTCCGTCCCAAATTATAAGACGTTCCAAAAATCTTGGAGAGTCAAATCTCAAGTTTGACCAATAATTATAGAGAAAACTATAAAGATTTATGATATTAAATAAATATGTTATAAAAATATAATTGATAATGAATCTAATAATACTTAGTGGACATCATAAATGTTATTACATTGTCATATATCTTTGGTCAAAGTTGAGATAGTTTGACTGTCCAAGATTCTTGGAACGTCTTATAATTTAGGACACAAGGAGTATTATATTCAATTGAAACTAGAAAAGGGCACCAATGATGACGGTGTTTGTCCTGTAGTGCTAATAAAAATGGTATGAGCTGTTAAATACCATTGTGTTGCATTAAATTAGTTTTCTTTATCTAATATATGTAATGCTTTTCATCGAACACTACCATATATAATAATCATTCCGATGCTGTTGGCTTATTTTCCATTATGCTCTGCTTGTTGCCATTATTGCAGAGGAACATTCCATTTTGCTGATGCGTTGAGTCTGATGCTGTTAGCTGCTGCTTTATTTTCAGCATGCTAGCTAGCTGACAGCAAACCTTTGTTTTGCATGGAACGAGGGGTAGATCGATCCTTGTGTCCAAGTGAATGAACCCTCTGAAGTTTCGTTCTCACAGAGATGTCGTATCTTCTGCTACTACGACGTTAGGATAGTTGGTTAATTTGTGGCATATTGTACTTGTATCCCCGGACAAATTTTGAGGACCTAAATTTATAAGCAACTTGTGAGTTTAGAGACCCAGATGAAATAGATGAACAAATTTAAAGATTTAATAGTTGATTTGTGGGTAGATATGCATGTTTGAGAACTCTCATCTTACACTCATCGTATGTACGCTCATCGTACGCACGCTCAGACATGCGTAAGGTGAGAGTTCTCAGACATGCACATCTACCCTCAAATCAACTATTAAATCTTTAAATTTGTTCATCTATTTCATCTGGGTCTCTAAACTCACAAGTTGCTTATATATTTAGGTCCTCAAAATTTGTCCGTATCATCTGATCCCTAAACTGACAAATTACCCATTTAGATCTTCAAACTTATTCAATGATATCCAGCTCCCTAAATACCGTAAATATTGTAAACTTGTAAATTTAATGTATATTTATAGAAGTATAAAAAATTATATAAATTTAATTTAATTTGTAAGGCTTATGGTAGCATGTACATTGAATTAAACTAAAACAAATCAGTACTTTATTTTTTAACTTTGTAGTTAAATACCTAAATAGAAAAGTACATTTCTATATGTTGTTCTTTTCTGTACATTAAATTAGTTTTTTTTAGCTCCAGAGTTAAAAACAAAAAGGTACAAAGTGATTTATTTTATTCTAATTTAAAGTACATGTTAGTTGGATTCTAACAAAATTAGATCTATAACATTTGGGCAGATCTAACAATATATATTAAATCTACAAGTTTACAACATTTGTAATATTTAGGGACCAAAATAAGACAACTGAATAAATGTAATAAGAATCTAAACGAATGATTTATAAGTTTATAAACCTAGATGACACAATCAAATAAGTTTGAATACTTAAACTAGTGATTTGCGAGTTTAGTGAACGTGATAACATAAATAAACAAGTTTAAAAATTTAAATGGTCGATGTTCAAGTTATCAAACAAGTTTTAGACCGCTTGTGGACTTCTCTCAGAAATATATATGGACCACGCAGCGTGTGAATATATATATATATATGATCTGTTGTGTACACAAGCTGCTAGAACGTGGTGACTTGTGCAGCCGTGAAGAATATAATCTACAGTCCATCTGACCATGTATACGAGCGTCTAGCCCTCCGATGGTAGGCATCCGGTGCTAATGTGCTATGCTTTTCTTTTTAATTTATTCCTAGATGCATCATCCGCGTGATGAATTCTTTGATATGAGATCCGCACTACTACAAAAACGGCAAACAGTGCCGGTTCAAAACACTCCTTAAGTGACGGTTTTTAAACTGACACTGACAATTCAGCAGTGGTGCGGCTATGCCAAACCGGCAGTGATGGCTCAAGCATTACTGCCGGTTCGTGTTACCAACCGGCAGTGATGCTTGAGCCATCACTGTCGGTTTTAATTGAACCGGCAATGATATTATTTTTTAAAATTGCATTTTATTAATTGTTTTATTCTCATTTGGGGTTTAGGGCAGAGGTGGTGGGGATGGAGGTCGTGGAGGTGTTTGCTATCGATCCATTTGAAATCGATGTGAATTAAAGGTGGTTGTGGACTAACGACAATACAAACCCATCACACATTTATAATAATTATTATAAAACATCCAAACAAAACTTAAAGTATCAAATTAAATGTTGCATTATAATAGCCTTTCGAGGCGGTCTTTTCCGTAGATCTTCTTGAAGTCCTTACTCTGCACAATGGACATATATTCTTTTCTATACACTATCTCGTCCAGAATAAGAGCCGATATCTCCTCTTGAAATCCTCTTATCTCAAAATGTAGCAACCTGTTGTGGCCCTGATCTTTGCTCTGTAAATTGATACAAGATGATATTGAGATGCACATACGGAAGACAAAATAATAGAATTAAAATGAGACGCGTACGTACCATGCCATCTCCTAATCCTAGTTTTGCGCCAAAGTAGCAAAGCATTGCCCACATCACATAGAACCCGCATTCGTTGTTCTCAATTGGTTGATCTAGGTTCTTGACCTTCTTCATATACTCCACTCTAAATGGGGCTCTCCATTTCTTTTGCATCCTAGACTCTACATTTCTCCAATCAGGTAACTCCTTCATCCTATGTGACAATGTAAATGAAGTGTGAAGGCTGAGGACATTAATTACAATATCATATGTGATTGAAAAGTGTGGTGATATTGGATTCACTTACATATTTAGCACTTTGACTAGGGGTTCAATAAGTTTTAGTGGCTTCTTTTTTGAGTCCCACACCTCGATAGTTGAATTTTTAAGACTTATATCTACGAGGACATAATGGTTGCTGCAATCCCAAAGCTCATGTTATTGAATGATATATCATGAAAAAACTCTTAAGTAAGGGTCGAGAACACATACTCGCAATTGTAGATTAGCAGTGCGTTTGTTTTGCCGACTGAGAACATTTTTTCAAACTCTATCTTCAAACTTGCTGAGACATATGGATCTTTAAGACCGACTTTGCATGTTTTCTCATTTACCAAGATGGGGTCCAAGAAGTCAAAATTGCTATTTCGTTTTTTGAGGCAAAATTTTGTTACAAACCTCCAAAATAAACATACATGGATATATTCAAATGCAGATCACGTAGTTTATTATAACATTGTTAGGGTATGGTACTTACAGAGTCTATAACACCATAATCTGCACATCCAACGAGCGTTGTTGATAGAGTTGAAAGTGGTCTTCATAATGAATAGTATGCACAACTTCTTCAGGATGACTAAAATGTAAACAGGAAGGGATGCATACTTCAAAGGTTGCTATCTTGTCTTCGCTGCTATTACTATCTATGATGTAATAATCATGCAACTGTCGCATGTTTGTTGGCAATTTTTTATACTCTTCTTGGCTGGCGACCATAGGCTTGCCTAGTTCAAACTTGTATACAAATTTGGCCTTTTCAAATTTGGTTTTTTTCAAAATAGAAATTCTCAGCATCCTTCATGCTTATGTCCAGTTCCACGGCCATGTTTTGTATCTCTAACTGCTGAAAGGTGTGTATTTCTCTAGATGTTTCTAGATTACCCGGAATTTTGCTTTGCCTTTCAAATTCACTCTGTTTCTCAGGTATATAAGCCAATCGTTTGTACAAGGCAAGTTTGGCGGCTTTTTCTACAATCTGAGCTTGTAGAATTTTGTCCTCAGTCGGCGCTAGCTTCTGCCTTTTACTAGTCATCTTGGGATCTTTGCCAACCGAAGCTGATGACCTCCTCTGTTGCGAAGTCGAACCTGATCTAGAGCTAGGCCATCGAGATCCCAGTCCTGAGGACTTTGAAGCTGGTGGAGGCGGCGGAGGAGGAGTCTTCTCCTTTGGCGGTGGAGAAGGAGTCTTCTCCTTTGGCGGTGAAGGAGGTGTCAGTGGATCTTGACGAGGAGAGAAACCACTTCGCGGAGGGGACCGAGATGATTCACTGTCATCATCATCTTCCGAAGATAGTTGCTCGTCTAGCTTGATGAAGAGTTTGCGCCAGGCGACATGAGTGCCCAAGTTGTGAACTAGACGCAACATTTCTTCCTCCACTGGGAAATCAATATGTATCTTATTGTACTTCTTGTCCAAGATCTTATCAATGCTGACCCTGGCATACCCGAGTGGCACTGGCTTGCCATGAATGACGTTCTCTCCTCTAGGAAATGCTTGTTCCACCGCCACCTTGTCTTTGGTCCACTGCTGACAGATGTACAACCTGACATTCACAGGTTCTGTTATGTCGTCCACCGGATGAGGAGCGTTGACCTCTTCTTCGTCAGGCATAGGGGTTGATCCACAGCTACTGCGGCCCTTGCCGAGCACTTGGCTATTCAAAGCCAGGATTGCATGTGGCCCTTGACTCGAACACATGGTTTGCATAGCGCTCGCCACTTGAGCAGCTATCCGTGCTTCCATGCCCTGTTCTAGCTCCTCTCGCATCCTTTGGAACTCCTCTTCTCTTTGCGTTCTAGCCCTGACCCGGCTCCTATAGGAAGCAGATTCACCTTCAAATGCTGTCGGGTACGAAGGTAAGGGGTACCCTAAACCCTTCGATAAATTAACGCTAAACATAGCAACCATTTTTAAGACAGGATCAACCAACCGCTCAAGTCAGCAATGAAGGGCCCATCGCACAAAGCCCCCCTGCACCGGCCGTAGCGACCCGTCGTGGGCCGGCCTGCCTCTGAATGAGACGGACCGAGGGTCGAACGAACGACCCCTCTGACTCTACCTCAACACCGAATGACGGACCAAGGGTCGCTCGAACGACCCCTCGACCCCTACCTCGATCTCTCCGACTCCGCCTCTGCTCCAACCCTACCTCGACGCCGAGTGACGGACCAAGGGTCGAACGAACGACCCCTCCGACCCTACCTCGACGCCAAGTGACGGACGAGGGGTTGAACGAACGACCCCGCCGATCCTACCTCGACGCCAAGTGACGGACCAGGGGTCGAACGAACGACCCCTCGACAGGAAGCTCGATCAGCCCAACTGCTCCCGGCATGGGTTAAAGTAAATCCGCCTAACATCATGGGCGCCCACGACCGCAGTCAAATCCATCAGCTCACAGCCATGACCCGGACCCCCATCAACTGTGCTGCCACTGTCGCCACGTCGCAAGTACGGACTCCAGAAGCACCCCTCGAGACGTGAATAGTACAACCCTCGACGACGACTTCGGGAATACGACAGGGCCACCCCGGTCTCGACCTCACCCCTCGGCCGGGGGGCTCGACCCCTCCCCCCAGCAACTCCGGTATGGGGCCTGTCCCATCCGCCCCGTCTCGCTTCAGCTGTGGGATTCGCGCCCGCCTGCGGAAGGACGACCCTGCTGTGCCGTGACGTGCCGCGACGACTTCTACTGTCACCACACTCCAGAACACCGGAAGGATGAGAAGGCCATACCGCCACAGTGCTCGACGTCTCTTCGCCAACACTATGCCGCGGACGCGTCGCCCATGCTACAACAGTTTAGGACCCTGTACCCTGGGGCCTCGCCTTGTCTATAAAAGGGGACGCCGAGGTAGAAGGAAGAGATCTTCGATCGGACCCCCCGGATCCGAGATCCCGGACCTCTGAACCTTCAGACCCCTCCACACTCCCCATTGCTTGAGCGACCCCTCGAGCAACCAACCCACCGCCTAGGGTGGCCCTGCTAGCCTTAGGCATCAGCTCACTCTGAGCGACTCCGTGTAAACCAGCTTGTAACCCCCCCCTGTACGAGCACTTTGGGTGCGAGATAATACAAGTCATCCTCCCCCGCTGGACGTAGGGCCTTCTTTGCCCGAACCAGGATAAATCTTGTGTCCTTGCATCGCATCTGGGAGAGGGAGCATGCAATATACAAATTTACTAGTTGGTGGTCTTGGCCCCCGGGTCATAACACCGACAGTTGGCGCGCCAGGTAGGGGGAATTGCGTGTCGATCAACTCCGAACTACTCTCTCAGATGGATTCTGCGATCCCATCACTTCCATTCACCACCATCGTCTGGTTCGGCAGTCTAGGGTTCATATCCACGGGCCAGGGCCACTTCATAGTCTTTCCCTTCGTTCGTGGCATGGACAGCAGCAGCTCCGGTACGCCGGGGCCAAGAAGGATCAGGCGACGGTCTCTCCGCTTGCGCCTCTGGCCTGTGATCAGGAGGAGGCACGAGCGACTCCGACGCGCTCGTCATCGTGCGGATTCCGAGACACCAGATGCCGTTTCCCCGGCCCCAGCTGGCGACACAGCCCCTCCTCTCGGGGGCCTGTTTGACCCATGCTTCGGGTCAGGGGCGGGCACCTCTCTGAGCGTGACTTTGGCCCTACCTCGTCGTCACCCTAGGGGGTCCCCGTGGCCTCTCCGACGTACTCGACCCCGCCACCACCGTGTAACCCATTTCCATATGGGCTCCACAACAACGCGAGACTCTGTTCTGCCCTCGTGGGTTTGCAGATACAGGCATGTTGCGGGTCTCCAGGGACCCCGCTGCGTGCGACGGACAACCCCGTCACCACCTCTTCACCAGGAGAGCACCCTGAGCCGAGACAAGCGCCGACATGGGGCACGTTGCGGCGACGCCTGACCAAGGAGCGCAGGGGATCTTTCCCCCACTTCTACCACACCGACCCCGACTCGGACTCCCCCGACGAGGATTACAATCCCACCCGGGAATGCTTCCACCTCGATGAGCAGGCCGACCCCCAGGACGACGTCGACGACACCGCGACCACAGAAGAAGGAGGAGGGGGCAACGCTACACCAGCACGAGATGCCAACCCCCCGAGTCCTGACCAAGCCGATCCACCCCCAGACGTCCAGATCACGCAAGTCCGAGAGCTGCTCGGTAAGCTCGAGGAGGAGCGCCTGCGACTTCAGCAACTCGAGCACGCCCTCGAGCGAGATCGAGGGCGCCCACAGGGTGGAGGAGCTCGCAAGCGGGCCTGGGAAGTCCAACGGAAAATCATCGAGAAGGGGGCGAACGAACCCCGTGTCTACAACCGCGCCAGCCAGAATGTCGTAGCGGCCGCAATGCTGCTCCGCGACATGCCGGCGCCATCGACACCCCAAGCACGGCGCATCAGGAACGAGATCCAGGGGCTTCTCCAAACTGCGGCTGTGCAGCAGGCGGAGAGCTCGGCCTCGAGGCGTCGAGGGGCAGCCTTCGAGCGACAGGAAGTACCCCCTCGACAAAATCGAGAGGTATCTGTCCACCAGGACAAAGCACCCCAAGGCCAAGTCGAGCGACGACTAGTTCGGGAAGGCCTCCTCGACAATCGACCACCACGAGTGAACAATCGACGCCGGTACGGCGACGCCGAGGCTCGAGACTACAGTGCTCACAGAGGTGGGCGCTACGACAGCGACGAAGACCGATGTCGGTCTCCGGAGCCACGAGTCTTCGGCAGAACCATCCAGCGAACCCCCCTGCTCGTCTGTTTCCGTCCACCTACCAGCCTGGTCAAGTACAACGACGAAACCAAGCCAGAGCTCTGGCTTGCCGATTTCAGGCTGGCATGTCAGCTGGGAGGAGCCGACAATGACCACGTCATCATTCGGCAACTCCCACTATTCCTCTCCGACACCGCTCGCAGATGGCTCCAGGAGTTACCCCCGGACTTGATCCAAGACTGGCCCGACCTGGTCCGGATCTTCGAGGGAAACTTCAAGGGCACCTACGAGCGGCCAGGCAACCCCTAGGATCTCCGCAGCTGCAAGCAGAAGCCAGGGGAGACCCTCCGCGCCTTCACCCGTCGGTTCTCGAGGCAGCGCACCGCACTAACCCACATCTCCGACCATGAGGTCATCACGGCGTTCATCGCCGAAACAACCTGCAAGGAGTTGGTGCGGGAGCTGGGACGTAACACCCCCAAGACCGCCAACGAGCTCATGGACATCATCGCCAACTACACAGCTGGCGAAGAAGCCGTTGGCACATTCTTCCAGATACCTCCAGACAAGGGAAAGGGCAAGGCGGACGAGCCCGGGGGCTCGGACAACGGACCCAAGAAGAACAATGGGCCCAGAGGGAACAACAACGGCAACGGCGGCAGGAAGAAGAAAAAGAAGAACCAACCGGGCCGACGCAACGTCGAGCCCGACGTCGAGCCCGACGTCGAGCCCGATGATCTTGTCGCTACAGCAGACAAGAAGAAGCCTCGAAGGCCCCCTCCCGACGGGGGCGTCTTCGATAAGATGCTGAAGGAGCCCTGTCCCTATCATATGGGACCGGCCAACCACCGTCTTGAGGACTGTCGCATGCTCAGAAAGCACTTCATCCCTCCCGGCTTCAGGAAAGATGACGGCAAGGAAGATCCACCCTACGACCTCCACATCAAGGGCGATGCTAAGAAAAGGGGCTTCCACGGAATTCATGACTGCTACATGATCTACGGGGGACCCTCGACTCGACTCACCATGCGCCAGCGCAAGAGGGAGCATCGAGAGGTCTTCTCCGTTCGAGCCCAGGCTCCTCGGTACCTCGACTGGTCACACACGTCGATCACCTTCAACCAGGACAACCACCCCGAGCACATCCCCAACGCAGGGGTCTACCCGCTCGTCGTCGACCCAATCATACTCAACACCCACCTCACAAAGGTACTTATGGACGGGGGAAGAAGCCTCAACATCATCTACGCCGAGACCCTCGACCTCCTGGGGATCCCGAGGACTATGCTCCTGCCCAGCGCGGGGGGATTCCACGGGATCGTCCCGGGGAAGAAGGCGCTCCCGATCGGTCGCGTCAAACTACCCGTTTGTTTCGGCGTCCCCTCAAACTTCCAAAAGGAAGAGCTGACCTTCGAGGTGGTTGCGTTCCGAGGCACCTACCACGCCATCATCGGTCGACCAGGGTACGCCAAGTTCATGGCAGTCCCAAACGACACCTACCTCAAGTTGAAAATGCCAGGGCCCAGGGGGTCATCACCGTCGAAACCTCCTACGAGCACGCATACGATTGCGACGTCGAGTGTGTGGAAAAAGCCAAAGCTATCGAGGAGTCGGCCATCCTCGCGGCCCTCGACGACTTGTCCCAGGAGATCCCCGACCCCAAGCGACACACTGGCAACTTCAAGCCGGCGGAAGACACCAAGATCGTCCCGCTCGACCCCGGCCACGCGGATGGGAAGGTGCTGACAATCAGCGTCGCCCTCGAGCCCAAATAGGAAACCGTGCTCGTCGACTTTCTCCGTGTGAACGCCGACGTGTTTGCATGGAGCCCCTCGGATATGCTGGGCATTCCGAGGGAGGTCGCCGAGCACTCCTTAGACATCCGAGCCGGGTCCAAACCGGTGAAACAACGGCTGCGCCGTTTCGACGAAGAAAAGCGCAGGATCATCGGGGAGGAGGTCGATAAGCTTTTGAAGGCCGGATTCATCAAGGAGGTACATCATCCCGAGTGGTTAGCAAATCCCGTACTTGTTAAGAAAAAGAATGGGAAGGATAGGCTGTGTGTAGACTACACTAGTTTAAATAAAGCCTGTCCCAAGGTTCCTTTCCCACTACCACGCATCAATCAGATAGTAGATTCCACTGCGGAATGTGAAACCCTCTACTTCCTTGATTGATACTCTGGCTACCACCAAATAAAGATGAAGGAGTCCGATCAGCTCGCGACTTCCTTCATCACCCCCTTTGGCATGTTTTGCTACCTCACCATGCCCTTCGGTTTGCGAAATGCCGGGGCCACCTACCAGCGATGCATGCTCCACGTCTTTGGGAAACACATAGGGCGAACCGTCGAAGCCTACGTCGATGACATCGTGGTCAAGTCCAAGATAGTTGGAAACCTGGTTGGAGATCTTGAGATCGCGTTTGGGTGCCTCCAAGCAAATCGCATAAAACTAAACCCTGAGAAGTGTGTCTTCGGGGTCCCTCGAGGCATGCTCCTAGGGTACATAGTTTCCCAACGCGGGATCGAGGCCAATCCCGAAAAGGTAACCGCAATCACAAGGATGAGCCCGATCAACGACCTCAAGAGCGTACAAAGGGTCACGGGGTGCCTCGCCGCCCTCAGCCGATTCATCTCGAGGCTCGGAGAGAAGGCACTACCCCTTTATCGCCTCCTGAAGAAGACGGAACGCTTCGCGTGGACTGCCGAGGCCGAGGAGTCACTCTCGAAGCTCAAATCCTTGCTCACCTCGTCACCTGTCTTGGTACCCCCAAGCCCGGCCGAGCCCCTCTTACTATATGTCGCAGCAACTACCCAGGTAGTCAGCGCTGTCGTAGTGGTCGAGAGGGCGGAAGAAGGACACGCCCTGCCGGTCCAGAGGCTTGTCTACTTCATGAGCGAGGTGCTTTCTGAGACCAAGACAAGATACCCCCACATCTAGAAGCTGTTGTACGCGATCGTCCTCACTCGGCACAAGCTCCAGCACTATTTCCTGGGCCACCTGGTTACTGTGGTCTCATCTTTCCCCCTTGGAGAGATAATCCAGAACCGGGAGGCGTCTGGAAGAATCGCCAAGTGGTCGGTCGAGCTCATGGGGGAAACTCTCTCCTACGCCCCTCGGAAGGCCATCAAGTCTCAGGTACTGGCAGATTTTGTTGCAGAATGGACCGACACCCAACTACCCCCAGCGTAGGTTCAGACCGAGCTCTGGACCATGTACTTCGACGGATCGTTGATGAAGACGGGGGGAGGCGCCGGATTGCTATTCATATCACCCTCCGGGGTTCACATGCGCTATGTCATCCGTCTCCACTTCCCCACCTCCAACAACGTAGCCGACTACGAGGCCCTCGTCAACGGCCTGCACATCGCCATAGAGCTCGGGTCCGACGCCTCGACGTGCGGGGGGACTCACGGTTGGTGATCGACCAAGTGATGAATGATTCGAGCTGCCACGACCCCAAGATGGAAGCCTACTACAAGGAGGTCCAAAAACTCGAGGACAAGTTCTATGGCCTCGAGCTCAACCACACTGCCCGCCGGTACAACGAAGCTGCCGACGAGCTGGCCAAAATCGCGTCTACTCGAGGTACGGTTCCTCCCGATGTCTTCTCGAGGGATCTTCACAAACCGTCCATCGACCTAGGCTCGGGGGCTCCCACCCTCGAGCAAGGGGTCGATCCAGCCCCCTCGACTGATCCCCCCTCGAGCGGGGGAGAAGTCATGGAGATTGACGGGGCTGCCGCAACACCAACCCCTCCGACGGATTGGCGCGCACCCTACCTCGAGTATCTGACACGAGGCAAACTACCAGAAGACCGCACAAAGGCCCGCCGTGTATCCTGACGTGCCAAAACCTATGTCTTGTACGGGAGGGCCGCGAGCTATATCGGCGTAGCCCTTCCGGGGTACTTCAATGCTGCCTCACCCTCGAGGAGGGGAGGGCATTGCTGAAGGATCTACACTCGGGGGCTTGCGGCCACCACGCGGCGCCAAGAACGCTGGTAGGAAGCGCCTTTCGACAAGGCTTCTACTGGCCGACAGCCGTCACCGACGCCACCAAACTCGTCCGATCTTGCAAGGGATGCCAATTCTACGCTAAGCAGACCCACCTACCCGCCCAAGCTCTTCAGATGATACCTATAACCTGGCCGTTCGCAGTATGGGGGCTCGACATGGTCGGCCCCCTGAAAAGAACCAAGGGTGGCCACACCCACCTCCTCATGGCTATAGACAAGTTCTCGAAGTGGATCGAGGCTCGACCCATCGCCAACATCTAGTCTCGACAAGCCGTGCTATTCTTCACTGACATCATCCACCGCTTTGGAGGCCCCAACGTCATCATCACCGACAACGGCACGCAATTCACCAGCCAAAAGTTCCTGGACTTCTGTGACCACCACCATGTTAGGGTGAATTGGTCTGCAGTCGCCCACCCTCGAACTAACGACCAAGTCGAGCGCGCCAACGGTATGGTTTAGCAGGGCCTCAAGCCAAGGATCTTCGACCGGCTGAACAGACACGACAAAAGATGGGTCGATGAGCTGCCCGCTGTGCTATGGAGTCTCCGAACAACACCAAGTCGAGCCACGGGGTTCTCTCCATTCTTGGTCTATGGTCCGAGGCCGTCCTCCCCACCGACCTCAAATACGGGTCCCCTTGACTGAAAGCCTACAGCGAGCAAGCCAACACAGTAGCCCGAGAGGACTCCCTCAACCAGCTCGAGGAAGCCCGGGACGTGGCCCTCTTCAAGTCGGCAAAGTACCAGCAGACGCTGCGGCGCTACCACGACAAAAACGTGCGCAAAAGGGACCTCGACGTCGGCGACCTCGTTCTGCGCCGTCGACAAAGCAACAAGGGGCGTCACAAGCTGACGCTACCTTGGGAGGGACCCTTCATCGTGGCAAAGGTGCTGAAGCCTGGCACTTACAAGTTGAAGAATGAAAAGGGCGAGATCCTCACCAACGCATGGAACATCGAACAGCTACGCCTCGACGCCTCGTACATTTCCCGCATTATGTACACTTATTGCATTACAAATGGATAAAATGTTCTCTAAACACATTTCACATTCGTTCGTAACTCTAAGGTAGCCTCGACTCTGCTCTGGCAAAGTCAAGCCTCCCTCGGGGGCTAACAGGGGGGGACCCCCCTCCTAAGTCCTCGAAAAACTCGAACATTTTTTCGAAACTCGGCTTTCCCTCTCGATCTTTCCCTCGAGTACGCTTCATGGCTAAGTAAAGACGTCTCGAATTCCCCAAGGGTCGCGGGCCGTCGAGCCAGGGACTCTCCTACGCCCCAGGGCTACGGTATCCCCACTCGCTCCCCCCCCTTCCAGGGATACGTGCGTGCATCGAACACTTAGTCCACAAGCGACGACTCAGGCAAAGAAAAGCAGAGAGAGCTCGAGGAGTAAAAATAACAATATGCATCTCGAACAAAATACATTAGATATAAGAAGCCCTCGGGGCTCGGTATTGTATCATTACAAAAGCCTAACTGTTACATGGACCTTCCTGTCCAGATTTGGCTTGCAGGCCTAGGACTACTCAACGAGGGGGTCACCGTCCTCAAGAAGCAATGCAGGAAGCTGGGCATCACGCGTTGGCCACATCGGAAGGTGAAGAGTCTGCAGAAGCTCATCGGCAACATCCGAGGGCTACTCGGCGCCATCTCCGTTCGCCGAGGGGACGACCTCGGGCTCGAAGAGCGTCGCCAGCTCGCCTCCGGGCACCTCTGCGAGCTCCATCAGCTTGTGGCACCTCGCGTCGTTCTCTTCGTCAGTCAACCTCGGGTCGGTGATGAACCCGCCGGCGACGACGTTGAGGGCGTAGTTGTAGGCTGAGCTGACGATCGCGAGGGCCCGCTTCACGCCCACATGCAGGGCAGCACGGACGTGCTCCGTCACCTCCTGCGTCATGGAGTAGAAGCGGCGCAGCAAGGAGTCTCCTCGAGCGTCACCCTCGACCGTCGGCTCCGGCTCGACCATGAGGTCGTCGCAGAAGGTGGAGATAGTGCCCTCGAGCCTCGCGTTAAGGCTTGCCTCCGTCCCGAGGAGGCCCTGAAGACTGGTCAGGTCCTTGTGGGCTCGGGCCTTGTCTGCTGCGAGCTCTATCAAAGCAAGTACAAAATTTGGTCAAAACCAAAAGAGCAGAAAAAAGGGTCAAGACCGGGCAGATTCAGCAACACTTCCGAAAAAAACTTACCTTGGGCACGCGCCTCCAGGGTGGCGTAGCCCCGCTCGGCCTCCTGGAGTCGGCGGCGGACGTCAACGAGCTCGGTGGCTTGGCCGCTGACTTTAGCTTCGAGGCCCTCGATGACCTTGCCAGCGTCTTCGAGGGCTCTCTTCTGGTTGTTCGCCACCACCCCCAGAGAGGCCACGCGGCTCCGAGCCTTCTCCTCCGCGGCGGCCAGCGTGTCGCGTTCATGGGAGACGGCGTCGAGGTCCCCGTGGAGCCCCCGGACGCTCTCCGCTGCCCGGGCCAGCTCCTCCTTCAGCCGGGCGGCCTCCTCCTCTGCCCTGCGCTGGGCCTCCAGGGCAGCATCCCGCTCATGCCCGACCTTGATGGTCGACTGGAGGGCGTCATCGATCCTCGACTGCACCGTCTCCTGGGCGGCCCAGGCTGCTTCCTGCACGGCCATCACCCCGGCCCTTGCATGGGCGATCTTGGACTCGGCCTCCTCCCGCGCGGTTGCTGCCTCGGCCCTTGCCCGGGCGGCCTCGGCTTCTGCCTTCTCCAGTGAGGTGCGGAGGGCCGGGAGTTGCTCATGCGACCGGAGGATGAACTGGGACTTGTTGTACAACCTCGCCCTCAGCTCCTGACGAGGGTAAAAAGGAAGATCATCAGAAAAGAACAGTCAGGCAATCCAAGCAAAATCTAAGGGAAAACGAAACCCACCTCCATCCCCCGACATATGTCCACGGCAGCAACCTCCGCGGCAAGACGCACCGAGTGCTCGAACCATGCCCGGTACTCCTCCAGGTGCTCCCACGTGTGGAGCTCGGACTGGTCGTCGAGCTCGAGGAGGGTTTGCCCGGGGTCTCAAGGGTCCGCCAGCTCGAGGACCTCCTGTCCCCAATACGTGTTGCGGCGGTCGATCCTCTCCTGGACCTCCCGCATGACGCCCTGACGCACTTCAGCAACACCCCCGTGGCGTTCCACCTTCTCCACCCAATCAAAGAAGGGAGAAAACCCCTCCAGCTGGGCTCTCCCGGCCTCGGGGCCACCCTGCGAGGACGTCGACGGTCCCGCCGGGCCATCACCACTGGGCAGGGGAAGTCCCGGTCGGGAGAACAACCCTGCACGACGAAAGAAGCCAAGCAGTTAGTACCTGGCACCGCAAATCCGCTACGGGTCGACCAAGTCGAAGGACGTAATACCTTGAGACGTCGACGGCCCGACCTCGAAGCGAGGCCGAGCCACCTCCGGTTCCGACCGAGGGGCTGAGACAGCAGCCGTCTCCGCCGAGCCCACCAGCTCGGCCACCATCTCGGCCACGTTTTCGGCAGTGGACGTCATCAACATCCCCGCCTTCCCTGCCGTGGGTGTCGCCTCGGGTTGCTCGGCCAGACCCCCCTCCTCGACCTCCGGCGTTGGCAACGGGCCCTCAGACATGGCAGTGGCCGTGCCCTCGCGCTCGAGCCGTAGACGCGCCTCCAACGAAGCGAGGCTCTCGGGCCAACGCACCGGCGTTGGGCGAGCCGGGGTCTCCCCCTCGGCCGTCAAGGCCACGCCCTCCACCTCCATCTCGGCGGTAGCTTGGGGCTCGGTCTCTTCGGTCACGACCGTCATCGACGTGGGCCCCGCACCTTTCGAGGCGCTGGGTGCGCCTCCCTCCGACGGGTGGGCGGGCGCGGCTTCACCTGCCACTCCGGCGGCCCTCGCCGGAGGGGCGGGCAGGCCCGTCTCCTCTCCCGCCTGGGCCAGCGCCGAGGCACCCTGCGCCGTCCCTCGCTCCATCGCCTCCCGGGCCCTGGCCGCCCACGCCGCCTCGGGGGTAGGCGTCGAAGGGGACGGAACAGCGGGACTGGCCTCGACGGCCGCCTCGACTGCAGCCCCCATCCTTAGCTTCTTGGCAGGGGCAAGGGACGCGTCCTCTCGCAGGCGCGTCGACCTAAAAAAGGGACCCATGCGCAACGGTAAGAACGAGTCATCAACAACAAAAAGAAAAACATAGCAAGTACCCTCGATCAGCCGAAAAGTAACTTACCCCTTTGGGGCCACGCGCTTCTGGCCGACGGACTTCGACCCGCTCAAGGGCTTGAACGCAATGCGCCGGAGGCCACTCCTCCCGTGGTCCACGGCGGGGGTCGAGGCCGCCCTCGGCGCCGTGTCCAGGGCAGGGGCCGACGATGCTCCCGTCGTCCCCCTGCTGATTTCCTCCTGCGCCGACGAGCCCGGCGCCCGCGCGCTCGACCGGGCAGGCCCCGGGGGCGTGCTCGATCGACCCCTCGACGGGGATCGCGACAACCGCCCGCGCGTCTGTGGCGGCACTTCATCTTGAGGGGCCATGGGACGCTCCACCCGTGGCTCGGCCTCGACAGTGGGGGCCGACCTCGACGTCGACCCCTCTCCTCCTCCGGTTCCGACGGCCGCCCTCTGCTATTCGGGCGTCGTTTGTTCCTCATCGCTCCAGTCCTCCTCGACCTCGCTGTCGCTGCTCTCCTCCTCTTCTCGTCCTCCTCCTCCGAGGGCGATTCCTCCTCGGGAAGGCCGTCCCGCCTCTGCCGGGCCCGGCGCTGCTCCTGCTCCTGCTTCTCTCGGGCCCTCTTGCCCTTGTCCTTCTTGGCCTTGTCCTTGGCCCTCTTGTCCTTCTTGGCTTGGAGGCGCCTCGCCTGGGCGTCGCCCCACTCCTCCTTCACCGGCGGTGACGACTTCCGGAAGGAAACGTTCCCCTGAGGAGCACAAGGCGCTCAGAACGCAAGCAGAGAAGATAAACAAGGCAAACATGAGAACACTAACAAAGGAAGGGAGCCTTACCAGCTCGACGTATCCCTCGTCCGGCCTCATGGGGATGTTGGCGACGCTCTTGACCTCGATCCCGCCCGCGAAGAGGACACGAACGTGGCGGACCACCCTCTCGGGAGGTAGCTCGTTCCCCAGGAGGCGACACCCCGAGAGGTCGACCCCCGGGCACATCTCGTCGAGGCGCAGAGGACGAGCCATCAGCGGGACGACCCGCCGCTGATGGAAAGCCGAAGCGACGATCGCCGCCGTGAGCCCCTCCTTCTTCAGACGCTCGACCGCGTCCAGCAGGTGGGTGATGCGATCCTGCTTCCTCTTCACAACGCCGTACCTCCAGTAGTCTGGCCTCGCGTCGATCGTCCTCCCGGTGTAGGCGGGGAACAGGTCGTCGTCGTTCCTCAAGTAAAACCACCCGGAATGCCATCCGGAGTGGCTCGACGAAAGCTTTGTCGGGATCCAGTTGTCCGACCGCTTGAGGGCGATGCTGCAGCACCCGGCCGTGACCGTCTTGCGGGTGCCATTGCCGACCGACGCGTGGAAGATGCTCGCCTCAAAGAGATGGAGCCACAACTCCCAGTGCGGCTCGATCCCGAGGTAGCCCTCACACATTGCGGCGAAGACCGCCGCGTGGCAGACGCCGTTGGGGGTAAGGTGCTGAAGCTCCACGCCGTAGTGGTGGAGGATCGTGTGCAGAAGACGGCTTGGAGGGTCGCCTAGCCCCGCCCGATGGAAGACCTCGAAGCTCACCACGTAGCCCTCCGACGGATTGGGCTCGACGTGCTCCGGCGGCGGCACCACCCACTCCGGTCGATCGACGGATGTGACAGGCCGAAGGAGGCTGCCCTCCACCAGGTCGCCTAGGCGCGCAGCGGTCGCCGAAGATCGGAGCCAGTCATCGGGACCGACAAGGCTGTACCTGGCCATGGGAGCAAGGAGACTGATTCGCTCGGGCTTGGGGCAGAAGGTACGTTCCCAATCTCCCCTCTCCTTTCTTTCGCGTGCGCAGAAGTCCGGCTCAAAGGGCGTCTAAGGCAATGGCGGGAAGAAGGAGGCAGGGAAGGCAAGTGCGAGAAAGGAGAGGCGGACTCCTCACCTCTGGTATTTATAACCGGGAGGCCAACGGGCGAATCCGATAAAAATGCAAGTGAA
Organism: Microstegium vimineum; assembly: GCA_022036555.1. Taxonomy (NCBI): domain Eukaryota; kingdom Viridiplantae; phylum Streptophyta; class Magnoliopsida; order Poales; family Poaceae; genus Microstegium; species Microstegium vimineum. The sequence continues at coordinate 17,039,532 of CM039128.1, read as the reverse complement.
TCTCCGCATTTATGCGCCTACATACCGCCTCCTCTTATTCCTCTAGGGTAGGACGCTCTGTCCCATCATTGGGCTCCGCACCGCACTCCGCCCTGCGCCTGCATCTGTTGCGGCCGAACGGATATCTCCTAAAAAGGCGCGCAGCGGGAAGCCTTATCTTCGGAGGCAAGGAATCTTGAGGCAGCAAGGGCTAGCCCTCGAAAGGGGGTTCGACAGCCACCCTCGAGTACCTGAGGGCAGAAATGACCTCGGGTTATGGACTTCGGTCCACCCAAAAAATCTCGAGGGGACAAAGGCCGGCCCACGAACGGGCTCGATAGGACCCCTCGGTACCCGAGGTTGAGGGGGCCCTTTTCG